>PVKB01000227.1:158403-331772 GCA_004027205.1 Ctenodactylus gundi | reverse complement strand
AGAAATCAAACTCGGATACTTAGCACTTGGCTTAGTGCTTGCTAAGCGAGCGTTCTAACTGCTTAGCCATTCCTCCAGCCCCTACTCTTTTAATTTTAATATATATTAGTTTAGCCAACCTGGGGAAAATCAAGTCTTTCAACCTAAAAGAGCCTCTCAATAACTGTTGTTTTCGGATAAAATTTTGTTTTTTAATATTCACAAAACCTAACACAATTGCTAGATAGCATTTTCTGCTGAATTATAATTATGTAGTTAATTTTCCTAATAGCAAGGACTTTTTTATGTTTATTAGTCCTTATATTCCCCAGAGTGAGTTCATTGCTCAGCATGTAACATGAGTTCTATGGATATTTGTTGAAAAAAAAAAAACATTGAATTAGGAGGCACTGAAGCACAATGATGATGGATGTAAGGTCTGAGACTAGTTGTCCTAGTTTTGCATCTTGGCTCTGCAATTTAAAAGTTGGGTGATTTGGGCCAGACATATAACATCTCTAAACTTTAGTTTTCACATCTGTAAAATGGGTATATGATAGTATTTGATCTCAGGAGTTTTGAGAAGATGAAATAAACTGATATGTATGACAAACTTTAAATTGTACCTGGGGTTCCATAACTATTAACTATTAGAATCATGGGCTTCTCAGAATTCCATGATATGTTTTGCTTTTTGAAAAGTGTGACTTAACTTAGAAGTAAAAAAGATTGGAGTACTGCTATTCATGTATTGTCATCATTGAAAGCTTTATCAAAAATCTCTTGGTTCTACTCACAAGGATTTAGTAACATGGAAATGCCCACGTACCACTGGTGGGAGCGTGTAACAGTGCAATTTTTATGCAGTGCAGTTTTGCAGTGTTTTTGAAGAAGTTGCAGAAGTTCATTCCCTTTAGTTCATAGTTCGTCTCCTAGAAAGCTGTCTATTTTAAGGACACGGAAACGATAAAATACATGCACTGAGATGGTTTCTTGCACTCCCACTTACCACATCCCATGGAAATTACTTAAATAAGTATTAGAAGATAATTACATAGACTATATTACAGCATTTGACAGAATGTTACATAGCTCTCAAAGTAATATCTTTAAGTTTATTTGATAGTGTGGGCATACATTCCCCAAATTTTGAAGTAGAGAAAAGCAGATTAAAAAACTATATAAGTGAATTCATCTGAACTAGAAAGAAAGAAATCGAAATAATTGTGGTTATCTTTAGATAGGACGACTACAGACAACCTTATTTTGGAATGTCCCAACACTTCTATATGAGCATGTATTCAGAAACTAAAAATAATTGTTCGAGAATTGTGACCTTTCATACTCACCAAAGACATGTTGAATACTACGTTACTAAATCTAACTTTTTATCATATTAAAGATTTAAGGATTTTTTACTCAGGTACCTCTTAAGTTTTGTATCAGAAGTGATTAAGAAAGATTCATTTAATGTAAATATCTTTCAGAAAACTTTGCCTTAATATTTTTTATTTTTTTATTTTTTGAGACAGAGTCTCACTTTGCAATCATGGCTGGTCCTGGCTATGTAGCCTAGGTTTGACTCAAACTCATGGCAATCCACCTGCCCCAGCTTCCCAAGTGACGGTATTATTGTCATACGCCCCTACACCTGGCTGGTTTTATTTGGTTCTAGAGAATTGAACCCAGAATCTTGTGCATGTGATACAAGCCTATGAGCCACTGAGCTACACCTTCAACCCCTGTCTATTTGATTCATCACGTAGTAATACTCAGTTTTTAAATATGAAATTAGATTAATGTTTAGTGTTAAACCTTTTGGAGAAATCAGTTTATGTGTCTACCTTCTTTAGAGGTACTCAATCTAGTGTTTAGTATCAATATCACTAGGAAGCTACTTAGGAAAATTATTTCTTATAAGAATACCCATCAAAATTTGAGTCTTTAACCTTTTTCAGAAAAATCATTTGTGTGTGTGTGTGTGTGTGTTTTTTTGTGTGTGTGTGTGTGTGTAAACTTCTTTAGATCTACTCAGTTTAGTGTTTAATAGAAATACCTCTAGGAAGTTGCTTAAAAGAATTATTTCTCTTATAAGGAAATGATTCAACATTTCAGCTTTTCATAGGTAGTAATGAGAGTTCTTTTTTTTTTTTTTTTTGTGGACCAGGAGCTGTGAAGGAAGAAATATCCGATATAGAACATGCAGTAATGTGGTAAGTACGAGGTTCTTTGATTGCAATAATGTATTTTATATTACTGGAAAATGTTAAATTTTGTATATTACAAGCAGGAAATCAATCAGTATTTTCCCAAGATTTATTTATCTCATAACTATACAATTATTTTTAGCATTCCTCAATATGAACGTTTAATTATTTGACCAACTTGGAACCAACTAGACTGTTTTAAAATGAGGACCTTGCGTTTCTTCTCTGCTTCCTGCCTTTCCATACGTAGACCCCATGCAAAATGAGTATGAAAAAGGAAATAATTGTGACACATAAGTGAGATAAATATTGGTTACTCAGGTTCAGATTTGACATCCCTTTGTTCAACAACTGTTACTCAATGTCAGCTATGTGTGAGGTGCTGCACTAGTTCAAGAGTAAAAAACCATGTGAACATCTGTAACATACTAAGGGGGTGGGGGGAAGGGAGGGAAATGGACATGCACACAACCACGTGCCAGGCAAAGATGACAGATGCCCTTAGAAAGGAATGAAGTTGTTGTTTGTGGATTAAAACAAGGAGGAATCTGAAGGGTTTTAAAGGGAAATTGTGATTTGAGAGTGTGCTTGGAGGTATCTAACTGAAGGGGACACAGGGACAACATAGAAGTGGGAATGTTTAACTGTGTTCTGCACATGGATATCAGTGGACTGTACACACCAGTATTTAGGGTTACATCACAGAGATGTTAGGCTTAAGGCTTGATATTTCTTCCAGGTGTAATGGGGAATCACTAGAGACTTTTTAAAGGGTGAGAGACAGTTTCACCTTAGAGGGGTGCATTCTGTGGTGACAGAAGGTGTCCTTGGAACAGCAATGAATGAGGAGTAACAGGTATGAAAGGATTAAATTAGGGAGAAATAGATTCAGAGTGATCAAAATTAAGGTCATTCTGTAGGGCTTAATAAGCATTTGAAATTAGTGATGGGTTAAAGTAGGAATAAAAGAATAAAGAAATATGTGCATATTCAGAGCTTTTGTAGCTCTGGATCCTTTTGTTCGGGTAGGTATTTCCTCCATATTTGTGTGAGTGGCCTTTCCCTTTTTCATTCCTCCAAATAGTCACTCACCACTCTTTCCTTCTTTCTTTCTTTTTTGAGCTAAGCCCAGTGGTGAAGGCATTTATCTCTTTATTTTCAATTTATTCATTTGTTTGTCTACAAGTGAGTCATGTGCTTCCACATCCAGCCTAAGTGGTGCTGGGAAATTGAACCCACGGCTCAGCACTTGCCAGACATGCGCTCCTAACCACTGAGCTATACCTCCAGCCCTCACTCTTTAGTTTCCTGACAGCCCTTCCCTCCAAGAAAATTTATTTCATTTGATTGTACTTTGATTTCCATATTCCCATTCTAAATGTAAACTCCATGAAAGCAAGAAATTCATCTATCTTGTTCACTTCTGTATCCTTACATATCTAGAACTGTTAACCACCACAAATTAAGCATGCAGTAAATATATTCTGAATAAAAATGAGCACTTAAGCTTTTAGAAGGTTGGTCAAAGCCATTAGCAGAAGCAATACATTTGGGAGGAATTTTAGAAGAAAATAAATAACTTGATTTAAGGCCCGCTATTGAGTTGGAATTTCAGTTCTGACTTAAGTAGGCAAGTAGGCATTAAGGATTTTCATCTAAGAAAATGTGAGGGTTTAAGCCATAGACAAACAAAATGAGAAATATGATGTTTGAACATTCGGAATCAGTTTGTTAGGTAGAGAGAGTAGAATGATGAAAAAAGAAAGAAACTTTAGATTTCTTTTTATTTGCCTTCTTACAGATAGAAACAGGACATGGAGTCAGATAAGGCACAATCCATAGGAGTTGTGGAAACAGTTAGGAGAGAGCTCCTAAAAGATGTTCAGTGGTGAAAGAGATAGGTACTCCAAAGTGGTTGAATACTGAAAGCCAAACCAAACCACACACACACAAAAATGGGAGAGCAATTTCTACAGTGCCTAGGAACAAAAGTAATACTGGAAGTCGTGAAAAAGCTTATTAGTAGGGGATAGAGTGGATATGTGTAAGGATTTGTCTTGGTCCATTTTATACTGGGTGATTTCTAAGTACTAAAGGTTTATTTCAGTCATGGTTATGGAGGCTGAGAAGTCCAAGAACAAGGTGCCAGCATCTGGCAACGTCTTCTGTGCTGCATCATAGCAGGGTGGAAGAGCCAATGAGTATGGGCTAGACAGGAAAATTGGCCAAACTCATTTTTTTAAAAAAAAATTCCTGTAGTCATCATCCCACTCCTGTAACAACAGTATCGTTCCATATAAAGGTAGAACTCTCAGGACCTATCACCTCTCCAAGGTCACACCTCATAATACCATTTGAAAGACATTTAAATTTCAACATGAGTCTGTGTAGTGTTTTACAAAGCTGTTAACACAGACTTCATTTCCGAAATCTTAAATGTGTTGCTTGCTTGCTTATTTGTTTAAAATGCGAGATCCCTGAAATGAGTTGATCCAGAAAGAGAAATTGATGACGTGAGGTGGTAAGCGAGCGCTTCGTGCTGGACTACAGGTCTAACAGGAGAGGGTAGGTGGCTAGAGGAGGAGTAAAAGGCTAAACGGGTTACCTGTGCCATTCTTGAAAGACAGAGGCAAAGTCCTGAAACCACTGCTAGAGACGTTGAGTAGCTGCAAGCGAAGCAAACCGCAAGAGCTGCTGCTCCTGAAGGGGCTGAGCTGAGGTTTGAAGGGCTGATCGTGGTCAGGGGATTCTAAGACTCAGCAGAAATACTGAAAAACAGTGATGCAGGAATATGAAAATCTGGATCAAATGAGAGAGATTAAAATTAATGGAAAGAATTATACGTATGTTCAAATGCCTAACTCAGGGAGTACAAAGAAATAGAAGGTAAGATCATTGGGAGGAAGCAGCATAGTCATTTAATGAAAAACAATACCTGCTTTATGTCTGTATTCCTGCCTAGGACATTAGACACTTATGATAATACAACTTGTGTTGCACTCTCTTTCACCTCCGTCCTCCCCCCCCCACCCCTGACACTTCACTCAGCTGTTGACTAATTTTAAAAATCAAATAGATGCAGATCATCAATTTTTTTTAAAGAAATGGTATTGACAGTCTGTTTGAAGAATGACATGAAAAGATCTGTTAATGGAAATATATTTTAGCATGCTCATTTTCTTCAATGTACTTTCATAGCAGTAATATCTTAGATAATAAATTTTATATTTTCATGCAATCGTATTACACACTTTCATCAAAGTCCTTCTCTTTCTAGCTTTTATAGAAAGCAGGATTCCACATACCCTATATTAGATGAACACTTAAAGCTTCATGAGCAAATGTCTGCTTGCCTTGTTGTTAAAACTCTTAGAAACTATCCGTAACTTCCCTGCTTTTTCTGTATTTTTAAGGATTGATAAGGGCTAAGACTATAGCCGAATATTATGTAACAGCCGTAGCATTATGTGATCCAAATCTTTACAGCTTGTAAAATGAAAATGACATTGAATTTTGGCTTTTGGCCATGATGAGAGCAGTAGTGCCAAAAAGACAAACACACAAACAAACAACACCTCCTAAGATAGGATCTTTCCTAATCACATTTCAGTTTTTCTTAATGACATTTCAGTTTTCCAGTCTAAGTACTTCAGGACAATTCAACTAACTCTACTTAAAATAATTTGAAAAAACTGTGGAGTTTCTTAGATTCTGGGTGATTTCCTTAGACCTTGGACAGTTTCCTCAGATACTTCTAAACCATTTGGCTTCCAAAGATTCAGTGTTTTTTTTTTTCTCTATTTTCTATAGAGCTGCTGTATATAATATTTTTGGGATTCTTATGCCCTGTTGTGGTTTGGTCTGGAGTGTCCCCCAAAAGCCTCATGTATGTATGCATACCATGTATTGTTGGGCTGAGGGGCCCTGGCTGAAATGGGCAGATGCTTGGGGCTTGACCTGGAGGGATATGTGTTAACTCCACCCTTCCTCAGACTTGGCTCTGTTCTACCAGGCAATTAGGAGCTCTTTATCCAGCTCCAGCGTCACCATGAGCTTCCACCATTTCCAGTCATCTACCTAGGAATGCACTGTGACCTTTTAAAATGGTGAGCTAAAATATAAAATAAACCTTTCCTCCTTAAAATTGCAGATGCCAGGTGTTCTGTCCCAGGAACAAGAGAGTAATTAAGACGTGCCCCGGGCCAAGCTAAAGAATACAAAATACGTTCTACTTTTCGATTTTTCTGGCTCTTCTGAAAAATCAGTTCACAGACCTCTAAGAATGAATCATAATCATTCTGTGTATCAAGACATGAAAGTCAAAGTTTTCATAATGTTTGCATAGTTCTCACAGTCTTGGTTCTTATTCTATTTCTAATTTGTCCAAGTACACTATTTTCATTCCTAAGAACATAGCTCATTGAATCTTTCCTACATCATAGTTTTCTGCTCTTTTCTAAAGAAGTAGCAAAGCTCCCCCTCTTTGGGTGGGAAAACTAAAGACACTTAGGAAAAACAGTAGGTTTAATTAGCAAACCAATCAAGGAGGTCACTGAGTCTTCAAGAGTAAGTTCACTCCACACTGAGTGAATTCAGGAGGCCCTCAAAGGGCTCAATGGGTTATTTTTCATGTTTACCTAAACCCTCAAATTTGGGTTCCCCCGAACCTAACTTGACATTTTAAATTGACTTCCATTGTATTCAGAGAGCTATTTTCTTATTTATAAACTTTCTTCTTTAGTATCCTGAAGGTTCACGTAAGATGGTATTTAAAAAACAGTGACCATAATTAGCAACATAATGAGCACAAGTGCTTGCAGTAGTTTTTGATGTTCTTAAATTACTTCATAAGATCATATTGCCCCAACATTTTACTGTTCTTAAACAAAAATATTTATGGAGCAAGAAAATTATTCTCAGTCTTAAAATAAATTGGTAAACAAGACCCAGTTCTACTGAAGTTTTCATTCCCGTGAAGGAAAATAGATTACAAACAGACGAGCAAATTACTCAAAAGAAAAACACATGAAGTATCAGTCATGCTATATAGGGAATTGAGGGACTGGAGGCCACTTCAGATTTAGATAGAGAAGTCCACTTGAGCAATGACACATGAATGATGGGAAAAACAAAAAGCTGTGTGAATGTCCGTGGGAGGGCAATCTCCACAGAAAGAACAGGCAACCCCATGGCTCTGAGGTATAAGAGTGTGGTGAGTGCAAAGAAAGAAAAAGCTAGTGTGTCTGGAGTCTACAGGATCAAAGGAAGAATACTGGAGGATGAGAAAAAATAAAACCAAAGGTAGCAGAGGCTAGACTATGCAAAACACTTTGAAGTGCTTAGACTGTATTTCTGAAATATAGAAAATCTACTGGAGAATTTTAAACAGCAGAGAACAAAATTGAATGTATGTTTTAAAAGATCAGTGTATCTGCAGCTTACTCTGGAGAATGGTGGGAAACCGGGGTCGGGTAAGGGGAGACCAGAAATACTGTGATGTCCATTCCATAGTTTGGGTGAGTGTGCTTACGTTCACTTGGACTAAAGTGGCACTGTTGAAAAGATTTGGAAATATTTTAGAAATGGAATAAGTTTTCCTAAGCCACTTTGCCTCATCCTATTTTGATATAACTCACTTTTATGGTCTCCAGCATTGTTGCTGTGGAATGTCTCATATGCAGCATTCTAATAAGAAAGAAGTCAGCAGCTTTTGTGGCCAGAGAGAACAGGATGATCTTGGCAAATTTTTAGCTTTCTTTGGGCTTTAGTTCTTATACTTAATAAGAGTTGAACTAAATAACCTCAAAGATCTTGTCCAGCTCTAAAATCTTACAATTTTTAAAAGGCATATTCATACTTGATTTGAATCTAGATACAGATCAATTAAGATATCTGTTAGTGTAGTGATCATCAATACTGCAGTGAAAGCAATAGCCAGAAAAAAATTAGCGTCAGAAAATGGGGCAACTTAGAGTCAATAATGCTCAGTGATTTGGACCAAGCACAAAAGACTGACTATAGGTGGGTATCCCTCTTACAAAATACACAAAAATAATGGCATAAAAAGGCCCCAACATGAATGACAGGGTAGAAAGAGAGGCAATGGTCAGATAGCAAAGGGGTGAGCCTCTGAAAAAGGGGTAGACATAGATGTTCGCTGATTCCCCAAGCCCCATTATTTTAATGTGTTACAGAATTTGGAATTAATGTATTTACAAAAAATAGGTGTTAAGTTTAATTTCGTGTGAATTTGTTGCCACAATAAAATTATTGTTAAAAAATACAGTCAAAATGAAAAGGGCCACTGTAGACAAAAGAAGCAAAGTTTTTGCTCTTTCTATGTCTTGACCATCCATTCTCATCTTTGAAAGTTCATAGCATATATAGAGTTATTTATGTCCTTATTAACAGTGGAGTTAAGATAATTCCACCTTGGCCAATACGTCCATTGTTTTTATAGGGTCTTTGGACAACATAAAGTCAGACATCAATTGCTGGCTTATGTCACATGTGAAATACTAACGTGGGAAAATGATAACTCTGCTACTGGTTTCCCTTGGTCATAATTTGAAAAAATTGTTGGGACAGCATTCAAAACAGTACACCCTTGAAGCTTATACAAATACCAAATCAAATAACAACAACTACAGGTGTCAATCAGGAACCTTTATGGTGTACCAGTTTCACCCATGAGACACTCTAACATGTAGAGTAGGTTGAGTTTCTCATTATCTAGTTCTTGTCCTGGTAGCAGAAATAAAACATGTGATTCATCTGGGCCATTTTGTTTGTTTGCTCATTAATATTCTCACATTTAATTATTTATTTAGATAACATATACTGGGTGCCCAAATCTTAATTCTGTACAAAAATATTAGGAGCTTCTGCTATCAATGAAAAAGACAACCTACCTGCCCTTGAGGAAATCCCAAACAAATGGAAAAGACAAATCCATAAACATATAACTAAGTAAAGTATGATTCGCACCATCAGTATGGGCATGAGCACAGAGTGCTAAGAAATCACAGCAGGACCACGTCTGATTTGTCACTCAGTGCTTAGTGCTAGGTGTCTGTCAAAATGCTTCTGAAACTGTAAACCAACAAACAGCAGAGTTTGAGGACTGACTCAGGACATTGTGAATATTCAATGGAAACAGCAATATTTGACATTGGCTGAAACTACACAAACCACTAGACCATGCTATAATCTTATCTATGATTTCTCATTTTTGTGAAGTTGAATTTTGTTTCATATAAAACTAGAACTGTGAAGAAATCAACATAGGAAATGAAAATATGTTGGCATTGTTCAATTTTGTTTGTTTTGAGAAATTGTACCATGCCTAACAGGTACACATGTCCCATTAGTAAGTCGAGGTGGTTATTTATGATGAGGTAAAAGTTTTACTTTCAGGTTATATGTATTGCTTTTCCAAATTGCTACCAAGTAGTTAGGATACAAATAATAATTCAGTTGTTTGAACCTATTTATTTAATAAATGAAACTACTAGATATTCCTTTTATCCTCGGGATCGCATACAAAATTCTCAACATGATAATGGTGCTGTAAATAAAGTTTGGGAGTCTTTGATCTAAAGCGTCATATGCATTTAATACCTATGAATGAGTAACTGACACGCTATATAAGGTGACTGTCATGCTTTGGGTCTGGAATGTCTCCCAAAAGCCTCATGTATGTGGATGTTGTAGAATAGCTATGGAACCGTGTGATGTTAAGAGGTGGGGCCTGGCTAGAAGGGTTATAGCAGGGCTTGACCTAGAAGGAGCAGACCACAGACCACTGGGACTTGAGCTAGAAGGGACAGACTGCAGGGGCTTGACTTACAAGGAATGGATCACAGAGACTTGACCTGCAAGAATATATGCTAGCTCCATCTTTTCTTGCTGATTGGCTTCCTCTCAGCCATACCATGAACAGCTTTTCTCTGACTAAGCTTCTGCCATGTGCTTGTACCATTGCTGGCCACTCAGGAATGGACTGAGACCTTCGGAAACTTGAGCCAAAAACAGATCTTTCCTCCCCTAAGTTTCAGAGACTGCATGTTGTGTCCCAGCAATGAATAAGTAACTAAGACAGTAACATTTGAGTTAAGCCTTGAAAGATGATGGATTTTTAAAGCTATCGTGAGGGGAATGGTGTTTCAAGAAGTAAAGATAGAGCTCGATTCATTTCTATTAACATCTACCACATGACAGGTAGTTTGTATATGTACTAGAATATGATAATGACAGTGAAACATAAGGTCCCTAAGACAGATGACAAATAATTAAATAAAGGAAAATGGAGATGTCATAGAGCAAAAGATTATCAAGAAATAAAGCAGAGCGATGTGGCAGACAGTGACTTAGGGGAGACTGCTGCACAGAGGCGGTCATAAAATGCTGAGGGACCATGGGACCCACCAAATAATGCAGAGGAGGAGGCATAAAGAAGTCCTGCTCACCTTTAGTGTAGGTTTTTTACTTTAGGAGGTGCAGTCAATGGTCTATTATAGGGAAAGATATGAGGTATTTACCTAAACTACAGAAGCAAAGCTTCCCTCAACATTATTTCATAGGGGTGTTTGGTTTATATCTATAGTATCGCCCAAGATCTCATGTATTTGGAAAGTAACTGGCTTATTAGGATGCTACACTCACTAGAGGACTGATCCATTGATGAGTTCCATGACTGACTGTGCTATTAGGAGGTGGAGACGGGTTGGAGTTGGGTCACTCAGGAACACGACCTGGAAGGGTGTGTTCTTGTCACTGGCTTCTTCCTTCTCTCTTTGTTTCCTGGCCACCATTAGGTGAACAACTTTCCTCTGCAGTGCCATTCTACCGAGACATTTCTGTCTTGAAGTCCAGCTTACCATAGACTGAATCCACAGAAACTGTGAACTTAAACTAAACTACTCCTTGAAGTGGTGGTGTCAGGTGTTTGCCCCAGCAATGAGAAAGCTGGCTAAGACAATGAGCTCTCAGATCCTCTCCCACAGAGCCAGAGGCTTTGTTTGGAAGACAAAAATGCCCAAGAAAACTGAGTGTTGCTCACTACCCCTTCTGTGCATTTGATTTCCTCAGACTAATGACTAGTCACTATCAGACAAGACGTGAGGAAAGGGAGTAAAGTGATTTCTTAACTTTAAATAGGAAGTGGTCTTAAGTGGAAAAGAAGTTGTAAATAAAACAATGATGGTTTCTTCGTAGGAAATGGTAAACCCCCCTGCCTACTAGTTGACTTCCACGGGACCCTTGGGCACCTCAGCTGATGACTCCATAATTCACTTATACTCCCTGAACGAGGAAAATATGCTTCTCATCAGACTGATTCATAGTGTACCTGTCTTTTTCCTGTCCAGTTCAAAACTAGGATTTTTTTATGTTGCAGTCTCTGAGAAAGACATTGCTTGCCATATAAAGCCTACTAGGATATAACACCCAATAACTTTATTAAGATTTCATTTGTGCACTAATAGAAGAAATCAAGGCCAAGGCCATATGCACTTTACTTATGTCGGAAAGAAGGGGAAAAATACTTTCAAGCTGTGGTCCCCAACCCTCAAGCCACAAACTAGTACCGGTCTGTGACCTGCTAGGAACCAGGCTGCACAGTAGGTGGAGAGCTTCAGGCCAGCCTGGCAAGCTTCATTTGTGTTTATAGCTGCTTCCTCTTGTCATATTGCCGTCTAAATTCCATGTCTTCTCAGATCAGTAGTGCTATTAAATCCACATAGAAACATGAACCCCACTGTGAACTGCATATGTGAAGAATCTATGTTGCAAATTTCATAAGAGATTCTAATTCCTGAATATCTGAGGTGAACCTGAACTTGTGATACTATCCTCTCCACCTCCAAATTAACCCCCTCTTCCCCATCTGTCTTAGTTACTTTTCCATTGCTATAACTCAATACTAGGCATCCACATATTCAGAGGAAGAAAGGTTATTTTAGCTCACAGTTTCAGAAGGTCACAGTGCACTCGGGGGTGGCTGACAGCAATGGAAGTACGTGGCAGAGACAGAGGTGGAGGCAGCTTTTCACGACATCACAAACTGGAAGCCAAGTCAAGGCAAGTTGAGACTAGACCTCCAAGGAAGCCAGGAAGCAGCTTATAAATCCTTCCAGGTCTCTGCCCAGTGATCAGCCCCTCCTGGATCCAGGTGTGGAAGGTAAGGTAAATCCTTTCTACATGCCTGTAATCCACCCCTCCAGACTAGGCCTCAATCTTCCAACAGCACATAGTTCCATGGACAATCTATAACCTTCAAATACGGGACATTCCAGATCCAAACCACAATATTTTAATTAGATTTTCTCTCATTATGCTTGTACATGTATGTGTGTATAAACACACACACACACACACACACACACACACACACACATATATATATATATATATATATGTTTTTATATATATATGTTTATATATATATATGTTATATATATATATATATATATATATGTTATATATATATATATATATATATATATATATATATATATATGGCCTTAAATTGCCTTGTTACTGGAATTTGATAAGTTACACGCTAATGTTAAGCAATTGAATATCAGAAGAATAGATATTCTTCAAGGAGAAACTCGGTTCTCTATTGTGGGGAGGAATTTATTGTGTTTCCATTTGCACACAGTGCCATTGTGCTATGTTAGGCACAATTACTAAGTTGGCTATTGTACTTGGGAATTAAGTATGGTTCAAGGAGATGTGTCTGATTGTCAAGTTGAAAAGGGGTGGATTGTGACCATTGGACAGACTATGTCAACTTGAGGCAATGAGGAACCACACCTAGATTAGGGTTTGGAAACGACACCTAGACTGGGAATTGAGAACCATCCTGGATTAGCGTGTGAGTGATTTGAGGGCCACTGAATGAGGGAAAAACAGCCGCCCAGTTGTGGGAGGCCAAACCGAAGCTAAAACAGTATAAAAGGAAGGAAGAAGAAAGATTGTTACAGCTTCTTCCTCTGGGAAAGCTCTTGCCTTCGCAGTTGTCTATGGACGCCAACTTGCTACGCGTCACAGATCTTCATCACAGGCTAGTTCCAGTCTGCGCTTGCACCTGTCTGCCCATTGCTGATCTCCAGTTGCTTATCTTCAGTCTCGGATCTTTGCCTTTGTTCTTGGAACAACCAGGATCTGCAGCAGACTCTCACCAGCTGTCCTGCAGTCCCAGACCAGAGTTCTACTTCGCACCTGAGTGGCCATCGGACACTCCAGCTCTCACATGTACAGGCTGCCATCTTAGACTGTCTCAGTCCTCAGATTTGTACGCCTTCTGAATGGATCCTTTTTTGTTATAATTTCTGTAAATTCTTCCTTTTGAAAGAACCCAAGCTAATACACCATCCATGGAGAAATGGTCTTCCACAAAACCAGTCCTCAGTGCCAAGCATGTTAGGAACAATTTGTGTAAGGATACATTGTCCACTTTTCAAGCTTGTGGACATTGAGGACTAAGAGCAGCATTGGATGGCCGAAAGGACACAGCCTTGCCTAAGGCCGGGGCGGCTGCTTATTAGGTGTGTGCTTGAACAAACTTATTAGCCTTATTAAATCTTGGTGTCTTTACCAGTAAAACATACCTTTAAAACTGTACAAGCAAATAAGATGAATACCATATTTATGGTAGCTGAGAAACAAATGAAGGAGGACTGGTTTTAAAAAAACTGTAGTATATTGAGATCATGGAACCTATACAATCATTAAAAAAATGAAATAGGGCCAAGGACCTAGTGCGGAGATAGAGCTCTTGCCTAGAAGTGCGAGGCCCTATTTGATCTCCAGTATCCCACAAATAAGGATAAGGCGTGTCTCTATATACAAAACTGTAAGATTCTTCCAAGTTGTCTTGGTAAGCAAAGGAAAACAAGCTGTATGGTAGTATCTATAAGAATTTCAGCTTTTTAGTTACCAATAAGATCTTTATTTCTGCAAGTTTGTGGGTATTTTTGAATTCCAAAATATACTTTATTATATGTTGACTCTATTAATCCTTAGCTCTTTTAACTATATGCCATTTATATTCTTTAATTCTTTTTTATCCTTTTATATTTCAGATATATACATACAACTTGGGAAATTGATATATGGAGATATTGCATTTTGATTTTTTTATTTCCTTTCTTCCCATTGTCTCTTCTCAGATTCCCTCCCCCTTGACTCAAAGTCTATCCCCCTTTTTCTCATCTTTTTTCTTTTATTATGATCATTTGTATTTTAGGTTTCTCATGTCAGTGAAACTATGTGCTGATTAACCTTTTGCGTCTGATTTCCTTTGCAAAACATTAATGTCTCAAGGTGCATCCATTTCCCTACAAATTACTCAAATTTATATTTATCTTTATCCTTTCATGCAAGTGGTCCAAATCACATGCTGTTAATTTATATGTACTCTGTTGTGTACATATATCACATTTTCTTCATCCACTCATCCATTCTTGGCATATGAACTGCTTCTAAGATTTAGCTGTTATTAATTGTGCTATTAACAAACATGAGTATGCATGTGTCAATGAGATATGATGCCTTTGGCTCCTTCAAAAAGATGCCCAAAAAGTGGTAGAGCTGAGTCAAATGAGATTTCTATACTCAGTTTTCTGAAACATCCCCATACTGGTTTCCCTCCCACTAGTAACATAGGAGGATTCCTTTTCCCCACATCCTTATCAGCACTTACTGCTTTTGAGTTCATTCATAGCTTTTTTTATTGGAGTAAGGTGGAATGTCGGTGTTGTGTTGTTTTGCGTTTCTCTAATGCATCCCACCTTTTAAAAACCTCTAGACTCAATTGTGTCTGAGTCTGTGAAACGGTTACAAAGTCTTCAAGAACAGATGTCAAATTGATGCATTGACTACCTCACCAGTACAGGGAAGACTGAATAAGCAAGGGGGCTTTCACTTCTTGTTCTCTGCATAATTATTATCACACAGATTTTTCTGGGAAGTACATAAGAAAGTATCTAGAAAGCATTTGGGATGGTGCTGGACTAGGTGGCTACTTTCTACTCTCTGTTATGGTTTGAAATGTATCCTAAGGCCCAGTAGTCAAAAAATGTGACTGTATTTAGAGATAAGTTCAAGGCAACCAACCCCACCCTTGGAAAGACCTCAAAGACACTGGCACTGCTGACACCTTGCTCTTGGCTGTCTATGCTCCAGAACTGTATAAAAATCAACTTCAGTCATTCAATCAGTGCAGTCTGTGCTACTCAGCTATCGCAGCACTAGCAAACCAGTATGCAACATTTCTTCAACTTCTTCCCGTCTTCTAACAAAGTATGCTTTCTGGAACACTCCATTATTTTTTAAAAGTGAAAATGAGGTCGCTTTAAAATTTTGAAGATCAGCTTCACTGTGTGGCCTCATAGGGAATTTATGATGGGTTGCCAGCTGACAAGTTCCAGGTATTCTGGACCAAGAACGTCAGACCTCATCTCTGGCCAGACTTCAGACTTACAATGCCCTTTCCTTTGGCCAAAGTTTAGAAAAACAGATTTTCTATATAATGCCCAGCTTTTTGGTTGGGTAGTTAGGACTTGGCAGCCTTAGTAGTTGGCTCTTCTTGGCCAGACAAAACTTAGTTGGAATTACTTTAGTCTCAGAATTATAGCCCAGGGGGCCAATCAATATCTACCATAAAAAGTCTTTTTAAAAAGTGAAAATTAGAGTAAGGCTGATCTAAAAACTAGGACAAATGTTGAATGGTGACTAAAGTAGCTATAAAATTTAGTGGGTGTGTGTGTGAGACTCTGTGTGTGTGTGTGTGTGTTTGTGTGTGTGTGTGTGTGTGTGTGTGTGTGTGTGTGTGTGTTTCCCCTTTTTGGCATTGAGAAAAATTGTTGTAACTGGAAGAAAAGGATGTTCTTTAGGGGGAAAAATTTTTGAAAACATCCTAATATTCTAGATTTGGCCCATGGTATTTTTATTGTTATTATTTATGATAAAACTAGATAACAAAGAAAAACAATTTTTCAGAAGAGAGAAAGGATGAGTTACTTATTTCTCTGAGGACGGATCCCCTGTCCAACCTATGATAGCATCAACCCTAAGTCAAATTTGAGCGTTATTCAAATAAATTAATCTCCAAATGTTCGTACACAGCGTGCCATGTGGACAACTGAGGGTTGATTTTGGTTCAAACACATCATTTATTTTTCACTAGTTAAACACTGAACATTTAGAATAATGGTTGAAAATATTCACAGCAATTACTCTGGGAGAAAAGAAACCTCGTACTTTATGACTGTTTTATCATTTGTGGCATAAAGAAATAAACATTTTTTAATGATTCACAGATTCCTTCATTTGTGGATCTGGTGGCTATAGATCTCTGAGCAGTGCTGGTTGCCAGGCAGCTAGCCAAGCTCCTTGGGTTCCCCCTTTACCATCCTCCCTAGTCTTGGTGGGCTGGGCCTCCTGCTTCTCTTCTCTCCCTGTTCTTCTCCTGACTGCTGCCCACATTTCTTTTCTCTTCTTAATGCTTTTTATTTATTTTTTTTTTGGACTCGTCTTTATCGGATTCCTCTAGTTCCTTCGACTTTTCTCTTCTTAATGTGTTCTGAATTTCCTATCCTTTGCTTCACCTCTTAACTCTCCCAGGAGGAGCCTGGTATGAAAGAACATAGGCATCAGAGTTCTGTTCCATTCTAACTTTGTGGTCAGAGGCAAAAGCTGAAACTTCTCATAGCCTGAGTCACCTCAACAGAGAGAGAAACTCACTCAGATAGTGCTCACTTTACAGTATTCCTTTCAGGAATCAGTACAATAATCAGAATACAGAAAATATACTCAGTAAATTTGTTCCTTCTTCTATGTTAGTTTAGTGAAGATAAGTAGTGATCTTGTAGGTGACAGGAACCAGTGAAACAGAAGCCTGAATATTGCATCAACATCAACATTGATTAAAATTAAACATTTTCTTCCTGAATAACTAGAGGTTTTGCCTATTGAAAATGTTATTCTTGTTCATAACTTAAAGTAATATGAAGAGCTCCAAATTATTAGGGAAGATGAAAAGAAGATGATGTACCAATAGGACTGGCTTCTGATTTGATTGATGGCATTCCTCTGATATATTTTCTCGTAAGTTGACCGTAGTTGTTTTACTAAGCCAAAATCATCCCATAGAGATCATCCAAGGAAGCACTGACAATAGTTTAAAATGGCCTTTGAGTGATACCAAGTGACCTTCCTGGCCTGGAGAGTCATACCTTCTGGCTCACTCATGTGATGCTGACTGTAAGAAATCAAAATTCCTCACATGATGCTATGCTGTTCTGATATGGATTGGTGGCTACTGGTTGCTTTCTTAAGGCTCTTGGTAGGTAAAGGAATGCCCACTTGGTCAACCCAAATTTCATTTCCTTCAATATTACTCTCATTCTGAAACCTGTAAGGTATCTATTCAACTAGAATTTTAGGAGATGTATCTCTTATTATTAATAATACCATACTGACCTGGTGAACATTTGAGGAAAGTAAAAACCCTTCATTAGTTAAACTTCAAGTTGATGAAGAAATCTGAAGGATGATTCTATCACTTTCTACAAAGTCAAGATTTATTAGATTGAGAAAACCTGATTTGAACCCCATTGCCTAGATGGCTCCATGACTCTGGGAAAATCCTATTAATCTGTCTGTGCCACAGTCCTCCTTGTTGAAAGGAACATGTTAAGACTGAAGAAATATTTTAAAGGGTTCCTTGCAAGGTCATAGGCCCAGAATATTAAAATTAGAAGCTGGAATACTTTGAGTATCTGCCATGCATTAGGCATGGCTCCTAATGATTTCTCATCCCTAACTCATTCAACACTCATAACCTCCTTGAAATATGGGTGTTACCCCAGATAAAGAAACTAGAAAATTTAGGGAGATAACTAGGTCACATAGTTAAGAAATGGTCCTGCCAGATTTGTGGAAGTCGAAGCCTGTGCTCAATTTGCTGTAATCCAGGAAGAGTGTACAGGTGTTCTAGACTGATTCTCATTTAGCAAAGAATAAAACTGAGACAAAAAAAAAAAACAGCTCAAGCATTTTTATAATAAACACTTTTTTAAAAAAAGAGCTTTCAAATAAGTTTCTGTAAAATTCTGCAAGACTAGAAGTGTATCAATGGCTAAGAGCCGTAAACCTGCAAATTAAATACACCAGAAAAAAACAAATCCAAGAATTCTTGCTGAAAACACGGTTCACTCCCCTTTGAGCCTCTCTGCCTGTCAAGAGAATATAAATCTATTGTCAATAGTCTACAGCATCTACTTTCCCCAGGCTTTGCTTTGTAAGATATATGCTGGCCTCTAGTCAGCCAGATAGTCACTTGAAGCAGGGGCTTGACAGTGACTCAGAAAGAAATGACTACTGCAGTTCTTCCCTTGGCAGGATGCCCTCTGGAATGGAACCAAACCAGCAGCCAAGTATAGGCTGCTAACTTGCAAATACTTGCCTGTATTCAGCCTGGTTTCCATGAGCTAACAATGATAAGCAACATCAAGTCTTCTGATTAACAACAAAATGTGTTGAGACTCAAACAACAGAAACACTGAAGTGTTTCCCCTCTGAGAGGTCACCTGGAGAACTCTCTGCTGAGTATTATGAGCTATGGCCATTATTGGATTAGCTATCTAGCTTGGTTCTTTATTACAATTCTAGTTTTATCTTCATATAATTTTCTTTGGATTTTAAACATGCTTTTCCTTTTCAAAAGAAATTGTGAAATCTAAAGAGGTTATCTTTGAGGCTTGATTGTACTCTTCTTTACAGTCTTTCTGTGAGCAATAACCGTCATGGCTCTGGAAGAGTATTCTGCTTCAGTTTCCCTTGCAATTCAAGGTTTTGAGTGAAATGCAGTCATCACGATGGAAGGGAAAAGAGATTAGATTCTACTGGCTTTGACTCTTCATTGACTAAATAGGCTTCAAAACTCAAAATTTATGTCTTGGGAGCTGGAAGGATGGCTCAGTGGTTAAAGCACTTACCTAGCAAGCACTAAGGACTTGAGTTTGATTCTCCAGCACCACATAAGCTGAGAATGATGGCACACACCTGAATCCCAGAACTCGGGAGGCTGAGACAGAGTGATTGCCATGAGTTCAAGTCATCCTGGGCTCCAGAGTGAGTTCAGGACAAGCCTGGACTACAGAAAGAGACCCTGTCTCAAAAAAAAAAAAAATATATATATATATATATATATATATATATATATATATATATATATATATATATCATATCCTACAATGCACAGTCTTCCTTATTACAAAGAAAACTTTCTTCTTTCACAAAGTATATGTTTTCAAAGGCTATATCAGTATAAAGATGTGTCATTTACAACTTTTTGACTTTTACTTTACAATGTTGCTAGGAAATATTTACTCCAAATTGTTATAGGTACTGGGAAGTTAGATAAACCTCTGAATTCTTATAGGACTCTCTCTGCTTGAAAATTTCCAAACTACTTCATGTCACCACCATGGCATGATGCCCAGGTCACACAGCAGGCTTCTAGGCACACTACCCTCGTGCCATCCAGAGCTGCTTGCTTTTACCTGCTTGCTTTCTTGGCATCCCTGTGTAAGATTTCTTTGGTTGGAAAATACGCCTGCAACAGCATCAATTTTAAAAAACAATATGAATGTCTCTGCTTTATGACGGTGCTCCTAAGAAGTATCCTAGCTCTAGCTTATGTATTTTGTACAATTCTAATGGCCCGAAAGGTGTTTCTCACAACAAGCTGGTGTGTTCTTCCCTCCAGCCCATTGTATTAAATTTAATTGAATTTTATGGACTACATGCAAGATATTTCTCTACGAGAATGTGAAAATTTAATTGTCTGTATAGGATTTTCTACTCTCAATGTTTTGAAATCTGAAAAAGAAAGAGAAGAAAACAAAAATATACTTATAATCCAAAGTAGAGGAAGATAAACTATAAAAGAAAGCATCATTCAGAGATCTACAACTCCATTTGTTAATCGTCCATTTTCTAAAAAAGCAGCAATCTCAGATAAAATATAAAATTATACATCCAATGATATAGCCAGTTCAAAGCAAGGTAAAAACTGTCCAGGTACCAAAAGTGGAATGCAGGCATGGATGATACACAGGCTGATGGTTGCCATCATAGCTCTGATACTCCACAGTTAGACATAGCTCAACTCTGGTGGGATGACCAGAGCTAAACTAACTTCACAGGGGACGCAGGAGGTGATTCAGGTAGAGAACTCAATGTCAGAACGCTTTGGCAGCATTTCCTCTTATGCAAAGGAGCTGAAGAACTGGAAGAAAGAAAAGAAGGGGAAAGAAGGGGAAGAAAATAATATTTGTTGCTTGGGAGGAAAGTGCTATCTGCACTTATGCATGGAACAAAAACTAGTTGGTGGATGCAGATACGATATCCTGAGCTAAAGTCCACCAAGCCAGCCACACTTTAGCTCTGACTGGACTTGCAATTTTCACGTTATGAATTAAAACCCAAACTTCCAGCATATTGTCTGGTTCTGGAATGGGAGCTGTGTGAACCACACGAAGATAATCATACAGCTATTAAAATGGGCAAGAACAGAAGGGGAAAGGGGGAAAATAAAAAACTTTCCACTACAAATGAGCCTGCAAATAAAACTTCCAAACTACACCAAAGAAGCACAGTATCAAGAAAACCAACAAAATTAAGATTTACTCCAGATAGGGCTGGAAGAATAACTCTATAGTTAAAGCACTTTCCTAGCAAGCGTAAGGCCCTGATTTCGATTCCCCAGCACCACGTGAAGCTGAGTGTGGTGGTGCACCCCTGTAAGTCTAGCTCTCGGGAGGCTGGGGCAGGAGGCCTGCTGTGAGCCCAAGACCAGTCTGTGCTCCTTAGTGAGTTCAGGACCAGCCTGGGCTACAGAGAGAGATCTTGTTCCACATGAAAAAAGAAAAAAGAAAAAACCTTCAAATAAAATTCTGGAAAAGTTTAACATAGACCTTACAATTGATTTATTTCTAAGTACTGGTGATTGTGAATAATCTCGCTCCCTAAAATTTATTTGTAAACCCCAAATCAATGCTGGGGTGCTTCTGTGGTCATTGATGGGGAAGGGACAGGCAGTGAAGAATCTGAGTAGCTCAGAGAGTATGTTCCCAGCTTCTGTGAACCAGGAGGCACTCTGCCTTTTGTTTCAACTCATTTGAAAAAAAAAAATATGTCTTTGTGTTGTCTCCTGATGGTTGGGTACTTCACATTTATGCTTTCTCAGGGTGATATTACTACTAAAAATGGTTCCTGAGCATACTACCAAAATGTCTCATGTTTCTAAGCAAAATTGCAAAAGATGTGCTTTATAGAGAAAACACACGTATTTAATAAACTTCCTAAGATGTAAATTATAGTGCTGTTGGGTATGAGTGCAATGATAATCAATAATATGCATTCAATAAGATGTTTTTAAAGCAAAAACCAAACCAGGTAAGATTATCTATTGACAAGTTGACTAAAGTATTGTCAACATTTGAAAGATTCATAATTCTCTTAGGAGCAGTGGTTTCTTATTTACTAAGTCAGTGTTCTTGGTGACTTCAGAGAATACCACCAGTACTGAGCATTGACGAAAAACTTTGAAAAATAAAGAATAAATTGGGAGAAGGAAAAATGATGTAATGAACAAATAAAAGAAAATGTTAGAAATACTCAATAGTAGAATATAATGATAACTGAAATTTAAAAATCTCCTTAGGATAAATCCCAGAGCAGAAACAAATTAGGGAGATTTTGAGAACAG
This sequence comes from Ctenodactylus gundi, assembly GCA_004027205.1. NCBI lineage: Eukaryota > Metazoa > Chordata > Mammalia > Rodentia > Ctenodactylidae > Ctenodactylus > Ctenodactylus gundi. The sequence continues at coordinate 309,803 of PVKB01000227.1, read as the reverse complement.
CAGCTAGACACTTTATCCAAGGTACAGCCCAAATCCCAACATATAAATATGATAGAACCCTTAAGAGATACACAGAGTGATAAAATGCTCCTACCCACATTTAATAGAAGTTCACAAAAAGAATGGAAGGAATAAAGTTTAGAATATTCAAGAAAAAAGCAAGCGTCCTCAGTACAGAATTAAAATGAAAGTGCTAAATAGGAAAAATAAAATTACGTTTCCAGACATATAGTCTAACATCAGAAACACACTCCAACCAAAAGGATAAGAGGGAAATACTAAAATACATCTGCGAAAAAATAGACTACCCACAAATAAATGAAAATTAGTCTAAATGCAGAAATGTTTTGGTTGCAATAGGGTCTAGAGAATAATAAGTACATGTCTTCAAACTACTAATGGAAAATAACTTGTCACTGTAGAATTCTGTACCCTCAACTTTGAAGGCGAAGTATAAGTCCTGGTGTAGTATGATGACAGTTCACTATCTACAGGCTTTTACTAAAATAACTGCTACAGGGTACATTTGAGAAAGAAAAAAGTCTACCCTAGGATATGTGCATAAAGGAAAACAGTGATGGACCCAAAAGGGTGTGAGAGTGAGTAGATATGTGTGTGGCTTGTTACTTTGCAGCTCTTCTGAAGTATTTCTGTCTTTCTTGTTCTGATAAGTGTTTGGGAATCTCAAACACCTCCAGCCCCTCAAAGTTAAATATGGTCACTTGAGTCGCTGTAGACATGTGAACAGCCAAGAAAACTACGCCTCCTGAAACTTTGCTTCTCAAGAGTGGTTTGAGGTCCACCAGCATCCATACCAGCCAGCTCCCACGAGAAACGGAGAATCTCAGGTTCCAGCCCAGATCTGTGGAGTTGGAATCTTTTGTTTAATAAAATCTCCAGATACTTGTATGCACATTCACATTTTGAGTGGCACTGTTTTATCTGAGGGTATATTCCGTTTCAGCCTGAGCCACTGTGTAACTCCATGAATTGAATGGAAAGTCAGGTATTGCTGAGTGAAAAATAAGTTTATGCTTGCATCAATAAATCATAATGAGTTGCACCATAATAATAAGTTGTACCAATAATACGTTGTACAGCTGTCACAGTAGGCACTGCCAAAATATCTGTACCCTGAATGTTGGAAATTTTGTGCATATTTTATGTTACATGGCAAAGAGGAGTTTAATGATAAAAAGAGGTTATAGACTTTAAGAGGAGTATACAGAATTATCCAGATGTGCTTAACATAATCGCACAAAGCCTTAAAAATTAGATAACTTCTCTCAACTGGAGGCAAAAAAAATAGTGTGGCAAACGAAATCAGAGACTCCAAGCATGTGAAGGTATTCATGCAGTTCTGGCTGAGTCAGAGGAACCGTAGTGCAGAACCATAGAGTGGCTTCTTGGAGCCAGTGATGCCTTCTGGCCAATGGTCTACAATGAAACAGAGATGTCTGTCCTACAGTTTCAAAGAACTCAATTTGGTCAACAACCTCCATAAGCATGGAAGTAGACTCATCTCCAAAACCTTCAAAACATTCCTTCTGACACCTTGATTTGAGCCCCTGGGAATCTCAAAAACCATGGGTAATGGGTGTCTGAACTTGAAGCTTTCCTGGGTCATAATGAACTAAGAGAAGTTACCTTGGGAGATATATATACAAGAAACACATAATATATGTGTATATGTATGTAACAAAGCTATATTTTATTATAACATTAAAATAGCACAAGTCCATATTTTATAATTAGAAAACTTACATAGCTACTTAATAATGATAAACACCTGCCTTCACGCTGCACACATGAGTGGGAAGGTTGTAGCATTCCTACTACTGATCACTGTGTTTTACTCTTCATGAAGAGCATGTAAAGAACAAGTACTTGTGATGTCTAACATGTGCTGTGTTTATTCTACCGAGTATGTGTGGTGGTGGGGGGGACGTGAAGTCAGCACTGCACCGTGTCCTCCCTTGTGCAGGAGGTAGATGTCACCTGCACACTCTGCACTTTAATACTACATGATGTGTCACCAAGGATAGCGTTAAAAGTTTAAGGTCTTGTGGAGCCATGTTATTAACTGTTCAGGGTCATATGTAACACACTGATCAAGGGTAGAACATGCCTGACCTACAGACTTCACTTAAGAATCATGCAGTCATTCAGTTGTCCCTCTAAAAAACCATCATAATGTTTTAATAAAGTTGACAAATTTGTGTTGGGTTACATTTAAGTCCTTCTGGGATGCATGCCACCTTCATGCCATAGATCGGGCAAGCTTGCCTTAAGCAAAGAACTCATAGAGCTACACTCTTATATGTACTTCTATCCTACAGAATTATGAGATAATTTAAGTTTTAAGTACCTTAGTTCATGGTAGTTTGTTATGACAACAATAGAGACATAATACAATTAGTAAATTAACTGTTGACCACAACATTGTCTGTTTTTTTTTTTTTTTTTTTTTGAGACAGGGTCTTCCTCTGTAGTCCAGGCTGGTCCCGAACTATGCAGTGTATGCTGACCTCAAACACAGTAATCCTCCAGGCTCAGCCTCCTGAGTGCTGGGATTATAGGTGTATGCCACTATACCCAACTTATGTGGTACTGGAGAATCAAACTCAGAGTCTTGTGTTTGGTAGGTGAGCACTTTAACCACTGAGCTATGCCCCCAACCCAGACCATAACTTTGTTTTTATTTAGTATTTAACCTTTAAATATTGTTGTAATTGTGAAGAGAAAAGAGAAAGCAAACTTGGACTTTAAGAGAATTTAAGCCAAGGTGTATATTTAAATTTTTGAAGTGTCTATCAAAAAGATAAATACAATCTGTTGCTTCCATAATAGCAGAGGATATACTAGGAAAATAAAAAGTCTTATCAACTTAATGTAAGCCAGAAATGGAAAAAAATCAAAGAAATGATAGTAAACAAAAAATAGAAAATAAGGTAAAATACGTGTTCAAATCTTATACTCTAATACCTACGCATTTGATTCACACTTCCATCAGACTACGCATGTTCTCTTTGTTCTATATCTTTACCAATGCTCAATATTACAAAACCTTTTGATTTTTGCTCAGTCTTGTGGGTGCATTCCTGGAATATATCCAGATTGTTCATAATACATTGCCTGCATACTTCTAATTTGGTTTTCTCATATGTAATTTAAGACTTTTTCATCTACATTTCTGAATTTCTCTCTCATATACAATCCTAATAGGTTTTGATAGACTAAGTCGAGAAATGTTCCCTCTTCTAATCTTTGAGAGTGTTTATTCTCTTATGGGACTTTCTGTTCCTTTCACTTTTGGTAGATCTCGACTGTAAAGCCCTTTGTGGGGAAACTTAATTACTGAATAAAATTTTTTGTTGTTATTGTTGGTCGTAAGAAAGAGAGATGTCTGTCCTACAGTTTCAAAGAACTCAATTTGGAGTGGCCAACAGAATGAATTTTGGAGCCAGGTTGTCCAAGCAAGTCAAAGGGTCCAAGTTGTCAAGTTGGCTCTGACTTTGTAGCTGTGTGAAAAAGTCATTTCACCTCACTGTTTCATTTTTATCATTTGTAAAATAGGGCTTAGAAGGTTGTTGTAAGAAATCCATGGATTCATTGATGTAACCTGCATGGCAGTGTCTGACTTCACCAAATTCTCTACAAGCCTTTACTTTTGTTGTTACCTTTTTCTGAATAGTTTTATTTATCATTTGTCTAAGGCTATTCTCAAATATATTGACTTAAAATGTGATCAGTTTCTCTGGTCTGACTGAAGTTGCCTTTGTCTCCTCTTCTGCATCTCCAACAGTACTTGAAGTCTCATTTTTTTGTAATATCATTTCAGAAAGTTTGTCTGAAGTTGATTTATTCAGTGGTCTTTTCAGGTAACAACCTTTAGCTTTTCTGAGGCTTCTGATTTCCCTATTTTTTGCTTATTTGATGTTTGTATTATTCTTTCCAGTTCTTTAAAAATTCACCTACTTTCTGTTCTACTTTTTCTGCTATCTTAGGCTTGATGCTGAGTATTTTAAGTTTCAACCTTTCTAGCACCACTTCTGATTTAGTCTTAGATGTTGTTAAATTTCCATATTAAGTCATACATTGTTAAGCAAATTAATTAACTTCTAAATATGTGGCTGAATTTAATATTGCATTTATTAATCTCCAAATACTGTGATTTTAAAATGGTACTTTTATTTTCTTTGCTTGAAGTTTAAGATTTTGCTTTAGGATCTAACATCCATGTGTTTTTAGAGAGAAAATATATTCCCTGATGTAGAGCTAGAAGCTTCCCTATATGAATGAATCAAGCATGTGTAATGTGTTTCTCAAATGTCCTGCTTCTTCAGTGATGTTTTAAACTTACTTAAGAGAATTATTTTTTAAATCTATTTTTGATTGTTCTTCTGATTTTTCCCTGTGGTCTGTTTGAACTGTGTTCAGCCTGTTAGATAAACACTGAAACTGATTGTATTATCCTGCAGAAGTTAACTTTTTAAATAACTTATAGACCATCTTTCTCGATGGTGATAATTTTTGCCTTAAAGTCTGTTTTGCATGATATAAATATCACTAATCCATTTTTCATTGAATTAATTTGTCTTGTATATGTTTCTGTTCTTTCGCTCTAGAACATTGTTTCCAAGTGTCTAATGTAGGCGTATTGTTTCTTGCATCTGATAATCTTTGATTGCTTCTATCCACATTACTTTGGTTTCAGATAAAGTAGGACTTATTTCTGCCAAATTCTTTTGTTGTCTCTAATCTACCTTTCAGTTATTTTCCTTTCTTGCCTTCTTTGAACTAAAATCCTTGTTTTATTAAAATGTTTCCTCTTTTGTTGAAAATTGTGTATCGATTTCTGTTCTCCTTCTGGTTTCCCTATATTTTAGTATGATTTTTTTCTTATTTCTAGTATGTTTAAGTTTTCTATGATTGGAAGCATCCTCGGAGTATATAGTCCCATACAATATCAAAAATGGGTGTCCCTTGATTTGATCTTTCATGTGTGTAGTATCCGTTTTGTACCAGGCTTGGACAGGTCCTTGAGATATGACACATTCTTTCAGGTTTTCATTGATCTGAAAAAGATAAGCAGAAAATCCAGCAGTGAGCTGACTTCAACGATGACAATATACACAGAAAGTTAAGACATCCCAAAAGATATATGCTGATAGGAATTTTTCATAGAAAGATCAGATAATAGAGTTTTGAAGGCGTCAGATAGAGGACTAAAAGGAGCCATTTTAGATAATATCAGAAGAGCAAAGTATCATGGGGAAGAAAAATATTTTAATGTAAAATTTAGGATGGATGATAATAAATAGGGGGAAATGAGGCTAGAAACAAGACAAAACTAAGTAAGATTCCAGGAAAGAAACTGCCAAAATGTTTGTTGAGTTGGACAGTATGTTGAAAGGAGAAAGAGGCAGCTTAAGTCTTAGGATCTGAAAGTAACACCTGTGACCTACAAGATGTGAAAACATTTTAGCATTCCTTCTATTATTTTTTTTTTTACTGCCTTGTCCAGATTCAGCCTTAGAGAAGAAAAAGAGAAAGGAAATTTGCCCCTGTCCAAAAATAATACTGCAGTTTTGAGTTGTCCGCCACTTTGCCTAAAATTTTATTATTTGAATAACAGCTTTAATTTTATTGATTTTTAGCATCTCTCTTCCTCCTTTTAACTGTAAGCATTAAAGGCAAGGATTATCGCTGGCTTTTTACTCTAGCCTAGTACTTGATAAGTGTGTGTTATTTTTGAACATATGCAAGATATTAACAGTCATTGAGAGTGAGTAAATGGAAATGGCTATTAATTATGCAAACCTATAACCTCCTTCCAGATATGTATAATCGGTTTGCTTACCCCTTCATACTTACCCAAGTGCAGCCTGTTAAAGGAAGTGAAGCTTTTATAGAAAGAGGAAAAGCTAATTAACTTTGGAGGATAGTGCTATTCAGAGTAAGTCTGGTACTCAGCATCTGTGCTCTAAACTTTGAGAACAACCTAAAAACACTGGAGTTTAGAGGTCAGAATATACATTTCTCTGATTCTTTTTAGTTTCTTTAAATAAGTGCGTGCTCCAAGATCAACAAACTAAGGGGTATGAGCACATCTGAACAAAGTTGAATGTTGTCATCCATTAAACTTATAACCCGGTAAATTTGGCAAGTGATATTATTTGGTTAGACTCCTATGTTAAGACATTCATATAAGTCATTATAATTAAACTAATATTTAAACAAAAAAGGAAAGTAGTTTTAGGAGCAGCAAAGCATGCACTCTAACATTTAGTTTGGAATATATTGTCACTATATCTTTCAGAAACCCCCAACTTATTTCTATCTTTGATTTTTAGACAAGGTCTGATTAAGTCACTAGGTTTTACAGGATGGGCTCGAATCTGCAGTCTTCCTGCCCTCAGCCTTCCCAGGCCTGATCGTCTGTCTTTGGCTCACCATTCGTCTTTGAACTGGGCTAAGCTGTACCTTCCTCAGTTTTCTTTGAGATGACTGGCACGCCCAGGAAGCAGCTTCTGTCTCCACATTTGCACTCTTTCAGGATCTATCAGGCCCATCCTTTCGCACTTGTAAACAGAAACATTTTAAAGAACCCAAGCAATAGTGACAGTTTTAAATATTCATATACTAAAATGTTTTTCTTGTGCTGTTCCTTTCCCTAACCTGACTCTCCACCACAAATATTTTGTTAAATGAAGTCTGGGAACAAAACACTGTATAAGTGTATGTTTATAAAATGAATTGGTATGCCATGTTGCGAAAAGGATTACAATTATCCCTCCAAATATGCTAAATTTTTGGGACGAAGGAGAGAACACTTATTTTGTATTATAATAAAAATAATAAAAAGTCAGAAATGCTGATTTAAGAAAAGATATTGCTAAATTGGAGCTAATTCAAAGAAAGGAACTAAAAATAATGAAAAGCCTCAAGGAATGGATATTTTCAAAATTGAGAGAATTTTAGAGTTTAACATGACAAACTGTAACCAGTCATACAAATACCTCTAGGGAAATGGATTCCAAAAGGCTGCATTGTTCAAAGGAGAAAAAATAAAAGTACTGAAATAAAAGCTACCCAAAGGGGGAAAAATTGAACTTTTAAAATGAAATGTGTTCAGCCTTTTTACTTAGATCAGCTCTTAGATGCCTGGAGACATTAAAAACTAGCCAGGCATACCGTTTGTTTTCAGATAAAAAGCAATAATAGAGAAAGTAGGGTGGGCTTGCTGAGTTACCACGCATACATTCTCTTTCTCTAATGTCTGGGCCTGAGTGGCCACATTGGAATAGTTTAAAACTGCTCTGTGTACCTGTACTAAATCACTAACACGGGCACACAGGGCACACCCAAAGCTCGAAGAGATTAGAGAAAGCTCCGTGTCATTCCATAGGATTACAAACTTTTAAAGATATTTTATTGAGCATGAACTTGATTGACAGTAAGGATGAGGGAGAATAATGATTAATTTTAACATTCACCCATTTCCCATGAATGAAATGTTTCCTCAAAGCATTGAGAGTTGGGAGGAGAGGGACAGAGCAGGGGGAATTAAAACAAAGTCTGTAAATAATTTGTACCAGGAGAGAAGAACAAAATCATAGATGGAATATATTGGTGGGTGAACTACAATGTTTCCAGCCATTCAATACTAGCTTTGATAAAAAGGCAGCTGGCCTACACAAAAAATGAGCCTTTCCCTCCTACGATACCACCCACCAAACACCACTCCATTTTCTGTTTCTTGTACTAATCATGATGTGTGAGAGATTTAAATGTTATGCTCCTGAATTATAATAGAATTGTGTCCATACAGACTGTCTAGACAGGGCAGGGACAATGTCTGTTTAATTTCATTTTACATAGCAGTGAGAAGTCTTGCACAAATAAATGCTTTTGGTGATGATGTTGATGTTAGTGTAAGCAGGTGGCCAAAATTTAGAGGATAAATCTTGTTACCTTAGCATTAACACTTTATAGTATATTTATATAACATTAAGTGTTTAATAAAATTTATAAATGTCTGGCTATTTTTTAATAATAAATAAATGCAGCACACTTTATGTTTCTTAATATTGCCCTGTTAAATCTGTTTACATGGGGAAGGAAATATCAGTCTGCCTCTTTGGAAAGCAGGCGAGACTCCCTATTTAACTTTCCCAGTGTCTGAAATGTAAAAATATTCTTGTAGCTTTATTTTTAAAAAGAAAAGAAAAGAAACTGAATGCTCCATAAATTTAAAAAACATTAAAATTAAAATTTCTGCAAGACTTCAGAAAACAGAATTGGAATTTTCACAATAAAAATTATGATCTCTGTTCCATTTCTTCAATGTGTTGGTTATTCTTTCAACAAATAGTTGAGAATCTGACATACAACAGCAGGCCAAAGTCGAATATCCTCCTGGAGATTATTTTTAGTGGAAAGAAAAAGGTGATAAGAATAAGTATAATAAACAAGCAAAATACATGGTAGATTTCAAGGTGATTGCTATAGGAAAAGGGGGATATGAGCAAGACACAGAGGAGTGGCATAGTGGTCTTCAGCTCGCGTGTCTGCACGGAGGCTCAGGGAAGGCCTCACTGAGATTGTGACAGCTGAGCTACCTAGAATCTGAGTGAGGAGGATTCTAGACTGAAGAATAAGATAATACATGCTTCCTAAAGTAAGAGTGTTCAAGAGATGGCAGGAAATGCAGTATGACAAGAGTCAGGTGAACAGGGACTGTAGGAAATGACAGACCAGAAGATAACAGGGCCCTGATCATCACCTGACTGACATGGAGAGTTGATTTTTAATGAGTGAAGCTGGAAGCTGTTTCATGAGCTAAAGCAGAAACATGACACAGTCTGCTGTATATTTTAATGAGATCGTTTGGGCTGCTGCATAACAGTCTCCAGGACAGTAAGACTTGGAAGGAAGTTAGACTCTTGCAATAACTCAGTAAGATATGGTGGTGACTTGGGCTTGTTTATTTTCAAATTCTGCATACTTTTGCATGTATAGTCAACATCTCTCTAAGACAATGAATGTCAAAGTGCAATTTCAGAATCACTAATATCATCATCACCTGAGATCTTGCTTGAAATGGACATTCTTGGATCTCACCCCATCAGAGTCAGAAACTTTGGAGAAACTGTAACTATCTTGTATTACCAAGCCCTCCACATGAATTTGGTACACACACACACACACACACACACACACACACACACACACACACACACTTGAAAGCCGCTGCTGTGAAGTTTGGGGGCCTGAAAAAGATGGCATTGAAATTGAGCAAGGAGGAAAAGCAAGGAAGGACATTGGAGTTGAAGGGGCTGGGGACCGGACCGACGGGTCTGGCTTGAACATGAGGTGTGTATGATATCTTGAACATCCAGATAGCAAATTAACAGCTGTATGTATGATCTTGGAATTCAGGAGATGGTGTTTGAGGTGGAAATAAAAATTACAACATTGGATATGTTTCTAAGAATGAAATACCATAGCAGATTGTTATTGTATCAGGGAATATTCATTGTTTAGTAGTTTCATTTTAACTCACAATACAAAAAATAAAAAAAAAACAGAAATGACCAAGACCAGGGGACAACCAACAACTATATAAGTGTGCAAGGAGATCAAGGGCTTTGAGGGACTCATTTTCTAGAAATTTATTTAGTAATCTTTTCCTGTTTTCCATCAGTAAATCAAGCATAGTTAATATTTTCAGTAAAAAAATTTAGAACTGATAAACTGATAAGATTTTCTTAAATCATCAAATAGCTGAAAATTTCTTCTTTTTTTTAATGTAAAACAGTGACCCAGGATTGTTGGAGGATAGAGGATATCTCCTAATAAGCAACTCTAGTTTGATTTTCTTCCACAGTCACTTTTATAGAAAATGAGTAACTAGAACAGTCCAGAGAGGCAGTAGGGAGTTTAGAACAATTCCAGCTGAAAGAAACTTGCTTGAGAATGACAGGGAGTTTTGTTTTATTTTTTTTTCTAGTGACAGTAGTACATGTGGCCATGTGAATATAATTTCCAGTAGTATCTTAATGCTGTCAGTTATTGTCCCTATGAATAAAAGTGTGGAATAAACACATGACCTTTATACCATGGCACTCATCTGGTAAGTGAAATAAAACAGCACAATTCATAGAACTGGCCAACCGCTGAATATTTAGCGACGAAGCTAAAGCCAAGCAATATCCTTCTGGAAGAAAATGTCATTTTTGAAACAGAATGACAATTTACAAAGAAGTAATGCTTATTCTGGCCCTAAATGTATACTCTATATAGCTTTGCAAGCCTCTTGAAAGGATTTTTGTATGCTGCCACCTTAGCTTCTGAGATATAATCTTTTATATTTCATCCAGTAAGTAAACTCTGAGAAGCATGACCCTCTTGTGTCCCACAGTGTAATCTGATCTACCTATCATCATCAGGGGACATCTGGGATCCATCTTAGCTTTCCCACTGGCTAGTTGATTAACCAGAAAATGTTTTGAATTGGATTCATATATGGCAGAACTCCTCCGCGGACTGTATGAGTTATAATAGAAGCAAATAAAAGGTCAGATTTTGTGTGTGTTTTTTTGAAGAAGAAAGCTCTGACATGGTTAGGATTAAGCGCTTAAAATTTAGAGAAAGAAACTGTTATTTTAAATGACTAAATACAGTAATTCATGGGACCATCTATCCCAGAGATATTTTTCACAGAGTAGGGAGGTCCCAGCCGATAGACAGACACAGACACAATCGGCGGGTGTGCTCGAGCTCGAGTGTAGTGGGGTAGTGTGCTGGATTGCCTTGCTTGTCCCTTTTCGTTTTGATGGTGCTTCTGGGCATGTAGAGAGGCTGGAAGTTGGGTAATTTGAGTTCAGTTCATGCTGATTTAATAGACTGAGTTATAATTAAGAACTAAAAACTGTAGATAGCAAATCCCTATACAGATGAGAATTCATTTGTTGATGCTGCTGGTATTTTCATCATTATTAGAATACAGGTGGGAAAAGATGCTACAATGACTTTTTTTTCCTTTTTGAGTTTATACTCCTACAGCTTGATGACCCCAGATGAACTAGGGGTTCAAAGAATGTCTTAAACTATAGTTGAGAAGTTTTGGGTTCAAACGAAGGATATTTTTCCAAATCCCTCTTCCCTAATTTTTAAACATAAGTACTTCAGGGCAAATTTGATTCATATGTTTCTGATTCATTTACACTTAAATCATCAATATGTTTTTCGTAAGAGCTATTTGATGTCCAAGAACTTTTCTGAACCTGTTTTATAAGTCTTCTCATCTTTTTCTTAAAACAGGAAGTTGCATCTGGCCAAGTATAAATAAACTCAGACATTGAAAGGTCCAAGTTCAGGTTCCAACTCCAGGTTTTAAGTGCATTCTCAACTTAGCAAAATATATCTTCCCATCCCTACAAAATTATGGCTAGAAAGAAAACCAGTAGTGATAAAAGTAGTTAAATGTATTCATGAGCACTATAATTCTCAGAGAAACATTTCCATGTATGAAAAACTGTAAAACTTGTAGCAGGTGTTCTTGAAATGATATATACACATGAGTCACAAATAAAAGTCTTGGTCTGTGATGTGTCTAAATATGGTTAGTGGTTTTGTCATAGAAAAAAACTTAAAGATTTTACATTTTTAACTTTATTTTTTACTAGTTTTACCTGTGACTGCCTTGGAGTCTCATTTACTTTAGAAAGGCTAGGAAGAATCAACGTATTTTTTTCAAACAGAAGGGACTCAGGAGACTAGGAGTTTTAATGTCCATCTCGAGATAAAGTAGCATCATCAATTTAAATATATAATGGCCACTCTTTTTTGGAATTGGAAAAATGCAAATAATTACCTCTGGGCCACACTAATACATCTTTTAATTATATCTTACCATTCTTACTTACAAAAAATGGTGATTCAGTGTAGTCCTGGAACTCCCTTCTAGCTGGTTTACTTGTATTTTTAAAAATTCAGGTGAAGGTAATTATGAAAGGGCTTATGGACAATTGCAAACCATTTCCTCAATGTTCTGCCTTGCTGAATCCGCTTTTGTGTTTCTTGTATATTAGAGGATAAGCAAGTGGCAGATGAGATGACAAGGACTGGGCAAAAGGAAGTACCTTGACTTAAGCATTGCTGGATGGAGTATAGCTCAGGGTAGAGGGCTTGTCTAGCATGCATGAGGCTCTGTGCACAATTCCCAGTACCACCAAAAACCAGAACAAACCAAAAAAATGCATTATTAATTAAATTAGTAGTTCAACTGCGACAGTTTCATGTGATGGCCACCAGGTAAACTGTGAATCATACAAAGTTTGGCTTATTCACCCTGTTAAACAAGGGAGGGTGGCACCTTGAGAGGAGCTCTCCAGTGTCTCAATTGAAGAGGTTTAAGGAAGCGGCGGCATGCATGCAGAGTCGGGGCTGTAGTGAGTTCTAGAGTTGTTTTAGGGCAAATGGTAGTAACCAAGGAATAAGCTGGTATTGATAGGTTGTAAACTAGTCAAGTTGTAGCCTTGCCTTTGGAATGTAAATAGAAAAGAAGTTCATGTTAAATCCCTCTGTACTCTTAAAACGTGGGTCTGAAAGGGGCTGATGTTAAAACATTGTCATCTACTTTGTGTTGCTGGTCGTGGATTGGTAAGATTACCTCTTTTGTGATTCACAGAATAGTTTCACAAATCATGCTTGATTTGCTTACTTTCTCACAACAATCAAGTTAATATCCTATATAATGCACATGTGTTATTTGTGGATCTTACAAAAATTTAAACTAATCTATCATTTAGAAAGTTAACAAGCAATGAATCATATTTTTAAGACAGTATTCTGAATCACTGAATTCTTGTTGGGACCAGTATATCTGCATCTATGCTATATAAATTTTCTTTTTATTCTGTGCTTTTACTATTATGTTTTATTCACTCTGGTCACATATAAAATGCTGACAGTAAAGTGTCTTCGACATTTGTATATCTTGAGACATTTCATGTTCACCCCAAATAACTATTTGTACAATTTCTGGCTTGCATGGAATTTGTGCCTCTCTAAATATCAGCACCTTAAATGGTACTGAAGAGTAACACTAAACTCTGAAAAGAGTCAAGAAGTTCATTTTGTTAAACAAAAATCAATTATGTTCTCTGATTGCTTCTATGAGCTGCTTGGTTACTTCCTCATAGCTGTGAGTCAATACCTGACATGTACAACTCAAGGGAAGAAAGATTTATTTTAGCTCACAGTTCAGAAGGTCTAGTCCATTCTCAGGTGAGTGACTGAAAAATAGTGGTTTGCACCTAGAACCAGAGCCAGAGCTAGTGCTCCAGGACTCGGAAATCCTCACAGCATGGTGGAACAGAGAAGTCTGTTCAGAAGGGCAGAACCAGCACACGCCCCTCCAGGTCAAGCCTCAAGCATCCGCCCCTTCCAGCCAGGCCTTACCTCCCTACCTTACATAGTAGGAAAATGAGACTTTTTGGGGCGCACTCCAGAACCAAAACATGACCTGAACATAGAGAAATTTTTCAGAGAAAGAAACTTTGCATAAACAAAATCTGAAAATTATAATGTGATGAACAAGAACTACTAGAAGGCCTGCGCATGCCCTGTACAAGAAAAATTTGTGATAAAAACATCTCCATAGCTCGATAGCCTAAAATCTTTGTGGTAAGTCTTCTCCGAAGACATATAGAATAAAACGTACCTATCCAAAAGCCTTATCAAGGAATAGTCAATATTTGCTCTCTGAAAGCCCAATCTTTCTATGTGCTTATTACGAGATTTTTTTTCATTAGATGATAGCCATGGCTAGTCATAGTCTTACATTTTAAATTGCTTTTTATGAAGTATGTGTTTAGAAGGTTCTTATTTTCCATTGGTATCTGCCAATATGATTTAAAATTCAAGTTGGAAGAATCAGTTCATCCTCCAACTCTTTCTTTTCAGTGGCTCCGTTAGATCATCATCATGCTTGTTAGCATCTCCTGCGGACTGTGGGCTGTCATAAACTCAGAACTGCTCTCGGCAGCTGGGAGAGCTGAGAACAGGGAAACCTGTCTCTGAACATGAAGAGAACAGACTGAGGGAGCTCCTCGCATGGCTGCCACCTAACACCAGAGGAGGTGCCTGCTCCCGCCTGCCATACTACCTACCCTAAAGCAATTTATGGATAAATAATGCTCTCTCTTTTTTTTGTTCTCCATGATTAACTCTAGATACTTTGCAGCCTAAACTATAGAAGAAGATCAATACAACTCCACAAAATTTTTGAATGAAATTATCATAACTTCTTGCAACTTGCTATTTAAATGAAAAATTTTCATAACTGACACTACCGACACTAAAAGGAATAGGCACTTTCAAATAATGCCAGGCACTAATGAAGTTACCAGAAAATAAAAAAGAGTTGTCGGTGTAGAAGAGCTCAGGGCTCAATGGACAGGGTTCAGAAAACACATTCCAAGCTGCATACTTTCCTAAGTAACAAGCAGAACTCTTTCAAACTGGTCATTTTCGCATTTAGCTTGCTTTCATAGATTTCCATATTTTGAGAGCTATGTAATCATATAACCTGTAAAATGAAATGGCATAGAATCCACCTACAATTATCAAGATATCCGCTTTGTTTTCAACAACCGTTATAGACCACGAAGCCGCTCCCGTTTTCGGTTTGCTCCGTCCTTTTAACCTGTGCTTGTCCCCCGCCCTTTCTTTTTCAGGACTGCCCACCCGAAGCAGGCGATTTCCGAGCTCAACAGTGTTCAGCTCATAATGATGTCAAGCACCATGGCCAGTTTTATGAGTGGCTTCCTGTGTCTAATGACCCTGACAACCCGTGTTCACTCAAGTGCCAGGCCAAAGGAACGCCCCTCGTGGTTGAGCTGGCCCCAAAGGTCTTAGACGGTACTAGGTGCTACACCGAATCCCTGGATATGTGCATCAGCGGTTTATGCCAAGTAAGTGCTCAGCGTTCTTCGTTTAATTTGGCCGGAAGTTTGTATAATTCTTCAGTGTTCCCTATTCCAAAGTTTATTATGGTGACAAATTTGAAGATAGAAGTTTAATTTCACTGCAAAGTGGAAGTATTATATTTTTGTGTTAAGGAAAGTGGGCTAGAGTTTTTCCTCCTTTCATTACCAATCGCTTATAAATAGAAGAATAAAAATTCTTGAATACTATGTACAGTTATGTAGACTTTAAAATTACTTCTAACTTGGTTGCCGCTAAAGCGTCTGTCATATGTGTGTGTGTGTGCGTGCGCACGCGCGTTTGCAGGCAATTGCTTTTGATTTGTTTACTGAGCTACTCTAAAATTCCCAAGTCCACTGTAGAAACTTGCTTCTTTATTGGAAGTCTGATTGCTTTGAAAATTCAGATGAAGTGTAGAGAAAGGCGTGGCAATGCCACTAGGTTGACTTGAACCAGGTAACCCTTTAAAGACAGACTGTCAAAGAGATTTGATTGTTAGGACCAGTTCGTGAATGTATACTGTATGTAGAGAATCAGTAAGATGACATTTGCCATGTACTTGCCGTCTTTATTTTAAGGTCCAATTTTGAACTGTGATGACGAGCCTGGTTTTTGGAGCAAGCACTTTTCCTGTACGCTGCTATTGACTACATACTTTTAAATTTCACAAAGTAGACATTTTGACAGCATTTGCCTTTCCAAAGATGATACTGATAGAAATTTTCTGTATAGAATCTAAACTCCTATATATAGCACTATATGAAAAAAATTAAATGTTTTAGTAATTTGCTTTAAATTTGTATATTTTTAAAATAAATCTGTGTTCCAATGGAAAAGGAGGAAGGCAATATAAATTTCTACAAGAAATGTGAAAAGTCAGGCAAGGTTAGGGAAACACACTAAACCTTTAGAATGAAAATCACAAGATGAAAACTGGCATGTCAAGGATTTCTCAGAGAGAGAAATGGAGGTGATGTACACACATTTAAAGTTTCCAGGGCTGTGTCATAGCTCAGTAGTTAAAGCACTTGCCTAGGAGGAACAAGGGCCTGGGTTCAATTCCTCAGCACCACAGAAGCCAGATATAGTGACACATGCCTGTGATTCCAGAATTCTGGAGGCTGAAGCAGAAGGACTTCTGAGTGTTCAGAGCCAGGCTAGGCTACATAGTGAGTTCAGAACCAGCCTGGACTGGAAAGCAAGACTATATATATAAAGTTATCTTTATATACAAGATATACAAGTCCTAAATGTAAACTTTAATATAAAATTTAACTCTGTGAAAGTCACTAAGAGGCTATGCAATCAAAAAGACAATGTATTTGAACAACATCATTGTGATATTTAACAAGTATTTGTAAACTTATTTGTAGTTAGTTACAACTGTCTTCCTCCAGAACTATCAGTGATATTGAAATGAAATTTTGGAGTCTGCAAAAGCTTCAAGAATAATAGAGTTATAAAACAAATATAACCAAAAAGGGAGTATAATGCAGGGAATGTCAAATCAGAGAATAATAATTTTTATGTGTTTACACTGAATAAAACAAAGATATTTTTAATTTTGTAAATGAATAAGAACAATAGAAATTGCAGTATTTTCGAAATCTTTGGAAAGTTATATGACTTGTCATAGAAGAACTTGAGCTAAATTCCGGGTCTTCTAAGAGTCCAGCGTTGTTTCAACTGTATCACGTTGTCAAATGAACCAGAACAAACAAGACACCTTAACAACTTAGGGTCCATTTGTGTTTGTCCTGCGGGAACTCAATGTGGCATGATTTTTCTCCTGTACTATTCCTGCAGCTGGCCTTATGTACATTGGCAAGTGGAATAATTTCTATCTCAACAGCTAAGGAGCACATTTTACATAAAGAGTAAATATGGAATCATAGTGCTGGATTGTGGGTTGCAAATGTAAGAATGACTCTTTAGCTTAGGTTCTTATGGTTGCAGTATGTTAAGTTTGGGGGCAAATGTGACTCATATCATAACCGAAAAGAATTTTGAGTCAGACATGAAAGTGATAAGCAAGTATTCTTTTCTTCAGTTATTTGGCTTGAGGATGCAATAATACGGTAAGGAGATAGAACAACTCAGACTGCCTTCAAAGACTAACTAGGAATTTAATTTGCTGGAGAGCGGAGTAACCTCTGGGTACATGGTGATGGGGAAAGGTAGATTGGGAGGCAACAAATACGGGCTGAGGTAGAGAGATATGGTCAGTGCTTTTCTTTAGACAAACGATTATAAGGAGCCCGGTGTGGGAGACACTGGAGGCAAAGACCAGCTTAAATGGCAAATGTGAGCCAGAGGCACAGCAGCAGGGACAGAAGGGAAACTGAGTCTCAAGCCAGAAAGATTTTATTTTGGTTATTACTGTGGCAGAGCGTAGGAATCAATAAATCAAATCAATCGTACCCAACCTATCAAAACTAGAAACTTAATATAGATTATAAGAGGCACAGTTACTGTCACCATGGAATCCTAACATTTTTTTATTAAATTTTACCTGAATTTTCTAAAATAAATAGAAGAACAAAAGAAAGAAAGATCATAGAGGAATAAATATGAATACTTAAATGTAGTATATACTTTTCCAGAAAAATAAGAATGAAATTATACAAAACCAAAATTGGAGTACTCCTTGCTACAAAAAATAGTTAAATATATAAACTCCATTATACTCTTAAATAATCCTCTACTGAAGTTGTCTCTTTACATTAATTATTAGTATTTTAGATAGACTATTTGATAAGAAACACTAAGAAAAGCCCTTGTTTTTACATTTTTAAAAACTAGAGCCAGGTGTGGTAGTGCACACCCACACAATCCCATGTACATAGGCAGCTGAGGCTGAGGTAAGAGGATTGCAAGTTTGAGGCTAGATTGAGCAAATTAGTGAAACTCTATCTCAAACAAAATAATAAACAGAAACCCTATCAAGAATCTTATTGCCAACTTAAATTGCTGATTTTCTTAGTTTCTTGGGAAAAAAAATTTTTCCCCAGCTCTGTTAGTTATCTTCTATTTTTTCCCCCGTTCTTTAAGGATTTTTAGCTTTTTCTCTTCTGGTTTTACTTTTGTCTTATAAAAGTATACTGCTTCAAATATTAGGGCCGTCAATTCTTCAATAGAACTATACAGTAGAAGACTTTACAGAGCCAGAAAACAGATGCCTTAGCATATCTTTCTTGGAGGAGGGAACTCACAGACTATCACAAAGCAACCTGTATTTGTTGTGAAGTTAAAGCAGGAAATTTATAGACTGACTATTTATGTGCTATGTATATAGTGCATACCTAACTTTTACTGAGTGATAACGGAACATCATAGTGGCTACTTACCCTTGTAGTGGTAGCAATGGGAATGGTTATCTTCCAGTAAATACCTACCTTATTTAGCCACTTCGCATATTTTTTTAAATATTTGCAATTTGCATGTTAGATGTTACTGTCCTCATTTGTTAAACACAGAAACTGAAGCTCAGGTAATCATATGATGTTCCCAGGAATACCCACTTCTGTCGAACTCCAAACTCTACTCCTTCGGTTGATGATACACGGAGAGACATTTGGTGGTGATCCCCAAATTGGGGTGCATACCAGTATTATCTGGAAAACTCTTATAAAACACAATTCACAGGCCTTATCTCTCAGAAATTCAGACTTACTCTTCAGACTTACTATTTACGGTTCTATTGCAAGGCTGGATTTATGAACCACTTAAGTTTTTGAACAGCAGATAAAATTTAAAGACAGAAGGAATAAAGGCGAATCCAGGTCCTCTAAAGGAACTGACGGATTTTGATCACATTATCAAACTTCCTTAAGCTGTCTTTTAAAGTGTGGGAAATGAGATTGCCTTATGGACCAGAAAGTAGTAAGTGGGATAATTAACATGGAAATTTTCAACAAACTGTAACCAGCTATGGAGATGTAGAGGATCCTGAAAATTTTGAGCTACAACATATATTAGAGAACTCTTTCTCCATATAAGGTAATCAGTTTCTTCTTCAGTTACGTAAGGATACTGAGAGGGAAGAGAGGGTAGGGTCAGTGATACAGCTCTTGCCTAGCACGTGCAAGGCCCTGGTATCTTCTCCAAGCACCATACACACACAAATAGAAAGAGAACTTCTACGTCTACTTTCCATGTCATTGTTTGTAATTAAAATGTAGCAAGAAGGTAATAACCTGATTTTAGGCTAAAGGATGCGCCTATAAATTGCATGTAGCTTGCCTTACGAGAAACTTATTACCCTGCACGTTTTCTTTTTTTTTTTTCCTCAGAGCACAGAAATCATCTCTCACAGTGCTTCACAGAGCAGCTTTGTGTGAAAGCACGGTCTCTGAGTCCATCTAACGCAGCTTGGGGTAACATGGATTTTCCCAGGAGTTTACAGCTAGTTAATAGCAGACTAGAGGTCTGAGAGTAGCACTGTTTATTAAGATTTTTAAAATATGTTCACAATGTTATTTCTTTAGCATATCCCACAAGCTGAGGTTTTGTCCAGCTTTAATTCTGTCAACAATATTACAAAAGCCACAAGTTTAGTGAATACATCTTTTCAAACCAGATTCATCCCCTTACCCTCCCTCCCTCCTTCCTACAGTGTTGTTATCATATGCTGGGGGGTCAGGGCGATGGAGTGTCTTCTCACCCTGCATCTTCAGTTGAGAAACACTGCCTCTTTCACGTGCTTATTTTTCTACAGTTGGAAGTAAAGAAGGGATAGGGAAGCAGTCTGTCATAATAGGAGCAATGAGGACTAGGACACTGGAGTCACGTTGCCTGAGTCAGAATCTAAGCCCCTCACTCATTGGTGTGTGACTTTAAATAAATTTCCTAACCTCAGTTTCCTTCTATGCAAACTATCTGTAATAATCCTAACTACCTGGTAAGACTGCTGTGAATGAAGGAATCAGATCCAAAGTACTTATGGTGGGCTTGATAAATACTACAAGAAGTATTGATAGTGCCCAACTTGTTTCCGATCTTTGACTTTTTCTTCCCTGTGGCCTTACTGAGAACAATATGGTGGCATACATGGAGAATAGGAAGACACTTACTTCCCAATGAATGAATAGACATTCTGTTAGTTTCCTGTTGCAGCCATCTTTACCTAACATCTCCACGTTGTGCCATTATCAAGTCCTGATTGACTTGCAATTCAAGAGTGAATTGCATCCTGTACCCAGTTAATGAGCCGTCACAAAAGGGATCAGCTCTGTTAGGACTGCTATTATTCATTTATTTTCATTATCCAAAGTACCCCATTTATATATGTTATAAAGCACAAAGCTGGTTTCTGGTGTAAATATTCTTTTAAAAGAATCACATAAAATTTACAAATGAAACTTGCACTTTGATTGAAATAATTTTATGGTTATTTTTGAAAGCAAATAGAGAAAAGTATATTTTATTTTCATGATTAATGGAATTCATCACTAATATACATATATGTCAAAAGTAAAAGAGTGATTATAAGCTAGTTTGTTTATAATGAATCTACATATTTATAATATTGTGTATTGCTATTTCAGAGAGGAAAAGGAGAATCCCTTTCATGTAATGCCATATATAACATTTTTAAAAATGAATAATACAGAAAAGAAATAAGCAATAATTGGGATCAAGGAGTTTTGGTGTCTGTACTGTACTCTGGTAACCTTAAAATGAACCACACTTCCAACAAAAAAGTTCTTTTCATTTTAGTAATTCTTGTGGTGAGTAACTTGAAATGAACTGAATGGAATGATTATTTCTCCATCTCTGTCTGCCACCTGAGTCCCTGATGTCAGATATCCACCAGTTATTTCAAGGGTGGTGAGGTCACAATCCAGGAGTTGACCATGTTTTCTTTTGTGTTTTATAATCTAATTCCACATAGGAGCATTATGTTGCTTAAAATAGTTAACACATAGTCCCTTCACTCTCTTTTGCATGATGCTTGTGACTAACCACAGCTTACTCATTGAGCTTAGGTGAATCTTTGGTGAAGATTTGCTTTTTGTTCTTTTAACATTTTGCTGCATGATAGATGTTGAATATTGAAAGATCTCTTAGGAATATACATTTTTTAAATTATTGTGAAAATCTAATCATTATATTTTTATTTATTTAATGAATTTTTACTTATAAACTAATTAATTGGATCGCACACTAAGTTAATGAATGAGCCAACACAAACGAGGTTAGCTCTATTAGTACTACCATTGTCGATTTATTTTCATTATCCAAATTACCCAATTTATATTTGCTATGAAGCACAAAGCTTCACAACATCATCAACTCAAATGATGTTCTAGGTACTGAAAATAATGAATGGCCAAAAATAAAATAAAATACAGTTCTTGTTGTCCCCAGATCACACTGAGGGAACAGGTAACATGTATATAGAAAGTATAATATGGTCACAACCTGCATTTCTCTGGCTCTAGATGGGGTCTTCTTTCTAAAGTCCAAGTCTAACTTTCTCATCTGCTTGTCTTATTACAATTGCACTCTATATGATTTGAGAAGATTTTACGCCAGGAAATGTGCTGCCTGCTTAGGCTAGCTGAGAAGGCAGGACAAATGAAAGAGCAGAGGCAGACACAGAGGCTGGGATGCCTGGACCGCATCAGGCTGAGATGGAAGGAATTCCTGCTTGGCAGTCACCAGATGAGTGTATCAAACCACAGGATTGTCCTCAAGCCTTAAAATCTTGTGACATTTGCACTATTATGGTTCTGATACACTCAGAACCTGTGACTCCCCTTTTCTTCCTATTTCTCTTGCTTGAAGATAAATGGAAATTCCAGCCCCACAATGTATCTTGAGAGCAGATAGCTTGTTTTCTGATTTTACACATCCACAGCTGAAGGGGAATGGTGGACTAAGATGACCACACCCAATTTTCACCTGTAAGGAGCTCAGATGATGAAATTTGAGGCTTTTTAAGTTGATATTATTTTTAAATTAGAGTTGATACTGTCGAGAATTAAAATCTTTCTTTTTTTGGATTTAAGGATCAGGTTAATATTCGGCACAAGAGAAAGACATAGAATTGTGTAGAAAAGGGCAAATTGTGGGTCAAATTGTGTCCCTCCAAAAGGTAGGTTTAAAGTGTATATCTGAGCAATAGGAATGTAATCTCACTCAGAAATAGCATCTTTACACATGTAGTCAAGTTGAGATGAGGTTCTAGTGTAGTAAGCCTGTCCTAATCTAATTGTGTCTGCAGTCCCTACAAAAGATGAAGACAGAGGAAAGAAAGCTGTGTGACAACAGGGACAACGCTTGGGTGGGTGTAAACCAGAAATTCTTTCTTTCCTCTCTGTCTTACAATAAGTAACACGGAGAGTTCAGGCTATACTTGCCATGTTTTGTTTGGAGGTCTAATTAGCTGGTCTAATTAGCTCAGCTAATTATCCAAATTTACTCGTGCAAACTCTACTTTCCTCTCAATGGTAGGATGTAATTCAGCAATTCATGTTCTCTGCCACTTTGCAAAAAGAAAAGAAAAAAAACGGGTGGAGCCAAGATGGCATAGTGTAGTGTTACATCCGCAGCAGCCCCAGAAATTCCTCTGTGGCTTAGCTTAGTGAAACAGAAGACCAGCTAGACCTGAAGGTGACTAGAGAACTCACAGAAAAACTGTGAGAACAGCCAGGTGAGTTCAACGTCCCAGACAAGGAAAGGGCCCTGAGCCATGCCAGGCGGCCTGGGGGCCACCACAGGATGCATGCCCAGCCAGCCCTGGGATCGTAAGTGATGACTCTCTACCAGTAGAGCAGTCTAGAAGGTGCCAGACTAACTAGTGGCTGTGCACAACAGGCAAAAGGATCCAGGCTGCAGTGAGTCGCAGCCCGTTCAGTTGCGGAAACAGGGAGGGCCCTGCAGCTGTGAGGCCTCTGGCCTTAGGAGCTGTGTACTGAAAGTGTGGTGCAGGTGTCACAGCCAGCCAGCCCTTTAGAAAGGCCCGGGGAGGCAATTCAGTAGCATAGTCTGAGCTCTGTAAGGAAGTAGTCTATTCACAAGTGACACTCTGGGGAATTCAGGGAAGAACACCAGCAGCAGAGAAGGGAAAAATGACTGAACTCCTCTTGAAAAATCTGAGTCCAAGGAGAACAAGTCCAAGAAAGCAGAGATCTCATCCATTCATCCCCTCAGCACAGGAGCTGTGGGAGGCGCTTTTGAGAGGTGCGTCTTTGCAGACTGAGACACAGGAAGGCAGAGAACTAGTCCTACCTTCACTCTCATTTGGCAAGACCAAAGATCTTGGATAGGGAGACTGCCCATTCAAGTAACACAGGAATGAACTTGTAGTTTTTCCTGCTATTTATTTGTGGGAGTTTTCTCTTTTATTTTTTCCTCTTATTTCTTTCAGATTTAATATTTGTTAGTATGGGCATTTCTCTCTCAAGTTGTTCATTATGCTCTTTTAAAGTCTTCCTAAAGATTCTGGAGACATGTTTTGTCTTTTCACTCACAATCTCCTTGTTACTTTTGTCTGTATTGCTTAAGTTTGTACACATTCTTCTGATCAGGAGTTGGAGTCCTGTCTTGCCTTTCTCCATCTGTTGTATACTCTTCTGTTACCTATCACACTTCCAAAGCTAGCCTTCAGGCTCAGTCGGCTCTCTCCCTAGCCCCACCACTCGTATTAATAGTATTGTTAAATACCTGTGACTCACATCATATGGCTTGACTTACTGGGAATCAATAATTTTATATTATTTAATTAGATACAGATCATTAAGGTAGATTTTTTTCTTTATTAATAACAATTTTTTATATTTATCAATAATAATTTAGTGTCACCTTTAAAAAACTCTTGTAGTAAGTCATTGAGCAATCTATATATAGACCTCCATTAGGAGTATAGGTCATATTTCTAATATTGAGAGTGGAATACTTATATACACTGATAACTTGTTATGATATGTCAATAGCTGATGTGTATTAACCTTACCTTTGATAGTGATATCTGTCCTACTGTTAAAGAGGATATAGTGGATGAATACTCCTAAGAGTTGATAACTTCTGGCCCTCTGCTTTAGCCTAGGTAAGCAATACAATATAAAGAACTATTGTATTATTGATGGTGATAGAGTACTGATAATAGTGAAACCTTTTGGTAAGTCAATATTAAGTATATTTAGTTTGATACATTGATGTGTAGACTGTGTCTTTTATTATTAAGGGTAGAATAGTTGTAGTATTAAACTGGTTATTAGATTATTCCACTAATTTGTTAGTTTTAGATTATAATATTGTAGACGCTCATTGTGGATGGTATTGTAGACATTGATCTTGATTTCCAATATATGTCATTAAATAGGTTGTTCTTAGACAACATATGGTACTATAATCTATTTCTCCTTCACTGAAAAGTGGAGGAGATTGGATAATCTGCAGAAAGTTGATCATTGAGAAGATTCTCAAAGTTAATAGCTGAGAAAGATACCTTTTGGACATAAATATTAAAATGTAAACAAACTCAAGGAAACTTCAAAGACAGAAATAATCTAGCGTGAGATATCTCCACAATACATACAGAGTTCATCAGCACTTCCTGATTTACAACCCACAGCAACAGAATGATGAAAAGTAAAGCAATAAATCACCTGCAAAAATGCTTAACTCCCTAAAAGCTGACATTGT
Source organism: Ctenodactylus gundi (assembly GCA_004027205.1). NCBI lineage: Eukaryota > Metazoa > Chordata > Mammalia > Rodentia > Ctenodactylidae > Ctenodactylus > Ctenodactylus gundi. The sequence goes on along the minus strand of PVKB01000227.1, from coordinate 285,155 downwards.
AGGCTCTGAAGTAGTAGAACCTATAGGAAAAGAAGTCAAAAAACAATCGACCTAGTGGCCAATCAATTCAAATAAGATAGGCTTAAACAAATACAAGACATGCTCATCAAAAAACAAAGAGGATTTAATACAAAAACAACACAATAATAGATAAAAAGCTTAATGATTATATGGAGGAAAAAAAGGATAAACAAGGCAAGGCAGATAATGAAGGATCATTTCAGTAGTGTAGTATAAAGACTGAAAGGACTCCAAACTGAACTCAAGGATATAAAAAAAAACTCCAATATCTAGGAAAACAAATTAACATTGAGCTATAGCATAATCAAAATCCTAGACACTCAATACCAAGAAAGAATACTAAAAGCTGCAAGAGAATAACAGATAGTAACCTACAAAGACAAACCCATCGGAATAACTATGGATTTCTCAACACAAACCTTAAAGGGCAGGAGGTCATAGAATGAAATGGTTCAAATGCTAAAAGAAAATAATTGCCAACTGAGACTATTATACTCAGCAAAATTATCATTCAAAAGAGAAAGAAAAGTTAAAAACCTTCCATGATAAACAAAACCTAAAGGAACATTATGACCACTAGACCAGCACAAGAGAAAATACTTAGAAACTTAGAAAGAAACAGGGAGACTGGTGACACAAAAATCTAAGAGAGAAGAAAATTTAAAAAGGAGAATGCTCTAACAATAGTGTAGAACAAATAATCAACACTGACACATGATAATGATGACAGGACATAGCAGATATACTACTATAATAATACTCGATGTTAATGGTCTCAACTCTTCTATCAAAAGACATAGACTGGCAGATTCGATCAAAAAATAAACCAACCTCTTGTTGCCTGAAAGAGATGCACTTACCCTTTAAGGAACATATAGAATGAAAATAAATGAAAATTAATACTTCATACAACTAGACCCAGAAAACAAGCAGGGATGGTTATACTTTTCTTAGACACAGCAGAGTTTAAGTCAAAACATATCTGAAGAAACAAAGGTGAATAGTATATACTGGCTAAGGGAACAACCCAACAGGAAGGAGTCACCGTTATCAATATACATACACCCAACGTTAGAGCACCCAATTTTGTAAAAACAAAAACTAGTGGACATGAAAGGACAAATAAGTCCCAATACAATTATAACAACAATGAAAACAAGAAAGAAATAAGAGGAAAATTTATAGCTGCAAACATTATGAATGCAAACTTTAAAAAAGCAATCACAAATGAACTATTTAATGATATCCTGATTCAAGGTCCTAGAGAAACAAGATTCCAAATCCATAAGAAGCAAAAGAAAAGACATTACAAAGATCAGGGACTGAAGAGCAGAAAATAATGACATTGAAACTAAAAAAAAAGAATAAATAAATTGAAGAGTTGGTTCTCAAAAGAATAAAAATGATTGATAAATTTCTAGTTACATTAACCAAGAGAAGGAAAGAAAAAATATATATCAAGGCAATTAGAAATGAAGAAGGTGAAATTAAATAGAAACTGATGAAATTCAGAAGACTGAAAGAAACTATTTTGAAAACTTACACTCCACAAAATTGGAGAAAAGAATGAATTCCTAGATACATACAAGATAACAATATTGAACCAAGAGCATATAAAAACCCTGAATAGACCCAAAACAAATATTGAAATTGAGGCAATAATAAAAACTCCACCTAGAAAGAAAGGTCCAGGACCAGATAGATTCCCTGCAAAATTCTACCAGTACTTCAGAGAAGAGCTAACACTCATAATTCTCAAACTGTTCCACAAAAAGAAAGACAAAGCACATTGCCAAATCCATTTCTGGAAGCTAGGATTACCGTGATACCAAAACCAGACAAAGATTTAACAAGGGAAGACCAACTACCTTAATGAACATAGGTACAAAAATACTCAAAAGAATGCTAGTAAACAGCATTCAACAAATTCTGAAAGACATCATACACCATGATCAAGTTGGCTTCATCTGAGGGATGCAAGGATGCAACATACTTTAATCAGTTAATGTAGTATACCACGTAAATTAAAAGGACAAAAAAATCACATAATCATCTCAATAGATGCAGAAAAAGTGACAAAATCCAATAGCCATTCATGATAAAAAAAAAAAAATCCTGATGAGTACAGATATAGAAGGACCTTACCTCAAACTGATAGAAGTCATTTATACCAAACCTACTGCCAATATTATTCTAGATGGAGAAAAGTTGAAAGTGCTTCCCCCTAAATCCGAAAATAAAAGGATGTCCACTCTCACCATTCCTATTCATTTTAGAGTACTTGAAATTCTAGCCAGAGCAAGAGAATGAAATAAAGGCATGGACACAGACGTTTTCGAAAGGATACCTATACAAAAGGAATAACCCCAATAATCAACCCATTGAGGCTACACCTTTCACACTAAGCTACATACCCAGTCCTTTAGAAATTTTTATTTCTACTGTGTTGTTTTAGATAGGGTCTCACTAAGTCTTTAAGGTGTTGAGGACGGGATCAAATTTTCAGTCTTCATGCCTCAGCCTCATGTAGAAAAAAATATCTTGAAAGCGATATCTGTTTACCTTTTTCTGTCAAATTAAGCACAGGTTGGGGAATTCACTGATGGTGTACTATCGTTGCTTTTGTTTCCCCAAAGAGATTCAATGAAGAAGAAAAGTCAGAAAAATAACAAATCTCATTTAGAAAATAATAATACTTTATCTTTTTATTTTGTATAGTTCACAGCATATATTTATGCATGTAACTTTACCCTTTTTGGTGCCAATTCTATGGGTTCACTTTATATGTAATTTATGAATGAGGAAATTGAGGCTTATAGGAGATTGTACAACTAGAAAAAGAGAAAGCTACAATCTTATTATATTATTTACATCCCATTATTTATGTTATATGACAACCTTTCCTTCTGAGAAAAAAATAGTTTAATAATGAATCATCATATCAGTAAACACACCTCTTCATAACTAAAAGTGTGAACATGTATTCTTTAAGTAGGAAGTTCTGTGGACGAAATGAATTCCACTAAATGAATGTTCCATCAAGATCTGAAATCTTTCTTGATCCTTCCTGTCATTTTGTTTTAGTGTTTATTCTTTGGATTACTAGTTTAGAGGGACACTGAATCTACGAAATGTTATCTCTTCACTTGAAGAGTGTTAGAATTGTTAGTGACAGTGTGAGTCTGATCATCTGTGTAATCACTCCCACTTCTTTCATCGACTTTAAGTAAGGGTCCCAAAAACCATCATCAGATTTGATGACTCATTAGAAGAATCCACAGAACTCACAGAAAGTTGATCTATTGATGAATAATTTATTATAGCCAAAAGATAATAATGAAATTAGCCAAGGGAAGTGGTGAATAAAAAAGAGGGCAAGAGACCAAGTGCAGAGATCCAAGTTGGCCTTCAGCAGCCGAGCTGTATGCTGTGTGTAATGATTACTTCTCCTTCTAGCAGTATGTTGACAGTATACATGGAGTACTGTCAACCAGGGAAACTCACCCGAGTCTTGAAGTACTGAATTTTTATTGAGAGTCGATGATGTAGGTGTGGCTGAAGACCTGGGTGGCTGACATTAGTCTCCAACACCTCCAAGGGTCAAGCTGATATGACATAGTACAAATCTCTCCCACAAATCATGTTGTTAAATAGATGATTTGACATGGTCCAAATCCCCCAAATAAAGACATTCTTATCGATCACGTAATTATAAAGGTACAAGAGTTCATCTTAACTGTCAATTTGTTGGGCTTAAGAAACGTCTCAAGAATTAGTAAAGCACACTTCTGGGTATATCTAGAAGGGCCATGGGAGTGTAACCTTGTGGACTATAGCTGGTCCCTGACCCCTTCCAGGCATTTCCCCTGCTCTGTTCTTCCTGAGCATCGTGAGTTAGGCAGCTTCTTTCCTACCAAGCCTTTTCACCATGATGTTTCTGCCCTGGAGCCAACAGACCATGAACTGAACTCTCCAAAACGACAGTAAAAATAAACCCTTTTTTTTAATTACAGTTGTCACATATTTTGCCTTAGCAATGAAAATGTGCTAGACAAAAGGCTTAAAGATTACCTCCCCAGAGCTAGGGGCAAAAGCCAGCCTCTCTTTGGACAAAGTTAATTCTTTTACTGTACAGCTACCTTTTGAAAATTTTCAGCTACTTAATAAATATTTGAGGCTTATTATTAGTCAGTGGGCTGTGTCCTGGCATATGGAACAATAAAAAGGACTTAAGCTTTACCCCCAAAGAGCCCATAACTTCAGCTTTCCACAGCAATTATAGCTAAAGGAAAAATATCCCAATTTTTCCCCATGTTTTCTTCCCATTTACTTTTGCTAACTTTGGAGAATCACCTTCTTAGTGGGAGTATCCTACGAAAATTGATGTAACAATATACCAAATAGTCATTCCTTTTTTTTTGAGACTCTTGAAATGTGTAGAATGGAAAATAGTTTGGCCTTTCCGCAGAAAATTGTGCACAGAGCAATCACCCAGCAATTCTAATTCTGTTCCTACTCAAGCACCCAAAAAAATAAAATCACACATCCAAGAAAAAAAACATAACAATGCTGTATACAAATGTTTACAACAGCAGTATTCATAATAGCCAAAAATTGGAGCAACAGATATGCCAATAAACTGATGAATGGATAAATAAAATTTGGCCTGGCCATACAAGGCAATATTATTGCACAATAAAAAGGAATAAAGTACTTGCTGTAACATAAATTAAACTTCAAAACATGCTATTGAGAGAAGCCAGTAATAATAATCCATTGTCTTCGTCTGCTTTTTGTTGCTTTATCAAAATATCTGAGGCCAGGTAATTTAGAAGAGTACAGGTGTTTTTTCGTCAGAGTTTGTCTAAAATAAACAGTAAAAAGGGACTGAGGGTGTAACTCAGATCAAAGGCTTTTGTTCAATCCCAGAACCAAAGGAAAAAATGAAGTGTTTTCTTAGTTGTGACTCTGGAGACACACAAGTCAAAGAGCATAGTGCCAGCATCAGCTCAGTGTTTTGTCTGGAAGTTGGAAGATAATAGAAATTGATTGAAAATGGTTATGCGGTTTCTTTTGGGTGTGATAAAAACGTTCTAAACAAGTTTTAGCAATGGTTTTATAATACTACAGCTGCGCTGAAACCAATGCACTATATACTTTAAATGGGTAAATTTTATACTATGTGACCAAGAAGGACTTTTAAAAAAATTAAAAAGGTACTCAAGTCTTAGGGCTAAACTGTATTGGCTGCAAAAGTGACCTGGTCTCACTCTCTGACAGATTTAATGACACAAGCCTCAACTACATCTAGCCGGGGATCTGTTTCCATTCATCTCTGACCCTACGTAATTCTTTGCATGAAAACTAATTTGCAACTTGTCACAGAACAGATGTTTAATGAGTACATGCTAAGTAAAGAGATAGTGAATTAGGCCCCAGTTGAACATCTTATATTTTTGAAGGGGGTTTGGGTAATGGTTTGGACTTAAGATCTTTTTCTCTATAGAAATAAATTCTCAACAAAGCATTACTCATTTAGCTATCTTGTATACTAATTAACTCTACTTAATTCATTGACTGGCTTCACAGAAGATGGTTTTGGAGGTGATATCGAATTCAAAATCTTGAATTTAACACTTAGGCCCAAGTTGGTTTAGTCAATTTTTAAAACAAGCCTGGTTTGTGGGCCTGACTTAGGCTTATTGGGGATATGAAAGTAAATAACCTGATACACAGTCCTTATGAAGTTCATAATCTAATAATGATGAGACTCCAACACAAAGAACTGTAACCAGCAGTCCATGGTGTAGATTTGAGTTTTAGAGTCAGTCAGATGCAAGTCTGAAATTCATCTGCTAAATTTACTCTTTCCATGATCATGAATTAATGTATTAGGTGTTTAATTCTTCAGTTGTTATTGGGTCCTTAATGCCCTAATTTTTATTTGTAAAAAATAGAGGTACTAGCATGTAACATTGCTAAGAACCAATGTTTATTAAGCACTTATTAATACAAGCCAAACATTGTGCTGTGTAAGCATTTTGTATACATTAGTGATTTTAATCCTCACATGGACCTGTGTGAATTGATAGTTATAATTTCATACAGAGGAAAGATAAGATTTAGACAGGTTAATATTGTGGATTCATTCATTTAATAAATATTTTTGAGCATTCACTTAATAAATAATTTTCGAGCATCTATTAATATTAGGCCAAAATACTAGGAATGCAGCTGTGATGCAGGACCTGTGGGAACATGCAGGAGGGGCATTATAGCTCAATTTGAGGAGATGGGACAGGCTTTATTCTTCTATGTAAGGTGATCTCTTCCTTAGACGCTCATCAAAGTCCTGCTGTGAACTCTCCAGGAAATAACATTCATCCCTGCTGTCTCAGAGTTCCTTGGACTAACGTGAACAGCTACCCCATCAGTCTGAGGGCTTCTGAGGAGCAGAAGGCACAGTTTGCTCATCCTTAGTCTGCTCCTGCTGTGTCCTTCAGTGTGACCATTGCACACTTACAGGCACCAAGAGGTCAATCTCTCTCTTGATTATTTTGTCTCTTCATGACCAACTCCTTCCTGAGTCATCACATAAATTAAAATTATTCGTCTTAAATGTATTTTTCCTTCGTATATTTGAGCTTTGTTCTCATTTCCTTCAAGCTATGAATGGGTTTGTCTGTGTGAACTTAAATGCTTTTGTTATACACAAGGCTAGGAGTGATTTATAATTACTATATGGGCTCTTACCATCTATCTGTATTTATCATGAATTACGAGATGGTTCAGAGATACTGACAATCTTTTTCACCAAGATAACGGTTCATGTGCTTAGTAGATTAGCCAGATTCTTCAGATGACCTTCACTACTGAAGACATTAGATGCTTCCTAATATTAAATATACAAAATAGCTGGTTTATATAGCCATGAATATGTTAGCATTGCAATGTGATAAGTTTCCTTAGTTTCTATGGTATGTTACAAAATGAATCTGGAGATTGTTTGCTCCTATAGGATGTTTCATGATTAAATTGAGTGATCTTCAGTCATTTTAATTAGTTCAACTCTATAACTTAATATTGTATTATTAAATCATTTTACCATAAAGCACTAGTTTTCTCAGAAACTTCAAGAGCAAGGTATATGAGAAATTTTGAGATTTGACACTTTGTTCTTGGCTTCAAGAAAAATGAACTAAAAATAGGTAAAGCAGAAATAAGGAAGACCTTTTGAGGTTGGGCATTTTATGACACTATATAATTGTCTAAAAATGCTAAAAATCAAGCACCAAATGCCATTGGCAACTATACATTGACTGGTATGTTTCAAGGAAAATATCAAGTTAGATAAGGAATGATTTTTTAAATGTTGTAGCTACTTTTAATTGTCAAAATCCCCAATAAAAACAAATTAAAGTATCAGGAACTTTCCAGATTTTGAGCCGTAAACATAATGTTATCCAAATTTTATGTGTTCGTGGTTGCCAAAGACTGTCCTGGAACAGTCCTAATCAGGGCTTCTTGCCAGAGTCGGGAAAATTTACCCAAGTACCTAAAATTAGTATAATAAGTGCCACCTGTCCTCTCTATTGCCTATTTGGATAGACAGCCCAAGGAACCCAAACCAAGAAGGAACGATGTTTTTCTGCTGCAGACTGTGAGAAATCTAGAGAGAAGGCCAAGAAATGATCTGTGTAGTTAACAAAACGGAGTCCAGGACCAATTAGAGGGCTTGGGGACATTTTGAAATTCTCCACAAAGCTGATCACAAAGCATTTTCTTTCAAAGGGACCTTGGGGATATCACCTATTGAATCTCTTTTATTTACTAATACCCAGAGCTATGGAGCAGGGATGTGACCTAAATAAGGTCTTGCAATTAGCAAGTGGGAACTCCATGAAGACTGGAACCTAGGTTTTCTAGCTTTGAGTCCTTTATTACTTACTTTGAATTGAGAATGTGTTTTTCCATGTGTGTTAACAATTTTCACATGAAAAGTAGTTTAATTTTTTTTATTTGGATAATCTGTTCATTTCTGTTAGTGTCTTTCACCATTACTAAATGCATTGCACTCCTTGACTAAATTTCCCTCTCTTGTGGCCAAATTATCACAGGAACATTCCATTCGCTTAAAAATAGTTGCATTATAAAAGAAAATTCAAGTGGAAAATCTTGCCAACAATGCAACATTCTGAAAACATATTGCTCACCATTTCCATTCCCACAGAAATGCCAAGTGAAAACCTACCGCACCTGCAGGCCTCAGCCATCTCGTTCTCATGGGGCCAAAAACTGGTGGCTGGCACATCTCGCGTGCACTTGGGTTCATGACTGTGCTTAAGAACAAGTTTAGTTTCTTTGCCAGCAGAGTTACAGGTGATTTAAAGAAAGAAACATCTGTTTCAGGGGAAAGGGCAGAGGTAGAAAGAGGAGACAGGCTCAGGAAGAAATGGCCGAAGTGTTTTGTTTTCTCGAGTTTCCAATTCTGCTGGGTTCTTTTCCGCTCTCTTTCCCAAGGGAGGATGGTGCGAGAATATCTGTCTTTTCTTTCTGAGCTCCAGAAACAGCAATAGGAGTGTTGATTTTCAGAGATATCTATTAATGTGCTCGTCTATGCACACCACTGTCTTTTGTAGAGCAATACATATCATGTCTGTGTAACTATTTCTACTATTTTGAGTTTGATGTAAAGATGAAAAGACGGCAATGGGAGATTTGGGGCTTTTTTGTTTATTTGTCTTTGTTTTAATAGAATAACAAGTTCCATTTGCAGAGATAAAGGATAGAATTTGGCTAATTAAGGAGGCAAAGACCCAGTCAGCGATGAAGCAGGTACAGGTCTTAGGGCACCTGCTTTTCTTTCCTGAAGCTACTTTGGCATGTGCATTGAGGACTGAGGGAAGAGCCAGGGTGGTAGTCCTGTCAGGTTAGAGTCTAGGAGCCCCCTCAGACTGAAGGTTTTTTTCTCCTAGAGAATTATTTTTATGTTCATTTAAAACATGCTGCCTTATACAATGTGTAGGTTGAATGGTTTTATCAAGACTTTTAGTTTAGCCTTCCATTTCCCCAGTAATATTTTCCATGCTTTTCTCTGTAATGCAAAGTATTTTTTAAAAAAATTTTCTCCCCACATGATTTTCATGGCTTTAAGTAGAAGTTGTAAACTAGACCTGGTGGTGTAAACCAGTAACCCCACCACTGTGCCAGCCTGAGGCAGGAAGATCACAAGTTTGATCACAGCTCTAGGTACAAATGCACCAGACCATTTGAGACCAGCCTGCAGAACTTAGCAACTTAATGAGACCTTGTCTCAAAATCAAAACCAAAAACTGGGATTAGGATATAGCACAGGGTGAATGCCCTAGGTTCTATGGAAGGAAGGAAGGAAGGAAGGAAGGAAGGAAGGAAGGAAGGGAGGGAGGAAAGAAAGAAAAAGATGTAAACTGGCAGTCTTTCAGCCCAACAGAACCTACTGACAACTTCAGCTTAGTATACAGTGGGGTTTCGTAAACATCTGAATTATTGTATTTAACTATAATATTTCCAATAAGATATTCAAAATATAACTATAAAAAAGATCTGGGCATTTGGTGTGCACATAAACTGGCAAGCACATGACTGAGCTGCAGAATTTCTGCTGTCCTGCAGTGTGCTTACATCTGGAAGCCTCTTCTGTGCACAGCACAGCCTGACCTGCAGTTATGTGCATTTCAGATGTTTTCCCAAAGGCTAATGATTCCAGCATCCTTCAAGATACTGTCAGCAAGCTCTTGCCTGTACTCTAGATCTCATCCCCTCACAAGCCAAACTGGAGATTCTTGTCTTAGCCTCCCAGAGTGCTGGTAATAATTACAGACACACACCTCCCCGCACACCTGGGGTGCCTCTCACCCCATTTAGGTTAGGCTCTTCTAAGGGGTAGGAGAACAGAGTATTAGCATTATCATGGCAATAATGAGAGTAACAAAGTAATCCTCACATACTAACCACTACCCATTCCCACAGAGTGTCATGGCCCTCACCTACCACTTAAGCCTCACAGGAGCCATATCTACAGCCAAAAAGGTTACTCTGTGGGTCTAACATTACGTAGCTTGTGAATGACTTTTAGAATTTGAGCACAGATGTATCTAGACCTTAAGCCTTTGCTTTTTATGTTACCATAATGCCTCTAAGTATCATCCCTCCATCCCCTTTAACTTTTTCTCAACTCTAGGTCTTCAGAAATCTCCAAGTAGATACAGAAATTGAATATCCTATTGGCTTTAGGTATTCCGGCTTCTACCAGAAAGCTTGGTTATCTCTTGGGAGTTCCTTCTCTGATATAACCCTGTCACGAAGGACCAACTCTAGGTACTAATGCATCTGACCATTCTCCTGGGGAAAATAATCGCTAGTGAAAATTTATCCTTCTAAATTAATTTGAAACCACATGAAAGGTTTTAAAAAGAACATTTGAATGTGAGGCAAGAAGTAACTATTCGAATATTTAGAATCTTAACATTTTAAAAGTAAAATCTTACCATGTACACAATCCTAGTCTTAGGATTATGTGTCCTATTTCTGTTATCTCTTTTACCTTGGTATCAGGATTATATTATCTTTAAAGCCTACTGCTTTTCAAATCCAGAATAGATTTGTTAACAGTTTTCTTCAGCATTTTTTTTTCACCTCTGTTTCTTTTCATTTTGGTCAGAACCTTAAACTAACCTTTAAAAAACACTGAGAATACATTTCTTACCAAACTTCCTTGGCATTCAGCTCCAGGATAAGAATACAAATATCCTTCCTAGCAAGAAATATGTTATCTTTTTAGGATTCTTTAGATTAAAAGCAAGAGAAGTTTGCTCAGTTTAGCCTAGGCTCAAAAGGGTAAATTGTTGACAGGAAAGAGATCTATGACAGGCACATCAGTGATTTATTTAGAAAAAAAAAATACTTCGTAGTTGAGTAGAACAAATGGAAGGGCCTGTAGGGCAGCTGTAGGACCTCAGCTACACATGTGCATAGATTGGCGCAAAGATAGCGCAGCTCCAGCCATACTGTCTTTCTCTGTCTCCGGTCAGTTTGCAATTTCCCTGGAAAAAGAATTTGGCCTAGTCTACATGTCCTATCCTTGGACCAATTAGTCATGGTCAGAGGACTGGGGCAATCAACACTTACAACCACTGGGGATGCTGTGCAGGAATATGTGTGTGGCATGTTTTTCTTGTATACTTATTTCTAATTCAGGGCTGTGGTATCTATGAAAGTAGATTTCATCGAGCATATTTGTATCTTAGATGTCTGTTTCTCTACCTTTCTAAAGAGAAGTTTATAGCTCCCAAAATATGCTAAAATTATTTCACGGAAGGCTTTTTAAACTCTTTTAAAAATCCCAAAATTTAGTTGGTTAAAGATTCCATCTGATAAATATTTCATATCTTTTTGTAGTAGGAAATACTTATAACACTAATTTTCCAAATTACACGATCTTGTGATTATTGTTCCGGTAATGGTAACAGGGGAGGGCAGCCCAGGCTCATGTGCATGGAATGTCTTCCTAGTCTGTAAATGGACGTGCTCGTCCTATGCCTGTGCTATGAGAGGGGTGACAACTTGAGTGCTTCCTCTGCTCGCTGAGCAGGGACATCTTCCACACTTCGGCAGGTGAATGGCACAGGTTGAAGAGCTCAGAAGTTGACACTGGTAGACAACCACGGAAACCCTCTGCTTTGGTTCATGCTATCGTCTTTTTGTACTAGAACAAGATGAACCTTCTTATGCAAACATGAGTTTCCTCTCTTCTTCAGCCAAAAGTTCACCAGGGTTCAAATAATTTCTTAATAGATTCCAGCTAGAGTTTTGGGGGACTGTAAGAAAGGAGTTTCTGGTTTGCAGCCTAGTGGAATGTGTGTAGCACAGTACCAGAACTGAAATCAGGGGCCCACCTGGATTCAAGCCCCCGATCAGGTTCAGTCTGGTTCCGATTTGGGTGGGACTTGGCAGCCCGCCTCTATTGTTCCGAAGTATTGCTGCAATTCTTTAATTCAGCGCTCACATCTCACCTCCTCCATCAACCCTTCCCAACCTGATGAGAAATTAGCCCCATCTGTACACAGACCCTTTTAAAATCCTCCCACTCAAGCAAGTAAGTCAGACACCAGAAATTCTCAGTTGTCCGTGCTGATAAAGGAGTCTGTTCCTTGAGATAATCTGTAGTTCTCTCTGGTCTGCTGAGACTCTTCTTCCACACACAGAGATGCATGACACATGAAGATACATGAGTCAGACACTGAGAAGTGACAGGACTGGCAGGCCAACCGAGGGGACAATCAGCGTGTTTGTGATGGCGAATTTTCTCTGAATTTTTGGTTACTGCTCTCTGAATAGTCTCATTTTTCTTTGCCTTAGTTCAGAGAGGACCTTCTAGAAGGACAAATTCAGCACTTCAATAATGATTGGTATTTTTATGTTAATGAGAGCTCAACTTTCCACTTCTGAGGAATTCCAGAGAACAGATTTTTAAAAACATGTTAGCATTCCCATTCTTGCCTTTTTCTCTTCAGCTACTGTAGATGCTACTAATTGTTGTTGGTGATATAATTAACAGTAATAGTTACTGCTGTCATTGTGAAACTCTAAGAACTTCCCATTCTTTCACTGAATCTCACAACAACATTTGGAGGTGTGATTGGTGCACTTTACAAATGACGAAGCTGAGGCATGGACAGACATGGTAACATAGACAGTCATGCAGCCAGTACGTAATAGAACTTGGACTTACACTGCTGTCTATCTGGCTTTATACCTACCCGCTACGCTATCCTAAGCTAGAATAGGCTGCACAATATAATATTGTTCTGTCCATAAAATAGTAATGGTATAGTAATGGTAACATTATTGAGCCTGAGCCCAACAAAGTCTTGCTTAGTTAAAGAAGAGTGATCGTGACATATGGTGCTTTGTCTCCATGTCCAGAGAGAAAGGGGCCATAGGGCCAGTTGGTGGAAAATAAAGACATCACTATGGGGCTCCACAAGAACCCATATTAGAACGTATGTTACTTTTATATACGTGATTACTCATACAGTTCCATCTGTGTATTCCCTATATTAACTAGATCTATTGATCTTGTATCCCCTACTCTTTCTTTCTTGTGGTAAAACAAATGTAATGTGCAATTTACCCTTTTAACCACTTTTAAGTATATAACTCCGTGGCAGTAAATACATTCATGCTGTTGGACAGCCACCACGATCATCCGTCTCTGGGTCTTTCTTGTTTTCCCAGCGGAAACTTCATGCCATTAATACTGACTCCGCAACCCTTCTTTCTTTCTCCCAGTTCCCAGCAGCTACCATTCTACTTTCCACATCTAGGAATTTGACTACTCTAAATATGTTGCGTAAATGGAAATATACAAAAAAAAAAAATTGGCCTTTTGTGGCTACCTTATTTCACTTCATAAAATTTCTTCGAAGTTCATGCACTGTGTAGCATATGTCACCGTTTCCTTCTTTATATAGTTGCATAATATTCCTCTGTGTGTGTATGCAACATTTGTATAGCCATCCATCTGTGAATGGACGTTGGTCATCGCCTTGTTTGGACCACGGTGAGTAATGCTGCTGCGATCACAGGCATACAAATAGCTATGCCAGCCTTGCTTTCAGTGCTGCCAGCCTATACACAGAAGCAGAATTGCGGAATCATAGGATAATTCTGTGTTTAATGTTTTGAAGAACTGGTGCACTGTTCACCACCTCAGCTACATCAGGCCATGTTCCTACCCCCACACCACTACTCTTTCACACATATTTTTGGCTTCTCTAAAACACAGCTGTGACTTTTGAGTCTTTTACCCTTTAGCACCTCAGATAGTACAACACCATTCCCATAAGAAGTGCTGAGCAAAGGACTTGCCCTTTGTGATGGAGATCATGACACTAAAACTTCTGTCTCCAGACCTTTTTACAAATGGCTTTCTGTGAAATTCCTCCTCTCTGTATTCTTCCCCACTTTTTTTCCCCTCTATTGCTCTCAACTCAAAAAATAACCATGAAAATAATGAGTTGCCTGTCTGGAAGAAAGAAATAAGGACGATAACTGTGCCTCTTTGCATACCAATGAGAAGTTTCAGAGAATGACAGTTCACTTATCTATGCAGATGTTGATTTATGACTGCAAGTAAAGGTTTGGCAATCTAAAGCCACATCTGCAATTTAAATGACTACTTACAAAACGGAGCATTACTGGAGCCCCTTCCATCACAGTGCCTAATTAGACCCAATGGCTGGCATTGCAGTTGAGAAAGCGGTTATGTCTAAAATAAAGTTCTAGTCTCTGGTGGAACTACCCGCTAAGCACATGATGGGGGAATGTAACTGTGACGCTGTGTACGTTTTAAGGCAGTAATGTGTCAGTACTTGTTGGTTCCTCACTTCGCTTTGGAAAATTAGAACAGAAACGTGATAGGCTGCTTCTGTCGGAGTCCCTTGACTGATGGGAATTTTCAATTTTATGCAGACCCGTGATCTTAGCTTTAACTGAGGGGTAAGAGGTTCACATAGAAGTGGTTTGATAGCGGAGCGCAACGCTGATATCTGGTGATAGATGGGACCACAGTCATCTCACACTGGTTTTTCTGGGTACTGGTTCACTGGAGTCGATAAATGAAATAGCCAAATAAGAAGAGAGTAAGAAAACTAGTGAAGGTTATCGAAAAACAATAAAGGCTCCTGCTACTCAGGAGAGGTTGGGAAAGGATGGGACATATCCTGGGGCTCTTTATTGTAGGGGTTTTGATGAGTGTCTACATGCAGAGGCACCAAGAGTCTGCTCAAAAGGGCATTGTTCCCACGACATACTTCAGGCTATTGTCTAATTTTACTCTATGGAAGTGGTATATCATTGTCGCTCCAGGACTTGTGTTATTTTTGCAAGCCTGTCGCCTCATTCTCCCAAGAGCACTCTGTCCCTCACTGCCTGCTTATCCTCTGTCTCCTGCCTCAGTAGGAATCTTCTATGGCTCTGTGTTTGAACTTACATCACCATCGCTAGTATAACCCTGAACATTGTGGAAGTAAAAGCAACCAATTTGCTTGCTTTTATTGAATTTTGCAAAGTTCCCAAATAGAACCTGATGTGATAATACTCTGCGCCCATGCTTTCCAAACACTGGCTTTTGTCTTTGACTGAGAGAGGCCAGGCTGTGTGGTTTGATACTGAAACACGCTCTCCCAGCCTCAGATACTGGGTCTTGACCCAGGTCACGGGGCAGAAGCTCCTGTGGGCACTATTTATGGAAATCAGCGTTCCACGTCCCAGGTGCTCTGGAATTGACAATGTGTACTTCTGGGCTTCCCTTCTTTTTGACACTGGGTGGTACAAGCGAAATGTTCACTCTGGGTGGTCATCACTGGCTTTCAGCAGGGCTTGGCAAGATGGTCTCTGAAGCATTAGCGGGCTCACGTGTGAGCTGAGCCCACTTCGTTTGCCTTCACGTGCCCTTTGCTTCTCCCTTCTCCTTGGTTAGCCATGCCAGCTGCTCCTGGGGATATTCCTGTGGTAGTAACCCAGCCAGTGCTGAAGTCAAGCTACAGGCAGGCAGCAAAAACAAATTTGCAAGAGGTGAGAAGTGTGTCCCTTTTGTAAGAAAAAAAAAAAAGACCTTGGTATCTTGGTATCTTTTTGGAAGTTTTTGTCTCCTGAGAAACTATCCTTTGGAGATATCCTCTTTTCCTGAGTGTATTCAGGCTGATGCTAAAAAACAAAGTCACTACAGTTGAGGTGCTAGTGGAAAGCTAGGCTCTTAAATAGAATGCCAAACATTTTCTTGAAAATTGTTTCTTTAAACAGTACACTCTCGTACAAGTAACTGATTAGCAGTACTGTACAAGCTCTTTCAAGTGTGCACACATTTGGTTTACAAGGCCTCTGGGTTATCAGGTGGCCAGTACAGTAGGAAAGACACATTATAAAGAGGCTAGAATCCTAATTCTGCCATTTTCTAGGTCTGTCACAGTAAATTACTTGGCTCTGACAGGTGCATAGTCACAAGAGCTTGTTGTACTGAATAAACATCATCATTTCTTCCCCTTCGTGGGTTGTTGATTGTCCCTTGAGATAGATATACATTGTGTGTATGTGTGTGTGCGTGTGTGGGGGGGGGGGGGTATGTGCATACATATATACATATATACATACACAGACACACACACACACACACACACACACTGGGGATCCATCCAACTCAGGACCTTTGCCCTGAGCTATATCCCCAGTCCATTTTTTATATTTGTATTTTGAGATAGGGTCTTGCTAAGTCACTCAACTGCCATTGCTGGGCTCGAACTCTTGCCTCAGCCTTTCAGAGTACTGGAATTACATACAGCCTGTACCACCAATCCCAGATTATTGTTTTTTTTCTTGTCATGAAATTTTATGAGTAAGAACTGTCCATTGCTACAGTGAATAATTTCCTAACGTATTTGTCCATTCTTCAAAAATACTTTTGATTGCCAATATTGCTTTTCTACCTATCAACCCCAATGTACTTGCCATCCACTAGCCACAAAGCAGGGTGCTTTGTCATCTTTAGCAGTGAAGACCACATCTTGCAAAGCTAAACAATTCTTGTATCTTACAGGGAAAGAAAAGTTTGCCAACGATGAGCAGCCTACGTACAGTTTGCTCTTGGCGCACTCACTGGAAAGACCTTAAAAATTGGAGTTGCCAATCATCTGAAATTCAGTACCGAAATGTCTGGGGGACACCACGTTCATAAAAATTCCCATACTAGTACTGACAAACGTTTTCACCTGCTCTTTGATACACATTTCACTGATGCCCTGTGTGCCTGTACCTGCAGGAAATAGTTGAAATTTTAGTAAACATGATGGGAAGCCTAGATCAGCACTGTGCCAGAAATCCATTTGAAGTAACAACATCTGAAAATCTTAAAAAGCAATAGTTAATCATGTTTTTAAACATCAAATAGTGTTTGGTGGACCCAACCATGTAGAATTTTAAAGCTTTTCTATTTAGATTCACATGGATAGATTGGAAGATATATTCTCTATTTTTAAAATATAATACAATTTTCTCAAATTACATACTTCATGCATAGTGCATGTAGAAATGTTACATGGTACAGGTTAGCCAAATTATCATAATTGCATGAATCATACAAATTTGAAATTCGTTCTCTTCTTTGCACAT
Organism: Ctenodactylus gundi; assembly: GCA_004027205.1. Lineage (NCBI taxonomy): Eukaryota > Metazoa > Chordata > Mammalia > Rodentia > Ctenodactylidae > Ctenodactylus > Ctenodactylus gundi. The sequence goes on along the minus strand of PVKB01000227.1, from coordinate 267,929 downwards.
GATCCATCAGAAATCATATTACAGCAGGAAAGTATTTGAATACCTTTAAAGGAATTACACATAACATACGTTTATGTCAAGATAATGCTTTTGAATAGCTCAAGAAAATCAACTAAAAATGAATATATATATATAGCTACTATAAAAACTTAAATATTAAAATAATTTTAAATTTAAATATTTAGGTAACTATGTGCTGTAATTTCACTCTGAAGTTAGGTATATGCTGTTTTCCTTTCTGTTAGATGTGAAGTGTATGGTTTCCACTACATTTAAATTAGAATCATCATGGGAAAACTTCATTTCTATGTATGTGAGTGGGTGATCAGTGGCATTTTTAAAATCTTTCTGAGGAGGAAAAATACTGTATGCAATCATTTATTTTTATCTCAGCGTCTTTGGCTGCATTTGTTTTTGTCTAATATGAAATAAGAAACAGTTCATTTTTCCATTGTCCTCAAGCACAGTGATTCAGCATAATGCAGCTGAAAAGCCAGAACCCACAAGCCTAGAGTTGGAAAGAATGGCCAAACGTGTGACTGTCAGCCTTTGTCCAGTCCAATACAGTCACCACATTCAGCAGCAGACGTTTCATCTGACTAAGGAAATATGATGCTCACAAAAATCTGCCAGTCCACTTTTCTCTTAGGATTTGTGGATCTTGTTTATTGACTTTTTGTTAATTCTGATGAACAAGCACATCAAATTCACAGCCTTGGGAGCGTTGGTTTAAAAACTATACATTGAACCCATTTTTAACTCATACTTTCAGACTGAGGGATTCTCCACCCTTACATACATGTTGGATTTTCTCCGTACCTAGTCACTGTTATGACCTCTTGACATATTCACAATTAAGTCTGTAATAGAGAATCCAAAACCTCGAGCTCTTGTCTCAGCCCCTGAAAATATGACCTTCCCAAGATCGCGGGTTTTAAAAGAATGAACTGGAGATATTTTGAATATGTGTTGACAAATACACTTAGTGATACTATTTGCTTGAACATATTTGAAAGCGGTCCTTGGATTAACTGTGGATCAGTGGTGTTGGAATTGAAAAGCCAAGGAGAACTATTTTTAGAGTCCTAAGCATTCCTGTCTTAATTGATTTGCTACTTCACAGTGAGTCTAGAGTAGATTTTGTTTTTGTTTTTTTTAATTTCTTATGGAATCCTCAAAAATTCCCAGAGAATGTTTCCCAAAAAGTCAACCAAGTTAGCTACTGTCTCATATTGGTTAGATTAATCAGGTAGCAGGAAGTTAAAAAACTATTCTCCAATGAAAGTTCATTCACTCAGAATTCTAAAGGAGAATATGTACCCTCTTCACACCTGCTGTTGTCAAATCTAAAGAAGCTGAAATAGATCAGTGTCTTTTCAAATATGACCCTGAAGCTAGTTCTGTGAGACAAGTCTCCAGAGGACTTAGTAATTAAGACACCTCAACAACATCAGATGCACATCATAGAGATGCTGGAATAATACTTGCCCTCAGTGCAATGACTACATATCCTCTCTAAATAGTCAGCATGCATGGTTTGAGAATTCTGGGGGATATGAAATGCAAGATTCAAAAATAGAATTGACTCAGAAATCCAAGATATTGTTTTTTATGTCCTAGACAATGTTTTTGATCAATTCCCACATCCACTCTTTAATAAAATAGATGTGTTTTCTTCTATACATCAGAAAACTGAATCTCATACTGAGAGTGTGTGACATGTTACAGCAAGTGATTTCAGTCATCACATCCAAGCTGAGTCATTTGTTGCCCCCACAATCATTCTCCTTCTTTTCTGGCAAAATAAGTTCTCTCTTGTCATATAGATCATTAGGACTGTAACACACATAGATTCCTGGTAGAAGTGATAATGTTCCAGGTAAGAAGTGGCCAGAGAAGTGGACATGTTGACAAAACACTGAGATACAATTCTTGTTCAAATAAATGTAACGTTTCAGGGGCAGGGTGTATTTTAGCAATTAGGTTCATGGTATAGCCAAGGGTCATGTCATGGCTCCATTTGTTCTGCTACATAGTATAAACCTTCATTTTAATTTTAAAAATGATGTTATCATATTCAAGTGATTTGGGCTATGGCTTATCCTTCTGGGAAAATTCTTGGATCAACAACTTTAGCTTCTCAAGCTGATCTAAAAGTCTGTTCCCTCGTGCATGAAGGAGCCAAGTGGACAGAAGTCGAAAGGTATTTTGAAGATGATATTTTTGTGTAAACTCCGCTTTTGGTCATCTTTTTCCAGACTTTTCCTTAAGGAGATCTAAGGTGGACAGCCAAAAGGGGCAGAAGGGAAAAGAGAAAAATGTGAATGTACCAATTGGGAGCATTTCTTTGGAGCAGAACACTGACAGCAGTGTCCAAGAAGCTGCAGATTAGTGTAGAATAATATGTATGGGGAATTAACTTACAGTAGTCTTAAAACTAAGAAACACTAAAAGTCTCACTAATTTGGAGGTCTTGGTTGCCTTAACAGTTAGAACAGCTGTTTCAGGATGCAGATACATCTGTCTTCACATTTTCCCTTTTTTCTTCTCTTGCCTTGACACACAGACAAAGCTGCTGCTGCTTGTGGAACATTGACTTCAGACAACACGGGCAGACTCATAAATGAGAGTTTTATCATGTGTAGAACTTCGGTGAATTGTGGCCAGTATCTAGAATTTTAAGCCCTTTAGATATAAATTTCCACAGAATGTTTCAGAGTTACATGTGCAAGTGAGTTCCAGCCCTCGCAGCAGAAGAGCTACTTTGTAGTGACTTAAGAACAGACACATTCCACTAAGATCCGTATTTGTACCAGGACAGAATACCAGCTGCTATCCTTTCTTCTCAACAAAGAACTCTTGTGTTTGGAGAAAAACTATGTGCTGTATGCCCAGCAGCAGAAGGCAGTCTGAGCAGTGATGTCAAAGTATACCATGATGTCACCACAGCTCACAAAGAATTACAGTTAATGCCATGTGAAATGAGGCCAAATTCAACACTTTCCCTCTCGGGTACCGCACAGACTGAGAGACAGAAGCAAGGCCAGAGGTCAGGTCTTTGTATAATTTTGTTTCACATTCTCCAGACACCCTAATTTTGGAAGGAAGGGAGGGAGAAGACAGCCTATTGTAGAAAAACCCCTGAACATCTGCTAAGGCTGAATTCTAGTGTCTGTATGCACAGATTTCAATGCAGGGTTAATTCTTAGGCTCTCTCCTATAGATTATTAGATAAACAAATTTAACTAAAAGCACCAACAAAAGGTAATGTTAATGCAGATGTGTTTAGCGATAAATTTATTCAAAATTGTGCCCTAGACCCTGAAATAAAGAAGGGAGGATAAAAGTAAATCAGGTCGGAACACCTCAGAGTTTCGACACATGTCGGGAACGAGACTTTCTCTTTGCGTTTTTCTTTTTGGGGTGTTTATCTGGACATCACATAGATTAAATTCCTGACATCCTGAAAGGCAGAACAACAAAAAAGTTCTTTAAACCGCGCAAAATCTTAATGAATATATCACCCTTTTTCTGTGTGGTCTCATGACTCTCGCGTGGACATCTCCCTTCTCTTCCATTTGCTTTGCATAATATAAAAAGTCATTGCTGCAGAACCAGAGGGGATCACCAAGGACTCTTTATAATTACAGATTGAGTGTACTGTTAAGAATACATTTCATAAAAAGATTACAGTTAGGACCCAAAAAAATCGACATCTGGCAAAATCCCATTTTTATAAAGCCAGGTCCTCCTCTAGCGTTTAACGACAGAGGTGTGGAAGTCCTTGCTCCTTAGTAATGTGGGCGCAGAGAGGGTGGAGGTGAAAGGGAAGTGGCTCCGATCCAGCCATGGCCAGCCAAAGGGCTAGAGCTCACCACGGGTGAATGAGTCAGCTCAGGAGTTGCCCAAGCTAAACTTCATTAGGAAAAGCCAAGAATCAAGAGTTCAAGCGGTAAGTACAAGGTCACTCTCCAGAGCTACTGTTAGAGTTCGTGTCAGAACTAGAATGTGAAGTCCAGAGCACCCGTACCTATTGGAAAAGAGGTCCGGGGAGACTCACTTAAAACTATATTGCACTTGTACCCTAAGGCAATTTTGAATACTGAATAAGGACCACAGATAGAACAGGCAAGATGACAAGTAAAAATTAAACTCAAATTATAAAGCTACAATGTATTATATCCTTAGGTGGGTTTTTTTGTATGTTTTAGTTTTAATTAAAAATTTACAAAGAAACCTCTTCAAATCTTAGGTGGCTTGTTAGCACATAAAATTGCTTTCTAATATTTACTTTTCTCTATTGTTTTCCATTTTTATTAGTGAGTATATACAACACAAAACGGTTACATGAAACTTGAGAATTTTGTGCACATGTGTATCACGTGGGCCTCACATTCCCTTCCCTTCCCTGTTTTTCACCCTCCCACTTCCCAACATCATAACTATTTCACTCTTATTTATTTATACTCCTGGTTTCTGATATTAGAGAAACCATACAGTTAACTTTTTTTCCTTGAGACAGGGTTTTCACTCTGGTCCTGAACTCACTATGGAGCCCAGGCTGGCATTGGACTCACAATCCTTCTTCCTGAGTGCTGAGATTACAGTTGTGAGCTACCACGCCCAGCTTATGTGGCGCTGGAGAATCGAACTTAGGTACTTAATGCTTGCCAGGCACTGAGTTGTTTAACCACTGAGCTATTCCTCCAGCCCTACAGTTAACTTTTTGAGTCTGAGTTACTTCACTAAGCGTGATGGTCTCAAGATGTACCTTTTTACCTATAAATCACTCAGATCTGTCTTTGTGACAGAGTTATACCTCATTATGTATATACACCAAATTTTTTGTATCCATTGGTCTGTTGAAGGATATATCAGCATATTCCGCAGTTTAGCTATTGTTAGTTGTGCTGCTACAAACATGGGTATGTGTGTATCTCTGTTATATGATGCTTTCAATTCTTTTAGAAAGATACCCTGAAGTATTGTTGGGTCAAATGGAATATCTATTTTCAATTTTTTGAGGATTCCCCATACTGCTTTCCACATTTGTTGTACCAGCTACAATCCCACTAGCAATTTAAAGGGGTTCCTTTTCCCCCGCACCCTCCCCAACATCTACTATTTTTCTTTAGTATGAGTTCCTGTTAGAAAGCCATTCTCACTGGGATAAGATGGAATCTTGATGTTATTTTGAGTTACATTTCTTTAATGGTCAAGGATGTTGAACATTTTTTCATGTATTCGCTGGCCATTTGTAGTTCTTCTGAAAACTGTCTATTCATTTCCATGGCCCATTTTCTATTAAAATTTGATTTCAAAGGATCTGTTTTTCAGTTCTTTATATATTCTAGTTGTTAGCCCCCTGTGTGAGATGTAGGTGGTAAAAACTTTTCCCATTCTGTCAGTTCTCTCACCACTCTGATAATTGTTTCCTCTGCTGTATAAAAGCTTTTAATTTGATATAGTCCTATCAGTTAATCCTGGGGATTTTTTTTCTTTTGCATCAAGTGTCTTATTGAGAAACTCTTTGTCCATGCCTAAATCTTCAGAAGTTTTACCTACTTTGTCCTCTAAGAGTTTCAGTGTTTCCCTTTTAATATCTATGTCTCCTATCTGCTTCAATTTGAGTCTAGTACATAGCAATATAGATTCATTCATTTCATGTAGATAACCAGTTCTCCCAGCACCAAAAGGCTATCCTTTCTTGAATGTATGTCTTTGACCCCTTTGTTAAAAATCAGATGACTGAGGGTACTTCAGGTTTGTCTGCGTCATCAGTTCTGTTCCATTGGTCCATCTATCTGTCTTTGTGACAATACCATACAGCTTTTAATCATTAGTGCTTTGTATTATAACTTAATTTCTAGAATCATAACGCTACCTGCTTTTCCCACCATTTTTATTAATGTGTGTGTGTGAGAGAGAGAGATGCATAATGTTTACAATGAACTTGAGTATTTTGTAGACATATGTGTAACACTGATACTGCAACCCCTTCCCCTCCCCGTTTTTGGCCCTCCCACACGCTTCCTGTCCTCCCTAACTCCCACTAACACTCCCATTTGATTCTATAGGATGCTTCTATTCTGGGTTTCCCAAATCAGAGAAACCATGCGATGTTTAACACGTTTACTCTTCTGCATCCGACTCATTTCACCACTCAAATCACCCCTCCGGTTCAGTTTCCCCACCCTAGAATGAGCTGTGGTTCCTATATCTTGATGCCTCTTCTCTAGGCCCATGGGTGCATCAGAGCCCTTTATTGGGACTATTTGCTGAAAGGATTTTTTTTCTGTCTTACTACACCTTTGTTGAGATTCTTTAACATGACCTCACCCACCAGTCCACATAAGAAAAGAACTATAACAATGGGATTCGTAAAACTAGAAATTGTGAGAAAGAAAAAGAGAGCAGTTAAATTTTAAATTCCTCAGCTGAGTACTAGAAGGTAAATGTTTGTACATTCAAAAGGTCAACAGGTTATCATTACATTAATCAGTTTTCTTAGGATAAACTTTTATCTAAGATCAGATAAGTAAATTGCTACGTTAAATGAATTTACACCTATATCAAATTGCTACATTATATGAACTTTTATATTGTAAAATTGTATTATACATAAAGCAATAGATATAACAGCATACTTGGTTATTTTAGAAATTTTTATCTTTATTAAATTATTTACTCATACTTCACCAATTACCCCATGTTGAATATAAGCAAACCAATATACTATTAAAAATAATTACAGAGGAAGTTTCACAGATTTTATAAGATAGCTGGTACTGTTTTAGAAGGACACCTATCCAATGATTCAAACACCGATGTATTTTTTTTTTTACACTTTCTCTTTAGGTGTTTCCTTTCCTCCATTTTTCTGGTGCTGCTTGTCTCTGTCTTTCTCAAAGATTCCTTCAAGTCGTTTCTGCATTGCTTAGCTAGCGGTCACATATTTCTTTAAGGATTCTTGGTCATGAAACATTTTTATTTCTTCTTCATTTTTCAGGGATAATTTTGCTGGATATAACAACCTTGTATGATTCTTGCTGTACTTTAAAGCATGAAAGAGTTTGTTCCAGGCTCTCCTGACCTTTAAAGTTTGCATTGAAAAATTTGCAATAATTCGAATGGGTTTGAATGGGTAGAATAATGTCGTTTTTCACTTGCTGTTTTTTAATATCCTCTCTTTTGCTGTATTTCTGAGGTTTTGATTATGATATGTTGTGGTGGGTCTCATTGCTATTTGAGGTTATTTGGTGTTCTATAAGCTTCTTGTACCTGAAAATGAATTTCTTGGCTGAGGTTTGGGAAATTTTCTTGATTTAAGTGAATAAATTCCTTACCTTTAGTCCTGTCTTCTGCTTTTTCCCACACCCATAATTCTGAGATTGTTTCTCTTTAAATCAGCCATCCATCAGCTGATGTATCCAGCACATTGCTCATTTCTAATTTTGGACTCATGCCTAATTATAGCATTTGTCTCCCCAGCCTTGTCTTCAAGGTCTGAAATTCTGTCCTCACAATGTTCAAATCAACTTCTGCTTTCAAATGTGTTTTTCATATCCTAAATTTCTGCTAGATTTCTTTTCAAAATTTTTATTTCTCTATCAAAATGTTCCTTCGTATCTTGTATCTCCTTATTTACCTCAGCCAACTTTTTATAAAATTTAACAATGATTTCATTGTGGAAAAAATTCACATGACATAAGACAACTTTTTTGTAAATGCATGAATTTTAAGCTCAGAAACTTTTTATTCATGGTTTCTATATGCTCAGCAAGCTTTGTATCTATAAGAACCATTATTTGCCTAGTAAGATCCTCTTTAACCCTGCTAATCATTGCTTGCATTTTCTTAAGAATATCTTGTTTGAACTGGTTGTTTGACTTGTTTATTTGCTTTTTGACTTAATTCCCTGAGTTCCCCTGTTTCGTGGCCCATGACATTAGTTTCTGGGTCTCTGGCATTTCATTGGGTGTCCCATTGCCCTGTCTTTTTCCTATGTTTCTCTTGTTGAGGGCATTAAAGGCCTACCCAAGAGGTTTCTTTGCATGAATATGAGGGTGTGACAGCGTAGCCGAAATTCCTCTGAGTTCTGCGCTGGGAGTAGGCAGTGAGAGAAGACTTAACAGCCTGATGGCCGGCCTCTGAGGTGTCTTGTTCACCCCAGATCCCTCAGCAAAGCTCTCCCACCTGATTCGGCTTCCCTCCCCCAAGGGTAGGGCTTTCTACTACACTCAAATCATTCAGGAGGTCGATGGCCTTTCGCTATTCTTCACAACGTCTCTTGTGCCAGTTTCTTCCTAGGTACTGTTGAAAAGTGACCCCCAAAACCCTGATGTGCTCTGATGAGGTTTCTTTTACTCTAAGCAGTTCAGTGTTTGGCTCTTTAAAAAAAAAATGGCTCCTGCTTACACCACTGCCTGTTCCGGCTGCCATGCCAAGTGCTCTTTCTGATTTAGGCTCCAGTAGGCCTTTTCTAGGCGGGGCTCACATGTCTTTGCAGTATTCACTATTCCCAGGCTCATTTTTTGAGGCTGGGGATGGCAGCTGCTGCCAATCTGACTTCTGAATCCACTTACCTCGGTCTGAGGTTCCAATCTCTTGACTTGCTTCCATCTGTAGATGGCAGCCACTCTGGGCTGTGCTCAGTCAGCCTGGGCCTTCTTCCTAGGCTGCTGTTTTCCTCCCCCTTAGTATGTCTTCAGGATCTCTGACCTTCTCATTACCTCCTTTCAGTTGTTGAGGAGCTCCTTCCTCTCTTAGTTCAGTCAGAAGTTCTGGGCTTCAGAATTTCCTCTATCTCAGATTTGGGTGGCTCCCAACCATTCGCAGTTGATAGGGGGCAGCTTCCTGGGATGCTGGTTACTTCTGCTTCTGCTGAGTTTTCAGGGTTTCTGAACTTCCCATGGCTCCTTCCAGTTGTTGGGGCACTCCTTCCTGTCCTAGCTACATTGAACAGGCTATTTTAGGCTATATTCTCAACTTTTTAAGTAGGTTCTCAAAATGATATTTTGCAGCTTTGTTACTCAGCTGCCATTTTGACCAGAAGTCTTCTACCTATTTTTGTCTTGTTGGTCAGGATTGCATTGGCTCTTCTGCTACTCTTTTGGTTCCGTGTGAATATTAGAATTGTCTTTTCAAGTTGTATTAAGAAAAAGTTTTGGTATTTTAATAGGAAATGCACTGAATCTATGTATCAGTTTTGGAAATACAGTCATTTTGGCAGTCAGTGTTAGTTCTACCTATCCAGGAACAGGGGATATTTTTCCATTTTTCTAAAGTCCTCTTCAATTTTTTTTTAGCATACTGTAGTTTTCATTGTAGAGATCCTTCACGTCCTTGGTCAAGTTTATTCCTAGATAGTTAATTTTTTGAGAAGCTATTAAGAATGAGATTATTCTTCTCAGCTCTTCCTAAGAGAGTTAGTGTAGAGAAATAGAGAAATTCTGTTGATCTATTTGTATTGATTTTGTATATTCCAACTTGGCAGAATTTGTTAATTAGTTCTGACTACACTAAAAGAAGGAAGAAAAAATCCTGTGTCAGTGCCATTAGAAATGAAGAAAGATGGAATTATAGCTGACACTGCTAAAATTCAGAGAATTAGAAGGAAATAGTTTGAAAAAATATATTCCAGCTAATTGGATAATTTGGAGTAAATGAACAAATTCCTAGACACATATGAGATAGAAAAATTAAACCAAGGAGACATAGAAACCCTAAATAGATCAGTAACAGTATGGAAATTGAGTCAGTCAAAATATCTCTACCTACAAAGAAAAGTCCAGGACCAGATGGTTTCATAGCAGAATTCTACCAATTTTTCATAAGCGCTTACACCAGTATTTCTCAAACTGTTTCATAAAATTGAAATAGGGAAAAATAAAACATTGCCAAACTATTTTCTAGAATCTGGTGTTGCTCTGATACTTAATGAGGAAAGAAAACTATAGGCCCGTCTCCCTAATAAACATAGATGCAAAAATTCTCAATGAACAAAATTCAATAAATTATTTAAAAAATCATTCACCATGATCATGCTGGCTTCATCCCAGGGATGCAAAGATGATATAACAGAAATAAATCAATGAATGTAACACACTACATAAATAAAGCAAGGACAAAAATCACATGCTCCTCTCAATAGATGTAGAGCGAGCCTTTGACAAAACATCCATTCATGATTTAAAGAAAAATAGATAAAGGACTTGTCCTCAAGATAATAAAAGCCATTTATGCGAAACCTGCTATTAGTATTATACTAAATGAGAAAAAAGTGAAAGCATTTTCTCTTAAATCAAGAACAAGACAAGGCTATCCACTCTCACCACCCCTGTTCCGTATAATATGTAGAAACCTAACCAGAGCTGTCAAGCAAGGAAATGAAATAAAGGGGAAAATGTATTAGAAAGGAAGAAGCTAAATAATCTTTATTTTCAGGTAACATGACTCTCTACATAGAAAACTCCACCAAGAGATTTGTTTTCTTTTCTTTCCCCCTTTTTTGGTCTTTAGAACTAGTGGGACAGAGTTTAAATAGCAACTGCAATGATTGTACATTGGTCTGAAGAGGCAAATCCTTTGAAATCACAGTATTTCTTTGTCATTTATAGTTATGCTTATGTAATGAATTCATTGATTGTTTAATAAATACCCACTGGTTGCTTACTATACAGCAAGTACTGTTCTAGGACAGTGAACAATACATGTAGATATCTTTCACCCTGTAGTTTTGCATTCTAGTAAGGGATAGAAAATAAATCTCTCTCTCTCTCTCTCTACACTCTTTATTTCACTCTAGTTGCTACACGTCATCTCTAGAGTGAGAGAGGGTTATAAAATAACTTTATTGTTAGAATAAAAAGAAAAAATAGGACAATATAATTGAATCTAGGAAGAGGTATAACTTTCAGTAATCTGGACAAAATAGGTCTCTTTGAGAAGGTAGATGTTTTCTCACGCAAAGACTTACAAGGGGCAAGACAGCTGCTGTAGAAATGTCTACGGAAGAGTGTTTCAGTCAGCGGTAACAGCTAGGACTATCATAAGATGAGAAAGAGCTTGGTGTGTTGGAACAACAGCTGGGAAAGTGAGCCAGAGAAATGAGGTCAGAGGAGTCAGAGAGAGGTCATAGGACCTTGTGAGCCATTGTAAGTATCATGGTAAGTACACAAGGAAATTGATTAGTTTAATCAGTGATTGACCAACCTCCAGAGGAGAAAATGCCAAGAATGGGAAGGATTCCTCTAGTAAAACATTTGCCTGAAAAGGAGAAGTTTGTAGTTTCACATAAATTTTTATTGTACCGTGAGATGTTGCAGTGTAGCAGCTACACTTCGTCCTAGAGAGGCTAATAGCCTGTAGGTGTTTACCAATATTTTCCTTTAACTTCTATGTGGCTATTGAATAAAAGCAATTTTTTATTTTAATCACTGAACACTTCCTTAAAAAACAAAACAAACAAACATAAAAGAAAGCCCTGTCCATACTCTCAATGATCCGACTATGAAGAACTCTTTTTTTTTTCCTGGTACTGACTTGACATCCTTAGAGTTATAGGTAAGTGCCGATTTTAGCCAGGAGATGTGGCTGACAGAAGCATGCACATCCTCCTCCTTTGCATCCTGGTACTACCACTTTAATCCCCCAGAAGGTAACAACATAGCACAGAATTGGGACTCCTTTTGTGATAACACTGTGTGATTCTGCCTGGTTGGCTTCTAACTCTGGCAACACCATCTGCTAGTGATATGATCTTAGATAAGTTTTTTAACCTTTCTGGATCTCGCTTTTATTTTTGTAAAGTGCACATGATTTTAACTGTTGTTCAGAATTATTGTAAGAATTAAGTAAGACGATATGGAATGTACCTAAATAACAGCAAATAGTAGGGCACTGTTCTTTCCATTTCGTTCTCTATGACTCTCTGACCTTGAGTCTTCATGACCTTGCTCCTTTTTGACTCTCACCTATTTGAGGAAATGATCTGATTAATCCCATCTGCTGTAGATTGAGACCATGTACACAGTGTACATGTACTCCCCACAGCACAGTAACAGGCCATATAATGCCTTATACTGAGTTGATTTGATTTAAGTATAATCAACAACTTCATGTGTTACCCCTCCCAGGAGTGTTTAAACAACAAACAAAGGACTGTGTGAGTGGTTCTCAATTTTTCAACACAAAGGTATCATTTATTATTCTTTTTCTATGGACCTTGTGTTTCAGAGGTTTCTACTAACTCAAAACACTGCACGTATTAAGTAACAATTTGTTTTCCCATTTTATGACTTAAAGACTTGAATTTGCAATTAAAAACAAATGTAGCGAAGATCAAGATTCAGCTTATTTGTATAATGAGATGATTGGTGTTTCAGTGACTTTATGTGTTTTTTATTGCAGGTAAATATAGTTCCATTAGGTTTTTGGAAATAATAATCATAGCTCATGTACTATGTGCTCCTGGACTTCACACCTTTGTGAATTACTGGGGATCCTATTTGCTCATATTGGAAACTTCAGTTGCAAATCGAAGAAATAAGTGTAGAAAGGAGAAATATTGTGTACCTATATCAAACCTTGAGGCAAGAGAGAGGCTTGATATATACGTGTGTGCATGGGGGTGTGGCAGCATGTCCCTTGGGGTTGGATGAGAATTGGCTCCTTCCTGTTACTTTCCATACGTCAGCTATGCTAGCCCTCTACTCATCCCTGTGCCAACCTACATCTGATTACAATGATCTTGACAAGAACATTCAATCTGCTGACCACTGCTCACCGTTGCTAGATAAATATTTTATAGTATGCCTTTTATGGTTTATCAGCACCCTAAAAGTGGTATTTTTTGTTGTTACTTAACAGCTATTCAATCTTGGGAAAGATACTCTCTCTGAACCTTAGTGTTATAATCGGTATTTGAAATCATTCACATCTTGAGTAATATTTGTACAGAAATAATATTTGTGAAGAATTGTGTAAAAGGGAAGCAGCCAATTTATTTCCCTGAGTCTGAAGTGGTAAATTGGTCTAGGATCCTCATGTGACAACCATAGTCTATTGGATTTGGCTCCTAGAGCACAGTAGCACAAAGGATCCAAGGCCATATTAAAGCTCAATGGCAAAGAATGCTTCTGTGGGTTAGTAACATCTTTTGTGAGTCCTGGTGGGAGAAAAGATGAGTGTGTGCAGCACTTCCAGACCTGAGTGCTATAAAGTCCATCCCTGAGTTAGGTCCGACTGTCACTATGCTTTGTACTTTGACAGTTTGTCAACTTTGCTTTTATCAATTGCTCTGCTACCGTTAGGCATCATCAGAGGTTATTGAGAACCATCTCTTTTAAATTTGTTTTATTGGCTTGTATTTTATTGGTACATTGCCATATGCATTGTCTTCTAGAAAATCATAGGAAATATATATCTAGGATTTTTGGTATTTTGAACATGATGGTCCTTCTGTGCCATTATTCACTCATTACAAAGCTATTTATTGCATCTACAACAGGAATGCATAACTTACATGTTTCTGAAAAGGTTCCATAGATGCATTTTTAACTCTTATGATTGTTCACTTTTTCCCTATGTTCCAGGAAGGTTACATGCAGATAGGGGACCACACACACACCTAGCAAATGTACAAAACTTCACAATGTGCATTGTGTGTGGTTCTCTCATTTCTGGCCTTATTCTTTCTTACCTTTTTTCTTTTTGCTCCATTTACCCCATTTTAAAATTTTTCCCCACCAGTTTATTCATATACATATGCAATACATAATGCTTACAATGAACTTGAATATTTTGTGCACATATATATATTACATCAACTTTATAATTCCTTCCCATTCTTGGTGCACCCACACCCTCTTCATTCCCCACTAACGCCCCCTATCACACCATGTGGTTCTACAGAATGCTTTTATTCTGGATTTCCCAAATCAGAGAAATCATATAATACTCAACATATTTAATCTTCTGCATCTGACTCATTTCACTCAACTCACCACTCGTTAGCTCAGCTTCCCACCCCTAGAATGGGCTGCAGTGCTCAAATCTTGATGCCCCTTCTCTGAGTCCAGCAGAGCCCTTTATTGAGACATTTGCCAAAAGACCTCTCTTTTTTCTGTATTTTGCTATATCTTTGTTGAGGTTCTTTAACCTGTCCTCACCCACCAATCAACATAAGAAAAGAACTGTAACAATGTAACTCATAAGGCTAGTAAATGTGAGAAAGAAAAAGAAGTTAAATTTCAAATATCTTAACTGAGTACTGAAAGGTAAATATTTGTACACTCAAAAGGTTATCAGTGCATCATTCAGTTTTCTTAGGATAAACTTACATCAAAGACCAAATAAGTGAGTGGCTACAATAAATAAACTTAAGTTTATATTGAATTCCTACATTAAATGAAATTAAATCTATCTCACATAAGTATACTTAAAGCAATAGATATGATGGCATACTTAGTTATTTTAGAATTTTTTAACTTTCGTAACTTATTTACTCACACTTCACTAATTACTAACATTTTGCCAGATTTCCTTTGTTATCTTATCTACCTATTCTTCCATAAAGTCACGAATACGTATTTTTAAAAGATTTTATACCAATTACCCATGTTGAATGTAATCATTCTGTTTTACAAACTAATATACTATTACAAATAATAATTATGTGGGGAAATTTCACAGATTTTATAAAACAGCTGGTACTGTTTTAGAAGTGTATCAATCAAACAATTCAAATACCAAGCTTTTTGTTGCACATTCTCTTTAGATTTTTCCTTTTCTCCTTGTTTTTTGGTGCTGCTTATCTCTCTGCCTCTATCAAAGAGGATAAACTTATACCCAACATCAAAAAAGTGAATTGCTAATTAAACAAGCTGAAGTCTATATCAGTTGGCTACATTAAATGAGCTTAGATCTGTATCACATAAGTATACTATAGTTAAAGCAATAGATAGAGTAGCATTCTTAGTTTTTTCTGATTTTTTTAACTTTCATAAATTGTTTACTCACATTTCATGAATTATTAGCATCTTGCCAAATTTTGTTTATCCTTTTACCTACGTATCCATCCCTAACTTCATACATACATATTTTTAAAGATTTTATACCAATTGCCCATGTTGAAAATAATTATTATGTTTTGTAAACTTACATACTGTTGAAAATAATAATTATGGGGGAAGATTCACAGGTTTTATGAGACAGTTGGTACTGTTTTAGAAGGATACCAATCAAATGATTCAAATATCAATTTTTTTGTTGTTGTTTTGTTGTTACATCTTTCTCTTTAGATGTTTCCTTTCCTTGATTTTAATTTTTTATTTTTATTTATTTATTTATTTATTTATTTATTTATTTATTTATTTTTGGTGCTGTTTGTCATTCTGCTTCTCTGAAAAACTCTTCCAAGTATTTTCTGCATTGCTGGGCTAGTGGTCACGCATTTCTTTTTTTTTTTACCCATTTTATTGATATTTATAAGCACAAAATTTAAGATTTACAATGAAGTTTAGCATATTGTGCATCTATATATCTTGTCAAGGTGACAAGGACTTTCCCACTCTCCTTTTGTCCCTCCCCCTACCCTACCCTCCCTCCCTCCCCACCCTACCCCTCCTGGTTCACTTTGTTTTTCATTTTAAGTTCCATAAGAGTTGTGATCTGGGTCTCTCATATCAGAGAGACCATTTAATGTTTCACCTTCTGCTTCTTACTCACTTCACTAAGCATGATGTTCTCAAGTTTCTTCCATTTGCCTGCAAAAGCCTCCACGCTGTTGGACTTTATAGATGCATAGTATTCCACAGTACCACAGTTTGTGTATCCATTGGTCTGTTGATGGGTATTTTTGGTGATTTCCATATTTTACCTATTGTTAGTTGTGCTGCTATAAACATGGGTATACATATATCTCTGTTATGTGTTGCTTTGGTCTCTTTTGGAAATACTACCAGGAGGGTTATCGCTGGATCGAAGGGGATATTTATGTCCATTCTTCTGGGAGATCTGCATACTGCTTTCCAGAGTGGTTGTACAAATTTACATTCCCACCAGCAGTGTAGGAGGGTTCCTTTCTCCCCACAGCCTCGCCAGCACTGATTGCTATTTGACTCGTTGATATAGGCCATTCTCTCTGGAGTGAGATGGTATCTTAGTGTTGTTTTTATTTGTATTTCTCTTATGGTTAGGAATTTTGGACATCTTTTCATGTATCTACTGGCCATTTCAACTTCTTCGTGAGTGAACTGTCTCTTCATTTCATTTGCCCACTTTTCAATACGATCCTTTATTTTGGTTGGTTTACTTTTCTTCAGCTCCCTTTATATTCTAGTTAATGAGCTTCTTATCTGAGATGTTGATGGTGAATATTTTTTCCCAGTCTGTTGGTTCTCTTTTTACAATGTTGATAGTTTCCTTTGCTGTGCAGAAACTTTTTAATTCGTCAAGATCCCATTTGTTAATAATGGGGATAATTTCTTTTGCTTTAGGTGTCTTGTCAAGGAAGTCTTGGCCTACCCCTATGTCTTTTAGATATTTGCCTAATTTGTCTTCTAAGAGGTTCAGTGTTTCACTTTTGATGTCCAGGTCTTTGATCCCCTTTGATTTAATTTTGGTGCATGGTGATAGGTGTGTGACTAGATTCATTCTTCTGCACGTGGATGAGGTCACAAATTTCTTAAGGCATTCTTGGTCATGACAAATTTTTACTTGTTCAATTTTCAGGGATAGTTTTGCTGGATATAGCAACCTGGGTTGACATTTGCTGTCTTTTAAAGCTTGAAAGATTTTGCCCCAGTCTCTCCTAGCCTTTAAAGTTTGTCTGGAGAAATCTGCAGTAACTTGAATAGATTTGACTTGGTAGAAAAGTGTTGTTTTTCTCTTCTGCTTTTAATATTCTCTTTTTGTGTTGTATTTCTGAGGTTTTGATTATGATATGTTGTGGTGAGTCTCATTGTTGGTTGAGGTTATTTGGTGTTCCATAGCTTATTGTACCTTGAAGTTAATTTCTTTTTTTAGATTAAGGAAATATCCTTGCTCTATTTCAGTGAATAAATTCTTTATACCTTCAGTGCTATCTTCTGCTCTTTCTCCCACAGCCATAATTCTCATATTGGTTCTCTTTGAATCATCCATCAACTGATGTATCCAGTTACTTTGCTCATTTCTAACTTTGGAGGCGTACTTAATTATACCATTTGTTTCCTCAGCTTTGTCTGCAAGGTCTGAAATTCTGTGCTCACAATATGTGACTCGTCTTCCTCTGCTGTCACGTATACTTTTCATGTCCTCAGTTTCATCTAGATTTCTTTTTGTATTTTCCACTTCTCTATTAAAATGTTCCTTTCTATCTTGCGTTTTCTTATTTACTTCAACCAACTTGTTATTTGTGGCTTCAATATGCTTAGCAAGCTTTGTATCTATTAGGATCATTATTGACTTAGTAAGATGCTCTTTAAGCCTGCTGATCATCGCTTGCATTTCTTGGAGAATATCTTCTTTGAACTGGTTGTTTGGCTCATTTATTTGCTTTTTGGCTTTTTTCCTGTGAGTTCCACTCTTTCATGGTCCATGACATTAGTCTCTGGGGTCTCAGGCATCTCTGTGGTGCCCCGTCGCCCTGTCTCCTTCCCATGTTTCTGGTGTTGAGGGACTTTGCGTAAGAGGCTTAGCTGAGAGGTTGCTTTGAACGCCTATGACGGTGTGTGGTGGGAGCCACAATTCGTGTCAGTTCTGTGCTGGGAGTGGGCAGCGAGGGGGAACCTGACAGTCCAGTGACCTCTGAGGTTTCTTAGTCACCCAGAACCCCCTCAGCAAAGCTCTCCTGACTGACCTGGCTTCCCTCCCCCAAGGGCAGGGCTCTCCACCCTCGAAGGTGCACCTACTACACTGAGCCATTCAGGAGGTCGGCAGCCTTTTTTCTTCTCTCTCTGCAACTGCCTCTTGTGCCAGTTTCTTCCTAGGCACTGTTTAAGGGTGACCCCAAAAGCTCTGATGTGCTCTTCTGAGCTCTCTTTTACTCTAATCAGTTCAGACTTGGGATTTTTTTTTAATTGCTCCTGCTTACCTCATTGTTCCTTATGGTTGCCAAGCACTGCTTCTTCTCTGGACTCCAGGGGACCTTCTCTGGGGGGAGCACACATTGCATTTGTAGTGTACACTACCTGTAGGTTTGTTTCTCAGATGCTGGGGCTATCAGCTGCTGACAATTCCCACTTCTCCCAGATCAGCACTTACCTCAATCTGAGGTTCTGGCCTCTGGGCTTTCCTTCGTCTGTGGTATGTGGATGCAGGGAGCTCAGGGTCACGCTGAGCCAACCGTAGTTTTTCTCCACTTCCGATATGACTGCAGGATTTCTGACCTTCCTGTGGCCTCCTGTCAGTTATTGGGGTTCTGTTTCCTCTCCTAGCTCAGTCAGATATTCCTGGCTCCACACAGGCTTTCCTCCATCTTCAAATGCCTGTGGCTCCCAGCCATTTGCAGCCAGCCTCTGGTGACTTCCTAGGCTGCTGGAATTTTTTCCTCTTTTTTTGATGTTCTTTTGGGATTTTTGACCTTGTATTGGCCTCCTTTCAGTTACTAGGGTGCTCTTCCCTATCTTAGCTACATTGAACAGGTGTTTTATGACTAAATTCTCAACTTTTTAAGTGGGTTCATGAGGAGACATTGTGCAGCTCTGTTACTCGGCTGCTATCTTGACCCAGAAGCCTAAATCTTTATTTTGCTATTCAAGTATATGCTCTATGACTGCTTTTATCAAAAGGTTATAATGAACAAATTAATCAGTATCTAAACTTTTGAGGGATGAGGTTGGAGATGTACCATCTTTATTAATATAATAATTAGAAAACAAAATATGTATGGGCAGAGTAAACTGTTACCATATGTTTTGTCTGGATGAACTAATTATAAGTAAGGCTAGCTGTGGTAAGATTTGCAGACTTTAGTTTTTCATAATTGTCTTTCCTAGCATTGAAAATAGAGGAATTTAAAAATATCTTTCCTTGCTTTTGGTGTTAGATCAAGAAAAGCTTTGCATCACTGGCTTCATATTTGACCCTGGAAGCTCTTTATGAGGTCTTATGAGGTCTTTAGGGAAAACCCTTGGAAATAGAGCCAATGTTATCCCATCTAAGAAAATTAGTCTAGTATATGGTATCTGTTCCTGAATCATGTTTATGTTCTCCAGATTATTGCTGTGTTCATTTTTCTCTCTTTTGCTCTGTACCTTCTAGTGAAGATTTTTTTAATACATGTTTTAATTGTGAGAGAATTCCAATTTTATGGTCTTCATAAAGTTCTACCAGTTCCATAAAGTGAAAGAAGAAATCCTATCAATATCTATTGAAGGTCTGACTCCCAAAATCTATACAACATGTTCAATGTCTGTGAATCAACTTGGATTGAATGCTCAGGCTCTTAGGGATTTTTTGGGGTTGTTTGTTTGTGTTTGATTGTTTCAGGAGTATTCTCCAATCCCTTAGTAAATCCTGAGAATGAAAGAAAAAATCAATAGTACCAAGTATGCATGTTCCACTCAAAGATAAAATTAAAGACTATATATCTGTGTTTGTGTATGCATAAGTATTATATGTATAAAATATAGATTTACAGGCACATACATTGCATAGATATATTTACACAAGAGAAGGCACAAGGATACATTTAATATATAAAAGCAAACCTTGATATTCACTAAGGGCATCTAGACACTAGAAACATTATTAATCTTGACAAGTCTCAAGGTGCAAATTATGCCTTCCTCTAAATTACTCTCACAGCCTCTCACTTTTTAAGACACCTGCCAAAATTGTTAAATAAGCTGAATTCTGCAATCGTTGCAGGTAGTGGTAAGGTAAAATCCCTGAAATCTAGCAGCGTAATAGTACTAAGCTGCATTGAGCCAGACTGTTCAGTTATTTTCCCCCCTTTGCAAAAAGATTCCAGTCTGATGCCAAAGTGATGAGTGGGCATTATCTCACCTTAATGTTTTGTCCAGAAAGGGTTGAGTCTGGGAACTTGTTGACCTGAACTCTGCTTTCAGTGACATTTGGTAATAATGATGAATGTAGGTACATTTCGGAAATAGTCTCTAGAAAATATTAGCCCTTCACAGTAATTGTTGTGCATACAGCATGTTCCTGCAGAAGTCTAGATGTTTTCCTCTCATTGTCATTTATGATATATCTGTTTCTCTGTGCACATAGATACAAATAACATAGACATACACCAAACATACACCAAATATGTATATCATCATTTGTTGCAGTCTAAATTTTCCTGTCTGCAACCTATATTTGAATAGTTAACCCATTGTTATGTTTGGTGTTTTATGTTTTGTTGATTTGTCAGCATTAAGTGGGCATCTTAAATATCAAGTGCTGTGCATAGCAGTTACAATATAAAGATTAGTAAAACATAGGTTATTGATTAACTCATAATCTAATATGGAGACAAGCATATTAGCAATAGATTAAAGGGATCAAGAGGAACAAAAATGAACAGACTTGAAATAAACAGTCTACCCAGAAGTCACAACTATAAATATATACATATACCCAATACTGGTGCACCCAGTTTCACAAAACAAAAACTACTGGACATGATAAAACAAATATACCCCAAAATATGTTAGAGGACTTTAATACCCCACGATCACAAATAGACAGGTCAACTATACAAAAATAATGACTAAAGAAATATCACAGCTAAACTGCATCATGGAACAAATGCACTTAACCAATATCTACAGAGTATTGCATCTGACATCAGCAGAATATACCTTTTTCTCAGGAGCATATGAGACATTTTTCCAAAACAGACTATATCTTAGGCCATAAGGCATGCTTAAGTAAATACAAAAGAATTGAAATAATTCTTTGCAGACTCTCACATCACAGCAAAGTGGAACTAGAAATCAATAGCAAAAGAAGCTATAGGTCCTAAATTAACATTTTAACTAATGTTTAAGTAACTGTTGTTCAAAATCACCATATTAAGATATGTCAGGTATGATCATCTTGATACAATTGCAAACAATTTTCCACGTGGACCAAAATAAGCACATTTTGTTTGATGATAAAGTACTCTACGTTTTAAAATAGAACCGGTTTGCTTCCCATCCTGGGACCTACAAGCCCACACTGACCTGCTAAGTCAGGAATCGGGCCAAGTTTGCCTGAAAATGTGTCCCCTTCCATTTAGCTATTTCAAATGTGACTGCTCCTTTGGATTTGTGAAGCCGAATTGTTCTTCTCTTATAATAGTTTTGGAGCCATAAGAAATCTTTAGGGTTTGAGAGGGATTTTCATGTTTATCTCCTTCGGCTGTGTTAGAGACACTAGAGTCCATTAAAAATTTTCCGGAGCAATTTAAATCTTCTGAGAAACCTGAAGTTCTTACAGCTTAAGGAATCGGTTCCATTAGGTTTGAAATGCCATGCCGGAGAGTACAAATTCCCGTACCTACTCCCTGCTTTGTCTTTTCACATAGCTCAGGATCTTCTAAGGTTAAATTCATGCGTGTTCACTCCCATACAACAAATACCAGGCTCAATAATTCCGTGAAAGCTGCTCAAATTAAGTGTGTCATGCTTTCTTAAAGAAGCCAATTCACCTGAATGAACCTGATTATTTAGTCTTATGATTTGTTAAAAATTTTGCACACTCCAGGTTACTTCCTCTCTAATTGGCTAGTACCTAGGCATGTTTACAAAGACACGCTAACCCTCACACCACCACCTTTCCTAGGTTAGCTCGATTCCTCCTTTCTCAGCTCCAGAGACTCTTCCTCAGTCAAGTTTTTGGCCTCACTAGCCAAATCAGTTCTCCATACTTTATGCTATTATAGTACCTTGTACCTGTGTTTCCTACCTTTTCTTGTGATTATACAACTTTCATTGTATATGGTGATTTGAATATTATCTGCCTTTTTCACTGGACCACAAGTTCCTGCGGGTGGATCTGTATGTTTAAATTCACCCTTGAGTTCTACTCTTACTGTGGTACTTGGCTTTTAGCAGATCCTAAACAAATGTTGTTTAGATGATTAATTTTTTAAAATAAAAGGTACTTCTTCAAATAATCATCACACTAAGAATACAAACATGAATATGGGGGCTGGGAGCATAGACCAGTGGCTAAAGCTCTTGCACAAAGCCATGGATTCTAGTCCCCGGTACCACATAAGCGAGGACAGGTGGCACATACCTATAATTGCAGTACACAGGAGGCTGAGACAGGAGGATTGCTGTGAGTTCAGAGCTAGCCTGGGCTACAGAATGTGTTTAGGAGCAGCCTGAACTACAGTGTGAACCCTGCCTCAAAACAAACAGTGAATGCTGTTTGATCAATTAATTGATCAATTCATGTGTAGGTCCATATACGGATAAGAATTTTGAGAATAATTTTGCTCCAGTTACATGAAAGCATACCAAAGTCTTAAATTAGCATAACCTTTGTTTAGCAAGAAAAACTGTTGGCTGAATTCTGATATGGCCTCTTTGCAGCCCCTGAGTAGATTGAGGTAAAGCAATGCATGATTGCAATGAATTTTCAGGATGAAGCAAACCCTTCTTTACTCCCTCAGTTTCAGCACCATGGGCTGGAGGAATGGCTCAGCAGGTAAAGTGTTTGCCTAGCAAGTGCTAAGACAAGTGCTAAATACCCAAGTTTGATTCCCCTGCCCACATACACTGAGCATGGTGGTGCATAGTTATAATCCCAACACTTGGGAGGCTGAGACAGAAGGATTACTGTGAGTCCAAGGCCAGCCTGAGCTCCATAGTGAGTTCAGTACCAGCTTAGGCTACAGAATGAGACCCTGTCTCAAAAAAAAATTTAAAGAAAAGAATTCATCACCATGTTTTTCTGATATCTCTGCATTTCAAAATAAAACGTACAGCTGGTAAAGGAGTTGTTGCTTTGCTATCTCTTTTAAAAAGTATTTTAATAAAATATATGTACTACCTCATCTAAACAGTTATGTATTTTAAACCTTTGTTTAAATATATGTTTACGAGTGCTGATAAAGCGTTTAAAAAAAAAAAAGGAAAATGAAGCCTGAAAGAAATGCCAAGCTTTGGAAAGCAAAATAGGTAGGGAGGACTTTTTGTAGATAAGTCCCTTCGAATGTCGATTCAGTTCTTGTTCTGTTTTGTCAAAATCAGAAATTTAAATAATACGGCAATGGAGCAAGTTTTCTGGTACTAGTTTCACAGAACTGTGTGATGTATAACCTGGTATAGTTCAGATTTTATTTTTTTAACTTAACCACTGGAAGAAAAGAGTAAAGATACAAATAAGTTGACTTATCCACATAATAAAGGCTGGTGATAGTGTCACATCTGCATTGAATTAAGCATAAATGTTTTGCTAGAAGTATTTAGAACTTGTCTAGCTCTGTGACCTTGGGCAACATTCATGGCCTCCTTTATAAAATGGGCATATCTTATATGATTGTTAATGAGGTACTTGTGTTATGCCGTACATGGGCCAAGGCCAGATAGATATCAAGATCTTGCTGTTGGTCATCTGCTGCCCTCCCTACCAGCTTTCGGTCTTCTCCACACATGCACACACACACACATGCATTGATCTTGCTTCTGTTATCTGGTTCCACCTCTCTTTGCTTAGATAAGGTATTACCTAGAAAAGAAAGTATTTTAATCATCCTGTCATTCAGCAAATTTTATGAATACACTTCACCAAACAGTGTTCTAGCTGCTTGGAATTTTAAATCCAATATACAAAACCCATATCTTTATGGAATAAATAGAACATGGACATTATCCACAGAAATTTTCCTGCTACAACTACTTTATGGTTACATTTTTTGTCATTTGGGTGAACCATGATTATTAATACTGGAGATTTTTTAAATTAAGATTCCATACAATCTGTAATTTAGCTTCTTCTTTTTCTACTCTCATCTCATTGTTTTCTACTACCATCCCCCATTGTCTCTCTTCTACTTATCTTTTGCCTATATATCTGAACTGTAAACTTATCTTGGCCCATGATTCATTTTTTCCTCTTAGTTAAATTTAGTTTAACTCAGTCCCCCTCAGGAAATATACTTTACACCCCTCAAAGATGAAGGGAGGGTCATTTGTGGTGAGTGGCCCTTGGGTCCCTGCGTTGGTAGGTGCCCAGTTGAATTATACATCTCTCTTTCTTGTTAGATTGTTGGCTGCGACCACCAGCTGGGAAGCACCGTCAAGGAGGATAACTGTGGGGTCTGCAACGGAGATGGGTCCACCTGCCGGCTGGTCCGAGGGCAGTATAAATCTCAGCTCTCTGCAACTAAATGTAAGACACTAAAGAGATGGGGCAACCTTTGCATTTGTTCCTTTGTTATCCTACCCTGGCTTTCTTCTGGCTCTCCTTAGCAACTAGGCAGTAACACTCCTACTAAAGTGGAAGGGAATCTAAAAGGGTGGAAAGCTTCCTGTGTCTTTTTGTGGATTAATTTTAATGGCACAGATCAGGTAAGCAGCTGCAACTCTAGAGAGAGAAGTGTGTCTTCTGAGACACAGCTGGCACTGACCTGGAGAGCCTGTGCAAACATGGGCAACGCTGCCCAATGCGAAGGCAGACGGCACTGCAGCTGTTTGCACGTAGTCTCGTGTGCCGGGGAAGGCAGCAGGGGGACCATGGCGGTCCTTAGAGCTTCACTTCCACCACTGTGAAATCGCGTGTTCCTCGTTGGCAATGCAGCCTTTTAGTTAGGGCCAACACAGGTTCTTTCAGAATAAATACTGGGTTGTGTTCATGTGAAGCCCTTTATTGATCTCTGTGTCTTGTTCTCTACACAAATACAGTGAGGGTAGACACACTAGTCCAGGTCATTTCGTAGTACACTATCTTCTGTAATGACTGCTCTTGTATAAACTACAAAGAATAGTAGAGCAGCCCTGGTATCCAAGGACATACATTTGTAGAATTATTGTGACTTTGCCTGCCTACTGTCTCCTGATTCTGCCATTATCTAGTCTCCTTCAAATAGATCTTTGATTGATTATCTTTCTCCGCATGCCTCCCCTGGCTTGGAAATGGGAGTGAATCCCTTTACTAAATATGGTTTTGTCCTCTTTACTTGTTGACTACGTGAAGCAACACAATTGAAATATGACAGCTTTATGGCATTAGATAGAGTTGCAATTCAAGAAAAAGGACAGATGCAGTTACTCTTGTGTACACTGGAAAACTATTCAGAGAAGTCGCAGAAGGCAGCCTGCTGTAAGGTCGAGCCTCGAGGGACAGGAAGAAAGATCGGGGACTTTTAAACACATAAAAAATTGGAGGTGCCAGCTTGGGGAATTGCTCACATTTTAACTTCCCTGCAGGTAGTGAAAAATGGAATCCTGTAAGAAATAAAAAATTTAAAAGACTCTGGCAGATAGAATGAAGGATGAGGTAACTTAGACATTGATAAAATACATTTAGGCAGGGTTTTTCTTCAGTTGAGTGTGTTGGTAACATTTTTAAGATGAAAATTTAAAGAAGCTAAAAGATAAAAACAAGAAAGGAATGGAAACATGAATCTTTTGTAAACAACTAAAATTATTTTTAGATTACATTGTGAAGTTAGAATACTCAAAAAAATTCATTTAAAAAGTAAGGACTGTTGAAAAGATTGAATATTTCCAATTTTCACATGGTTGAGTCAGTTCTAATTACATAGGAGTCTAGGACGTACCATTGGACTCAAAGGGGGATGGGATGTCTGTCTATAGTAAATATGCTGTAGTGACCTCTAAGCAGGTTTTAATTTGGGGATTCTTTTCCATTGTCCTGGTCTCACGGAAGAGCTAGAACACCACTCCAGTAGACATTCCTCTTACCCTTTTGCGGGGGCCATCAGAACCCCAGGGTCTGAACCATTGGAACACAGGTGGAGAAGCTCTGAAGGAACAACCGGAGCAAACCAAAAGCCAGATGTCATCTCCAGATCTACAACCAAATGCCACAGTGAAAAGCGCTTTAGTTGAGACTGACAGTGGGTAAATTACATAATACACAACCTGATGATTATACGTAATGACAAAATGCAATTGATTCGTTTCCTTAGCACAGATGATGCTTCATGACAAAGTGATTTATACCAGTAAAGCCCAGGTTATGCATGCACCTCACCACAATCCATAGCAGATGCTGAACAAACTGCCTGCCTGTGTTTTCTCCACACCAGAAGAATCTTCCTCTCTACATTTAGAGACTGTGAGGCAGCGCACAGGCAGGGGAGATTAGGTTGCTCTGCAGGGCCGGTGTGCTGGCCAGGTGAGCTGTGCTCCAACCCCCATGGGTCTGGAGGAGTTCTGCCAGATTTCTCCTCGCGTTGTGCCAAAAGGAACCATAAGCTGGCCACATGCTTGTTTCAAACACTAGCACTTGGATTCCCCACATTGAACTCATTTTCTTTCTAAATTTATAGCCAAGGGTATTTTTTTATGTTATCAGGACTCAAAGGGACAAAGAAAAAAAAACAGAAAAGTGAAGAAAGACCCCAAGGTAGAAAGTGCCAGAAGGAAAAAGAGAAGTAGGAGGAACTTCAGTGGCTGCCATTGCTGGTGCATAAAAAAGAAACCATCTTCTGGTCTGTTGATGGGCATTTTGGTGACTTCCAAATTTTAGCTGTTGTTAGTTGTGCTGCTATAAACATGGGTATACATATATCTCTGTTGTGTGTTGTTTTGGCCTCTTTTGGATATATTCCCAGAAGGGGTGTCACTGGATCAAAGGGGATATTTATTTCTAGTCTTTTGAGAGCTCTCCATACTGCTTTCCAAAGGGGTTGTACAAATTTACATTCCCACCAGCAGTGCAGGAGGGTTCCTTTCTCCCCGCAGCCACACCAGCACTGATTACTACTTGACTTGTTGATATAGGCCATTCTCACTGCAGTGAGATGATATCTTAGTGTTGTTTTGATTTGCATTTCTCTTATGGCTAAAGATGTTGAACATCTTTTCATGTATCTATTGGCCTTTTGTATTTCTTCGTGAGTGAACTGTTTCTTCATTTCATTTGCACACTTTTCAATAGGATCCTTTATTTTGGTAGGCTTACTTTTCTTCAGCTCCCTGTATATTCTAGTTATAAGCCTCTTATCTGAGATGTTGATGGTGAATATTTGTACACAATGGAATACTATGCACCAACAAAGTCCAACAGCATGGAGGCTTTTGCAGGCAAATGGAAGAAACTTGAGAACATCATGCTTAGTGAAGTGAGTCAGAAGCAGAAGGTGAGACATCGAATGGTCTCTCTGATATGAGAGACCCAGATCACAACTCTTATGGAACTTAAGACCAAAGACAAAGTAAAAGGGGGGGTAGGGTGGGGGAGGAGGGAGGGTGGGTGGGTAAGAGGAGGGACAAAAGGAGAGTGGGAAAGCCCTTGTCATCTTGACAAGATATGAATGTGCACAAAATGCCCAACCTCATTGTAAACCTTGAATTTTGCGTGTATACATATCAATAAAATGTGGGGGGGAAAAAAGAAACCATCTTTGTAGGACAGTATAATAACTGCCTACTACAAATCCAGCTCATGGAGGTACAGCAAAATCAAATGAAACACTATATATAACCTTTCCCCTTGTTAGAGAAAAGAAACTGTCTAGTAAGTATCTTGTGTTTAGTCTTTCATTTTTCTTGGTCACTTCTTCTTGACTTTTCCAGAGCAAGTCAATTAACTAACATTACCTTGCTTTTGATCTTGAAACTTAAAGATTTTCTTTCTTACAAGTTTTCTTGACTTGTACCATATTGTGTGTTTTTCATACACACCAAAAAAGTGCTTAGACCTAGAGCCAGCCTGTTTACTTTCTATTTATCTCAGCCTTTTCTGAGCTCTCATATGTATCTGTATGTTTTATAACCAACTGAGCTTCCTAAAGTGCTCCCTCTACTTCTTGTGGGTGGCAAGGGCTGAGTAAACTAATTATATCAAGATAAAATGATAATCTTTAAAATCAAGAACATGCTTCTAGATTGAGGTTCATACTGGTTGGCAGTGGCCACTCATTGGTTAATGTATTCCTGGGCTATCGTTCTGGCTCAAAGATTTTGAGGCAAAGTTGTTAATAATAAAACAGAGTTCAATACACTTTTTGTGCTTTTTAAATAAAGTACAATGTAGCAAAGAAATTGCATCTTAGATCTGACTGCTTCAGGCTGTACTCCCACATCGCTTAAGGGTACACATTCAGTCATTCAGCAGCAAATACTTCCTGGACTCCTGCTATGCGCTAAGAAATTATTCTAGGTGCTAGAAGCCCAACAAAGAGCGAAACAGACACAAATCTCTTTTTTGCATGGGATTTACATACTAGTGTCAGGGATAGACAGATGAATAAAATGTACATATAATGTAAGATCGTAGGAAACATGGAAAAGTAAATCAGGGACACCTGAGACGGGAACGGGCCAGGACCTGAAGGTGCTGGAGAGAAGCTGCGAATTTTAATAGTAAGAAAAAGACTAAATGACACGAAAGCACTGGAGCAAGGATTTGATGGAGGTTAAGCAGGGCGGAATGAAAAAAGCCAAGTAGAAAGATTTCCAGGCAGAGCCAGGGAAAGCGAGGATCCGGAGGAGTGCAAATCTGTGACACATTTCATGAAGAGTAAAGATCCCGGTGTGACTAAAGAGAAGGGAGTGTCAAAAACCCTAGAGGAGATTATGATGGAGGCTGGAAAGTTTGGGTGTGGGGCAGATAGCATGGATGTTGTAGGGACTTTGGGTCTGAGTCTGGATTCGATAAGAAATCATGGAAGATTGTGAGCAGAGGGAATAACTTGACTTAATTTAGTTTTTTAGGGAAACTATGTTAAGTAGATCGCAGTGGAGTGAGTTGTGGGAGAAAGCAGCGGGGAAGCCACCACAATAAGCTAGACTGGGGTTATGGTGGCTGTGGAGCGAATGAAAGGCAGTCTGACTATGCTTATACTGTACTTTGAATCTAAGATATTATTGATTGATAGATTTGCCATTACTCTATGTGCCTTGGGGGGGAAAGCTGCAATTAAACCTAAGAGCCTATGAAGCCATGCTTTCTGATCACTTGAGGCTTTTACTTCATGATTTTTTATACTGGATTAAAGACAGTTTATCATTTTTATGTACATAAAACTCAAGAGTACATATGGCTCTGTAGCAAGTTCTTTAGGCTTTGCCTTTTCCAACTGGCAATGTGAGCCACAGATTTTAGACCCAGGGCATTGCCTCTCCAGTGACAGCAGAACTCATACCTGTCATTGTAGTTGGTCCTAATAGCCTCCACCAGCTTAGCCAGAGCGCCTTTGTCTTCCGAGTTAACCTGTGTGAAGGTGACAGCGGTGCATATTGTCCTGTGGACTAGACATCCCATCCCAGCCTTGCCCTTATGATGCAGTCAAGGATGCCTGTATTGCAACACGGAGCAGGCAGGAAGAGATTTATTAAGTAGTATGTACCAATAGTTCATTTTATTATATTATTTGATTAGTAATTCCATTCTATGGGCATACAACGGGGTTTTTTAATCCATTATTTGTTAATGGACATTTTAGTTGTTTCCACTTTAAAGCTATTGAAAATGAACTTCTCAGTACACCTATCTATGCGGATATATGACTGCATTTCTTTCAAATAAATTCCTAGAGCAGAATAGCAGAATCACATGGCAGGGGTATATTGAAATTTTTAAAAAATAGTCAGGCTGTTCTCCAGAGTGGCTTATTATTTTTTATTTCCACCAGCAAAACATGAGAATTTTGCTTGTTTTTCCTT
Source organism: Ctenodactylus gundi (assembly GCA_004027205.1). Lineage (NCBI taxonomy): Eukaryota > Metazoa > Chordata > Mammalia > Rodentia > Ctenodactylidae > Ctenodactylus > Ctenodactylus gundi. The sequence continues at coordinate 238,146 of PVKB01000227.1, read as the reverse complement.
CTTCTCATAACTTGATATTGTCACTATTTTTATCTATTCTAGTTGGTACATAGTTGTGTTTTATCACTTTCAACTTGCATTTTAAAATGTTTAATGATGTTGAAAATCATGCTGTACCAGTTTGCAATTACTATTGTTATCCATTAGTATGAAAGTAGCAACGTAAAGCAACACAAATTTCGTATTTCATAGTTCTGAAAGGTCAGAAGTCCAAAATGGTTTTCAGTGGGCTAAAATCAAGCTGTTACCACAGCTGTGTTCTTCTTGAAGCCCAGAGAGTAAATATATTTTTCTTCTATTTTGATTTTCCATGTTCTGAAGGTCACATGAATTCCTTGGCATCATTAATGCCAGCAACATAGCATCTTAAGGTTTCTCTCTGACTCTAACCTCCTCCTCTGCTTCTTTGTTCTATTTTTAAGAACATTCATGATTCATTAAGCCTGCTCAGATAATCTAAGATTATCTCTTTAAGGTCAGTTGATTAACCACAATAATCTCATCAGTAGCCTTAATTACCCCATTCCGTGTAGCATAACATGTTCATGGTTCATGGACATCTTTGGCAAGGTGGGAGGTTGAGAGGTATATCATCCTACCTACTATATGTGTCTACCTACTCTTTGGTATAGTGCAAGTTCAAGTTCCTTGTTCAGTTTTAAAATAGATCATTTGGGGCTGAGGAATAACTCAGTGGTTAAAACATTTGGCTGGCAACCACTAAGTACCTGAGTTCCATTCCTCAGCACCACATAAGCCAACCAGACATGGTGGCACACGCTTAAACTCCTAGCACTTGAGAGGCTGAAGCCAGAGTTTCCCTTGAGTTCAAGGCCAGTTGGGGCTACATAGTAAGCTCAGAACCAAACTGTACTACAGAGTGAGACCCTGTCTCAAAATAAATAAATAAATAAAATAGATCATTTGTTTTTCTACTGGTGAGTTTTAAGACTGCCCAAAACATTTCAAGTACAAGTTTTTGTTCTGTGTAAGACTTTCAGTGTAATCTCCCTGTTTTCAGAGATTTTTTTTCTCTCTTAGACTCAGTAGCATTTTTTTCAAAATTGTTTAACATTATTTCTCAAGGAGTAAAAGCTTTCAATTTAGATGAAGATCAATTTGCCATTTTGTTTTTATTTCCTGGGTTATGCTTTTCATGTCTTATCTAAGAACTCTGGCTCGCCCCAGGTCAAAAGACTTTCCTTTGTTTATTTCTAAAAGTATTACAGTTTGACATTTTTACCTTAACAGCTGTGTCCTATTTTCAGTCATTTTTATATAAGCTACCAAGTTTGTTTCTAGGTTGATTTATTTTCTAAGATTCTCAATTCTCCCAGCACCGTTTGGTAAAGAGAAGATATTATCTCTCCTGAATTATCCTTAAATTGTTGTCAAAATTCCATTGGCCATTTCTGTGTGTCCATTTCTGGCCTCTTCTCTGGGACATATTGATCTTTTCCCCAGTAGCACATTGTCTTGGTTGCTAGAGTTTTAAAGTAAGACTTAAAATCAGGTAGCATCATTTCTACAACTTTTTTTTTAATGTTGGCTATTCTCCTTTTTTCCTTTCAGTATAAATTTTACAGTCTATCTGTCCATAACTACCAAAAAACACCAGAATTTTGAAATATGTTAATTCTACAGATAGACTTGATGGGGAAAGGAATTATTGACATTTTTAGTATGGTAAGCTGTTTAGCTTTCATTGCTCTTGATTCATTTAGGCCTTTGATTTCTCGTCTTCACCCCTTTCAGTTTTCAGTACGTAGATCCTGTACATTTTAGTTAGGTATGCACCTTCTTCTTGCACACATCTTTTTTCTGCTACTATGAATGACATCGCAATCCTTATTTCTATTTCTAATTGCTGCTAGCTTATAGAAATGTAATTGACTTTTGTGTGCTGGTTGTGTATTGTGCAAGCAGCAAGCACTAAACTCAATAGTCCTAAGAGATTTACAGTAAATTATTGGAATTCTCTACATAAAAAAAAGATGCTGTCATTTCTTTCTTTCTGTGGCCTTTTGTACTGACTTGGGCATTAAATACAGTACTGTACAGAAGCAATGAGTCAGGGATCTTAATTCTGTTTACAATCTTAAGAGGAAAGTAGTTTATTTCTAACCATTGAGTATAGTGTTAGCTGTAAGTTTTTTGAAAATGCTCTTTAGCAGATTGAAGAATTTTTTTCTAAAGTTTGCTGACAGTTCTTTTCCTGAATACATGTTGAAAGTTACTCATTTTCTTTTTTTCTCTGTTGAGAGTAATCACGTGATTTTTTTCTTCTTTGCTTTTATATTCTGGTGGATTACATTATTCTGAAGTGAAGAACCCCCTTCTGCTAGCAGAATAAATGCTACCCTGTCCTGAGTATAACGGGGATAAACTTGTCCTGGGACGACCTTCACTTAGTCATATTATTCTTCATGTAAATTGTTGGTTTGATTTGCCAATATTTTATTGAGAATTTTTTATATCTATTTTCATGAGACATACTAGGCTATAGTATTTTTTCATACCATCTTTTTTGGTTTTGGTAACAACTAATTGCTGGCCTCAGACAATGAGTATAATCTTTCATCTTCTATTTACTGGAGGAAAGAGAAACTATATAGAATTGTTATTCCTTCTTTAAATGTCTGATAGCATTCCATACTGAGATCCTGCGGCCTTGAAGATTTCTTTTAAAATATCTAACTTTTTAAATATATGGAATTCTGTTACAGTATTTTAATGTTCATTGAATGTTTTCATTGATTGACTTCGCTTCAATATGGGCTATACTTTTTGGTTTCTTTCCAGGTCTGGTCATTTTTGACCGGACGCCAGTCCTTGAAATTTTTACTTTGTTGAGTACGCGGTATTTTTGTCTTCCCATAAATATTCTTGAGCTTTGTTCTGGGAGCACTTAAGTTCATTGAACTCAGTTTGATCTTTTGAGTTTTAAAACCTTTGATAGGTGTGACCAAATTCATGCTTGGCCTTGAATTAATTACACCCTTCACCTCAAGAAAGGCTCTTCTAAATAGTCAATACTCCATGAGTTATGTAGTTTTAAAGTCTGGGTGGTGGATTAAGGCACAACTCTTGTCCCTGTATGTGCACCATGTATTCTTTTTTAAAAATTATTATTAATTCTTTCCCAAGACTTCAGTAGTTTACTGACATTCATATATTTGTCAAGATACTGCTGGACACAGAAAGGGAACCATCTCAGCACTCAGCTCTGTACCTCGATCTCTCTGCATAGCTCTTTTCTTTCTAGTAATTTATTCACAAATTCCAATTGCTTTGGGTCTTTATTATTTAGCTTTATCTCCTCAACTCAGGAAGCCTAGCAACCTCTACCAGAGCTCTCACTCCCAAAGCCACAGCAAAAGACTCTTTCAAGGCAATGAGCTAGGACAGTATTAGGACTTATTTCATCTGTCTCCTGATTCTCAGAAATTGCTGTTTTACTTTGCCTGGTAACTAGTGTCTTGATAATCATGGTTTCCTTCAATTTTGTATAGCATTTTGATTATTTTAGGCAGAATGTTAAATTGGACCCCAGTTCATCTTGGTCAGAAACAAAGTCTTTGGGCTAGGCTCTAAATTTGCCTTTACAATTATGAAGAACTAAATAGCTTTTGACTCCCTCTATGAGAATATTAGTAAGCACTTCTGGTTCCTCATCAACTCATGACAATTATAATCATTTGATTCGTAGAGGTTGAATGAGTGTGTTTCACTCTGGTTTTGGAATTTTCCTCCAGGCTGCTGTCATCCATGTTCCAAGTTTCATATGAGCTATTTTAGTATTAGGACCTGTGTGGGGAAAGACAGCTGAGTCCAGATTATAACCTATGTGAGAGAGACTTTAAGAAATTAATCATTGTATGTTGTATTCTGATTTTAAATATATTAAAATATGAAAATTTGTTCCACTAGAGTCTAACAAATCAGGTATTTGGACAATAGAACTTTCTATTGATGAGATATGAAACCGAAGTCAAGGATAGTGCCAGATGTTTGGGCCGAGACAATAGCAAAGATGTACTTTCTGAAACATAGCATCTCTTTTGGCTTATCCAGTATACACCTGCCATTATGCAATTACTTACAAACTGAGGAGAAAATCAAAAGTCTCAAATGTTCAACTTCTTCTTGTATTTTAAGTATAGTTAAATTCATGTGAAGATTTTAAGTATGTCATTAAAACCTCCTCAACATTGCCATTTTTTTATTTGTAGCCAGTTGTTTTAACAACAATGGCCTTTTCAATTTAGAAATAAAACTACATCTTAGCTCCTTAAGGTTAAAGGGAAGGTGTCTTAAAAACACAGACTTATCAACAGATCTAAAAATTAGATAAATGTAAATATCAGAATAGGAAGTCCTAAGTTTTTCAAAGTAGGTGCATTTCTCTGACTTACCAGTGAATCATACAGAAGAGCCACAAATGACAAGATTTAAACATTAGCATAAGATAGTCTATATAGAAAAGAATGGAAAATATCTACACATGGATGGATATTTTAAAGAGCAGCTTTTAGATATAAACCTTAGCAATTTTCTTGAGAAAGGACATATGTGAGTTATTGATATAAAATGACTGAATTTATGATTCCTGTAAAAACCTTATCTGCTTAAGTAGAAGAGAGGCCTCCTAATCTCTGAAGCAGTTTTTAGAAAAGTCAATTAATAACCTACAAGTATGTCCCCCAAACTGGCATCATGACTCTGTCAACCAAGCCAAAAGAAATTAGGGTAGATGTACATGGTCATAGAACAGTGTGCATCTTTATCATAGAATTCCTAGCAAAAGTGAGGGGGAAACTGAAAAGCTGAAGTGGGGCTCAGATGAAGGCATGGGACAGAGAGGAGTGCGAGGCCACCTGCCTCCCCAGCTGTTCTAGCTCCCAGTGCTCAGCACAGAGACAGGTGTTGCGACACGCCAGATTCATACATTCTAGAGTCTCTTAGACCTCTCTGTGTACAACACTGTAGCACATGCCAAGTAGAGGAATCCCCCAACTCTTCCCAAATCACTAAGAATTTATCAACAAATGAGACATTGGTACATAACTTTTCATAAGCATGTGGGAAATGGAATTTTTAATCTCTTTCCTGTTTTACCTTTTGTTAAATTAAAAGCACCATTTCTTAAACTATGATCTGTGATAAGTGAGATGTCAACAGTTGATATATTAAAAGTTATTTCACTGGAGGGACATACTGGGTGTGCCCGGAGCTAAATAGAATGAAATGAGTTTTGGTTCTGTGCTACTCAGAAACTAGTGTGCTTTGGGAATTTCCCCACATATTTTTTTAGCTTCCTTTTACAGGGAGCATCTCGTGAAGGTAGTTCCTGACATGAAGCATGACACCAAGAGATCCTTAAAATTATTTGTATAATAAAGTAATGACTTTACCGATTTATCCCAATGACCTGCCAGGGATCACCAGACCTTGTCACAATACCAAAATAGACTGCATGCTGACAACTGCTCAAGTTTGTGCCGGTTTGAATCACGCCATTTTTCTGTGATGTATCAAATACATAAGAACATCACGGAGATCACCCTGCTCTTGCCTGGTCTGGCGCTCTCTCTATCCCCTCCTCCCCAGCTGCCGCCTGTGTCCCTCCCCCTCTCCTTCCCAGAGTGTACAAACGCTACTCATCGCCAAAAGACCAGGCTCATGCCTCAGTATGTGGAATGCTACTACTCAACAAAGCAAGAGAAAGTGGGTGAGCTGTGAGGGGTCAGAAGCCTGCTGCTACTGTGCACTGCCTGGCCAAACAGAAAGCTCCCCTTTTACTTGCACTTTATTTGACCTGTGGATAAACAAAGACTTTCTATTTCTAGAAGTCCCATTGATTTAACTGCTTTAAGTTTCTTTGCAAGCTTAAAAATTCATGTCTTTATGCAAGATATGTAAGGAAGGCTCTGTAGACCAGTCTTACATGTGTTCCTTTCCCTATATTCTCTTTTTTTATTCTTTTAACCTTTAAAGTCTTAGCTCCCTGAAATTTAGTCTTTCTCCCACCATCCATAAAATTAGAAAGAGCTATAAACTCCTGACATTGTAGTGTGAGTAAACATTCAATATTATAGAGAAATCAACAAAGGGAACAAATTAAGATACGACTTTCCTTCCTCAGTCACCAGGTAAAGTGCTAGGGGCCGTCTCAGTTCCACAGAGCAAATAAATAAATTTTTGGACCCAATTCAAAGTAGAGTATTTATTTGGAATAAGGAAAGGAAAGAAAATATGTGGATGATACACTGTGTTCTAAGCAATACAACCCTGTATCTATATTAACTTCTACATTGTCTGTTCACAACACTATCGTGAGGTGAAGTGTTGCTTTCCTCGGTTTACAAACACAGAAATTGAAGATCAAAGAAGTTCTTCTGATATTTCTTACCTAAAACTAAATTCTCCTGGAGACAAGATGACGGTAAAGTTCAGAGAAATTGAGATTCTTTTACTTAAAATAAACTATTCCAATGACAAGGTGACATTGGAAAATGCACAGGACAGAGAATACCGGAGAGCTGCTGAAGATGCTGGTGAATTTTTAAGAGCTTGCTCGTGCTCGCTCTCTCTCTCTCTCTCTCTCTCTCTCTCTCTCTCTCTCTCTCTCTCTCTCTCTGTGTGTGTGTGTGTGTGTGTGTGTGTGTGTGTGTGTGTGTGTGTGTGTGTAGATCCAACCCAGTGAATTGACACTTAGCTATATCCCTAGACCATTTTTTTTTAGTTTTGATTTTGGAACAAGGTCTTGCTAAGTCCCTAAATTGCCTAGAGTAGGCTTAAATTCATAATCTTCCTGCCTCACTTCTCAGAGAGCTGGGATTGCAGGCCAGCCACACCAGGCCCAGTTTTAAGGAATTTGCCTTTCTCTTCTTCTGTAGTACCTTTTATCTAGTTGACCATAGGCTACTCATTACCCTCTGAGGCTGCCACCATACAAGCTTCTTTGTCTATGTCATAGGTTGTAAGCAGTATAACTTAGGTGAAAATAAAACTCACTAGTGGCATGTAAATCTAAGGGTGGTGTCTTAAACAGAATTTGGAATAGCAATGCCTGCGATATAACTGGAATATGTGTAATACACCTCTTATTTTGTAAATATCTGCTTCTAATCAACTTAGGCTCAGTTTTGCAAGTGTGGTGAGAAGTAATCAGTAGTAAAATGATCTGTGATTCAGTCAAGATTTTTTGAATTTCAAAACAGGGAGGATATGTGTGGGAAAACATTAATGATGATTGACACAGCACTCACACCATGGAGAAAATGGGACTTCTGCCCTTCCAGGAGCTAACATATGCAAACGAATGTATTTTCCCCTCTTCTGATTTGTCCTGTTTAGTCTAAATATTCTGCCAGAGAAAAGTCCATAATAAATTCTTCTTTTGAACATTATATTTTTAATTTTTTATTTCAATGCAAATGCCTTATTTCAGGAAATTTTGGTGGTGTAGATTCGCAACCACAACTCTTATGGAACTTAAAAACGAAAAACAAAGTGAAACAGGGGGGTGGGGGTGAGTGAGGAAGGGGAGGGTTGGGGGAGGGACAAAAGGAGAGTGGGAAAGTCCTTGTCACCTTGACAAGATATGTATGTGCACAAAATCCTCAACTTCATTGTAAACCTTAGGTTTTGCACTAATACATATCAATAAAATGGAGGAAAAAATCAAAAAGAACAACTTATCAACCTATATTTAATCACAACAAAATTTATATTTTCTTTAAAAAAAAAAAAGCAAACCTCTGTAAATTAACCAATGACTAGCTCCTTTGATATTTTTTATTTTGAAGAAGGTACAAATTTTAATTCCCAATTATTGGCTTTCGCACTTCAAACAGTTACAAAAACAGCTGTCACTTTTTAAGATAGGCTGCATTGCTTATGTATGAAAGGCAACCAATGAATTTGTGTCAAAGTGTGTGCTTCTAAAACTTTGCTTTCTTTTTTTCTAGCGGATGATACTGTGGTTGCCATTCCCTATGGAAGTCGACATATTCGCCTTGTCTTAAAAGGACCTGATCACTTGTGTGAGTAAACTCTATTGTTTTCCTTTGGGAATTGGGAATTTTAGCCATTATTATTTATTTTTGTTCCCAGGAGAGATTAAAACACAAGAATACAAATCTCTCCACTCTATCATAATATGATATTTTGAGTGCTTCTGTTTATCTTTGGCTGTCTGATGAGATGGCGGAAACTTCTGCAGTAATTATCTCTAACCATAATCATCCTGAAAAATACAAAATAGATGGTCCCACCGGGTTTCTCGTAGGCTAAGCATATGTTTATGCTTTTGTGAGTCTTCCATCTCGTTTGTGCTCCTCTTTCTTTTCAGTGCAACTGCTTTCTTCTCCTGTCTCTCTTCTTTCACCTTTCAACCCCCCTAAGTCGTCTTTGTTCTTTGTCTTTTGCTTCCTAATCTCATATTCCATTACTTAACCAACTCAGAGAAATATAGAAGTAGCAAACAGCCTGAAGATTGTGGCATTTAAAGACAACCTCATGACAGTTAAGTATCCTGTGCGTTATGGCCCTCATAACTTGGAATTCAGAATTAGAAGGTAATAGAACCCCAAAGATCACATGGTAGATTAAGCCCTCTAGGGTATGAGCAGGAATCGATCCTCAGTCACACCAAGGAGGTGGCCCACAGCCATGTGGTGATTATCACTCTTTCGTGCTATTTAAATGTAGGTCTGTGATTCTAAGCAGAAAATGAGAGGCCATGAAGTAAGGCAAGGATGGCAGAGGGTGTGTCAGGATTTCCCGTGAGACTTAGGTTTGCTCAGAGGCTCTACTTCAGCTAATCCCTCGAGCATTTCTCTTTCCTCCTGCCTGATTTTGCTCCTGGAACCTCCCAAAGCCATCCAGCGTCTTCTCTCCTCCTCCCCTCTCACACGCCTATGAAACCAGTGTAGGTAGCAAGCTGTGGATTCTGGCAATTGGATTATAAGTAAAATCATGCTGGAAAGATAGATAAGGGGGAAAGAAATCGGAATCTGTGAAAGATAACGTACTTACTGTAGTCTGTCCAAAAGTAAAAATAAGTACATTCCATTAAAGAGATAGGATTTCAAAGATCACATAAAGGAATAAAAAGGGTATTGTTTAGGCAAAAGCAAAAACGCTGATAAGTTATCTCATATGGATCTAAGTTCTGTTTGAATCTGAACAACTCGATAAAATATAGTATTCACATGTCAAAAGATAATATATGTGTGTACACCATTACCATTCAAATGTTTTTTTTTTCCTTTGAGACTTGGGTGGAGCTCACTGCTAGTTTGACAAAGTCACTGAAAAACATGATTTTTTATGAGCAGTGACAGAAATTAAAATATTCAGTCCAAGATCATCTGTAAGTGCCACGTGGGAAAGTCACTCCTCACTGCAGAAGAGTTAAAAGAAAAACTTATTTTTATAAATATATTGATCTCCCACATTTCCCAATCATGCACTTTCTAAGAGGCTGAACAATTGGCCTCATTCAGTTTGTCCCATGAACCTAATAGTGAAAGCTAAAAATGATATTTACAAGTAAGGTGGGATCTGCTATTTTCCCCCAACAAGCTGCCATGGGTAGCATAGAACTTTCGTTTTCGTTGCTTGTGCTTAGATGTAATTCAGCAAAACAAGTGTGAGAATAAATGATACCCTTTCTCCTGTAGCTCTTTTGTCCTTCATTTCCAGAAGTTGATTCAATATAGCACTAACCTTAAATGTTTCAGGCCAGATCAGAGACAGAGCAGGTGGTTTGGCCCAGGTCAGCTCATCTGTATTGAGAAGCACCTGGAAAGGGGCAGCTGGGCAGCCTCAGGGTAAAACTGATCTGGACCTAGAACACCAGGATATTTTAAAGACTAAGTTAATTCAAGTCTTGGAGATATGAAACTTGAAGAATGAAGGATAGAGGAAGGAGACCCAGTACCGTGGCTTTCCTGTATTGACAATAACTGTGTGTCTCCACCTTCTTTTTTCCTTAATGCGTCCTATATCCCCTGGGAAGCTCTTTGTTCTGGAACAGGCAATCATAAAACTTGACATGCTACAAGAAGGATCCCACAGACGTTAAATTAGAGTCCCTGTACATTTACTTAAACTCCAACATTTTTCACTTACTGTTTCTTATAGCAGAGAACTCAAAATAAACCACCATAATGCAGCAGAGTAATACAGCATAATACCTTAGGTACTTTATTACCTCCTGAGAACTTGAAGTTGTTTTTAACCCAAAGCACCAACCCGTGAAATATATGAATGGAGTCATGCTGATTGAAGCTGGGTAAAAAACCTAGATCCCAGTTCCCACCCAAACACTCAATCTTTTGTTCAAGAGTTGCTGCCAGAATCAAGGGTTCTTGTGCAAGTCTTAGTTCACCTATATTTCCTCATAAGGCAGACAATTATTCTAAACCACATCTCAGTCACATGCAAGCCTAATTAATCTTCTCTGACTTCCAAACCATCATCTCCTTCATCAAAACAGTGCTCCGACGTCCCACCACAAAAGATGCTTCCTAGGCTGTGTCATTGGTCAAACTGAAATTTGCATGCTCTAGGAACCAAGGAATTCTTCCTGTGCTAAGCATATATGATATGCCAAGCGTGTGTATAACATCAAATTAAATATCAAAATGATTTTTGAAAGAGAGAAGACTGGAAACAATAACCCCTATCCTTACATCACTACAGTAGCATATACAGTAAGCTCCCCAGCAGTGCGAAAACTCAAATTAGTTTGTGAATGTGAAGTCACACAGATCTGAGGTGGCTCAGAGGTGTACTACAGTTCATGCAGCAAAAAGAAAACTGGAAGTTTCCTAGACTAAAAGCTATCAACATGGAAATCAGCAAAATATATATGGGAGATGGTTTAGCCAAAAGAATGGTGTTGCCGTGAAATGGGATGCCCAAATCCAGAAAAATCAAAAATTATAGACAGAGAAACCTGAAGGCTTTGGCTGATGGGCCTAAAAATAATATCACTTTGAGCATCCACTCCAGCCACGCCTATGTTTTTTTTACACACAAGCTTCAGTTCTCTCAGCTGTGTAAGGAATGATGCTTCTCCCTGGCACACTTCAAAACCTAGCTGCATGATCTGTGCTTGGCATATGTTCTACTGACAGCTCTAGGAATGTCTTTCTTTCCTTTTCATGTGTTTGCATATACAGATTTGGAAACCAAAACCCTCCAGGGAACTAAAGGTGAAAACAGTCTCAGCTCTACAGGCACCTTTCCTGTGGAGAATTCTAGTGTGGACTTCCAGAAATTTCCAGACAAAGAGATATTGAGGATGACTGGACCACTGACAGCAGATTTTATCGTCAAGGTGAGCCCACTGTTTTCAAGCTATATCAAAATTATGAACTTAGAATTTCTCAATGAGAGAGACACTTTAGGGTTGGCATATGTATTATCATGTCATAGATGTGAGCAGGGTGTTTAAAGGAAGAAAGGTTTTGGTTCGTGACTTCAGAGATGTCAGTTTATGGTCAGCTAGCTCCATTGCTTGAGAACTGTGGTGAGGCAGAAGTGTGATGGCAGAAAGTCCTGGTAGAGAAGCTGCTCATGTCGTGGTAGCCAAGGAGCAGAGAACAAAGGAGAGGCCCAGGGCCTGGCAAGTGCTAAGTCAAGCACTAAGTACCTGAGTTCAATTCCCCAGCACCACATAAGGTGGGCATGCTGGTGCACATCTCTAATCCCAGCACTGAGGAGGCTGAGGCAGGAGGACTGCCATGAGTCCAAGGCCAGCCTGGGCTCCACAGTGAGTTCAGGACCAGCTTGGGCTACAGAGCAAGGCCCTGTCTCAAAAAATAAAAGAATAAGAAGAAAAAAAGCTACAAAAGAAGCCAGAGATAAGATAAACTCCTCATTGAGATGTAATGACCCCACCTAAGATGCCAACATGGCATTAATTGGGGTTGTAAATTATTTCTAAAAGTCTAGGATTTAGTCACTCACTTATATAGGAATCCTCAGTAAAAGAGAAATATGAGCTAATGGTTCATAGACTTGGTCAACTAATCATGTTTTCAATGGCATGTTCTATTTTCTCTTTTACTGGCTGTGAGACAAACTTGTTTCCTTCTATCAGAGCTTCCCTACTCGTCAAGGTAATATAAAACACATTGCTGGAAGCAGTATGAACATTCTATTGGAAAAATGCACATACTGGGAGGACATTTGGGAATCACAATAAAATAAAACATTTTTTTTTCCTTCAGTAGGTCAGGAGGACCTGAAGGATTTCAGCTGTAAAGCTGTAAAACTTGTAATATGTCCAGGACTCCATAAATTTTTTTCATCAAGGGACTTGGAGCCAGAGGACATTTGATTTAATCTAAGACTTGATGACCCTATCACAGACTGAAGTAAGAACGCATGTAGGAAAATGGGATAGGCAGGGCAGTTGGATGGAAGAGGGTTCCAGGACACCATCCTCTGACTCCGTCCATATTGCACCTCGGTTCAAGCCAGCCCAGATACCAGCCACATGGATGTGAGCTGAAAGCAGCAACCCATTAAAGACATCTGAACAGCAATGATGCTGTAGATAAATAAATTCTGTTATGTGAGGAATCCTGTGAAGAAGTAAATATATCTATTCTTCAAATCCCTTAGACTCTTTAAGAGTTTTGTTGTACAGACTAGGTATACCATAAAAAGTCTTTAAATACCTTGTAATAGTTAATGTGCACGCTGGAAATAGAGAATATTATGCTTCTCTGAGCAGTTCTTAACATTTTCAAGTGTATTTTATTTCCTGCCTAGTCACCTGTACATGGATGTCCTGTAGGCTTAGTGAGCTCACATATTCAAAACTGAACTTGTCTAGTCCCCACAATCCACCTTGTCTTCTGTGTTTCTTATCTTAATGTTAAGAGGCACATTATTTATCCAGGCAAGCCAAAAGACTTTAACTTTGATTTCTGCATCTCTAGTCAAACATTAAGTCTTGTCAGTTCTGCCTCCATGTCGTATCTTGGCTGTTCTCCCTTTTTTGTCCTTGCTACCTCTGTCTTAGTTTAAGCCTTTGAATTTTCTTGCCTAAACTGATACCATGGATTCTGAATTAGTTTTTTGGACTCTGATCCTTTATTTAGGTGACTTTCAAAATGAGGTTTCTGAAATTAAAAATACCCTTTACCTAAAACCTCTTAGTTCCTCACTTCTACTCATTGCTTTGAGGTTAAAATGCAAATCTCTAGCATAGTATGTTGCTTTGACTTTACTCTTCCTGTTTCAGCCAGCTGAATAATTCACTGGCCCCTCAATACTTTCTCTCTCCCAAAGAATTGCCTTTTGCGACATGCAGAATGCTCTTTTTCTGCTTCCATCCTCCTCACTAAATCCTATTTGTTCTTTAGGATTCCTTCTTTCCAGAAGCATTCTGTGAATTCAGTCCAGATTTCTGTTTCCATTACATGGTCTTCCTTCTGAAGGGAAGAAACTACATTCTAGTTTTTTCCCCATTTTATTGATATGTATTAATGCAAGATTTAAGGTTTACTATGAAGTTGAGGATTTTGTGCACATACGTATCTTGTCAAGATAGCAAAGACTTTCTCACTTTCCTTTTCTTTGTATGTGTGTAAGAAGAAACCATGGAGCACTAACATGGACTGGAAGAATAAAGAACTTTCCTCATGCAGTGATTGTTGAACATGAGCACATGCTGATGTCAGTTTTACCCACGAGGAGAGTTAGCTGAGTGATTTGACTAAATGTATATACTTTGTTGGCCAGACTAGAAATCACATCTCTCCTAGGACCAGAAATCTTTTTAGCTTTCTGTGTTATTTGCAAGAATATATTATCTTTTCCTAAGGTTTCATTAGAAAACATCAGAAACCAAATGGAAACTTATTCTATGGTAGATTAGATAAAATTTAAAATAAACATCTATAAGCTTGAAAATGAGCAAGATGATTTATATATAGAAAAAATGATGGAAATTGTCTTTCTACTAATTTATAGTATATTGAATTTTTTGTTTTCTAGTTGCCTCTAAGAAAGCAACTGGAAATAAAAGATTTATCATTTTATGATTTAGTTTTTAAATTATAATAAGAGTATACAATATAGCTTTTAACATCAATCAAAGGGCAGTCTCTAGAGTGTATTTTAATCAGATTTTTTGTATATTTGAAAGTAAATGTAAGTCCCAAACCAATTTCACATTAATAAATGTTATTAGAAATATTAAAACACTTCCTCCGAATCAACAGTGTCCCGTAACATGTGTCTCGCACTTAGTCAGTTTGTTCATCTACTGATGGACACTAGGCTGACCGTGTAGCTTTCTGCAGCAACTGCAGGAGTAAAGACATCTATTCGTCATACTGATTTCATTTCCTTAAAATACATACCCAGAATGGGACCATTGGGTCATATGGTAGTTCTATTTTTTTAATTTTTTAAAAGACCTTCATACTATTTTTATAATGGTTTTACCAATTTATATCCCACCAAGAGTGCAAGGGCTTCTTTTTCTCTATCCTTTGTCTTTAGCAAATGCAGTTTGAACGGGTTTGCAGCGATAGCTCCTTGTGGTTTTTTTGATTGCATTTCCCTGTGGATTACTGTCATTGAGCATGTTTTCATATGCCTCTTGGCCATTTGGATGTCTTCTTTTGCAAAACGTCTGCTCCAATCATTTGCATTTTTTATGAAGATGTTTTTGTTTCTATTGAATTGTGCTCCTTATACTTTTCATATCAGCAGCCCCTTATTACATTTATGGTTTCCGAGTATGTTCTACTAGTTTGTAGGTTGTCTCTTCATTTTTATTGCTCCTTTTACTGTGTAGAAACTTTTTATTGATTTAATCCGGTTTTCTATTTTTTAGGGGATCATATCCAAAAAGAAAATTCTCAGACCAATGCCATAAAGCTTTTCCTGACGTTTTATTCTAGCATTTTTATAGTTTTAGGTCCTATTTTTAGGCCTTCCTTTCTCTTTATGGCATGAGTTGACTCTTTGCATATAGTTTAAGAGTATAATTTTATTCTTCTGCCTCTGATTATCTGGTTTTCCAAACACCATAAACAAAGAAACTATCCCTCTTCCCCTGTATATTCTTTGCAACTTTGTTGAAAATCACTTAACTGTCAGTGCCTGAGTTTATTTCTAAATTTGCTACTCTGTATCATAAGTATATGTGTCTACTTTTAATGTCAGTACCATGTGTTTATTACCATAACTTTGTAGTAAATTTTAAAATCAAATAGTGTGATATCTCTAGCTTTACAATTCTGGCTCAAGATTGCTTTGTATTTTTAGGATCTTTTATGGTTCTATACTAAGTTTAGAAATTTTTTCTGTGAAAAGTGACATTGGAATTTTGAAAGATTACATTGACTCTAGATTACTTTGGATAGAATGAGCATTTTAACAGTATTAATTTTTCTAATCCATGGACACAGAATATTTTTCCTTTTATGTATTTGCTTTCTTCATCAATATTTTATCTTTTTCTGCGTCTAGGCCTTTTACCAGGTTGTTTAAATTTATTTCTATATGTTTTATAGCCATAGTAAACGAGATTGCCTTCTTGATTTCTTTTTAAACATTTTGTTTCTAGTGTAATAGTATACACCACAAATACTTCTTGTATATAGATTTTATATCTCATAACTTCACTGAATTCATTTATAGGTTCTCATAGTATTTTGGGGTGGATATATTGTGCATTTATTTAAATAGTTTCTTTTTAAACTACAAATCATAGAAGCTACTAGTAATTATATCTGTGGCATTTTATTGCTAAAACACCGTTTTTGATTACTTAAAATAAAAAGATTTTTTCACAGAATGGAGATTTTTTTCACACTGAAGAAATCTTTACTCATTGACCACTAAACATTATTTTGGAAATGCCTTTTCGCACCACCTTTAAAATTAGCTAAATTTCCATCTAGTTTTCTAGCGAAGAAGTTCTTCCAGAAATTTAAACTTGAGGCACTGACTGTACAAACACTTTTGGCAGTGCAGTGTAATGTGACAGAATACAGAGGTACCCTAGCGTTGGTACTTTCTGCTGCTCAATGGGCATGCGACATTGATTGCGATTAATTTAGCTCCTTGAGCCTATTTATTCATTTATAAAGTGCTAATATGACACTGTTCCTTCCCAATGGAGCCTTTGTGAAGTATTAAGTGAGATGATACGCATGTGTGTATGTATTTGTATGCATACATAGAAAAGGGAGAGATGGAATCAAATTACTTTCTCCCATGCTTTTTGAAATGCTTTAACTTCTAGTCAAGCCAATCAAAACCACTTCTCTACACAAGAGCAGAAAGCCGCCTGTCCAAAGATAGTCAGATCCAGATCAATCTGCAGGTGGTATACCCAGATATAACCATTAAGACACATGAATGTGAAAGCTGGCTGGATATAATATCTACTGGTGCACTAATTGTAAGGGGTGACCTGACTGCCGGTTTGATGACTGGGCAGCTTAGTATCTCCCTCCTCCCTAGTCATGCTGTGTGTAACATTTCTGATACTGCAGACTCAATGAACGACAATGACCTTCAAGTAAAAGAGTCTTTCTCAGACATAAGCCTATGCTTCCTTAGAGCCTCCATTTTAGCTACAACTAAAAAAAAAAAAAGCAGTTAAAATATTTTGCACATGTTCTGATTTTGCCTATTTGAAAATTTTAAGCAGAAAACTAGGGTAGATAGAGAAGAAAATTGTGAGCACCTAAGCTACTAATGTTGCAGAAATACACTGCCATCAAGAAAATAGTAAGTATATGCAGAACAATTATTTGCTGCAGAGGAAATTTTATACAATGCATTAAATGTGTGTATTACATTTTTATTGTTGGAGAATTTGGTTAGGAAGACTGGCACCAGCCCAGATATTGTCCAAGTATTTTTGTGTGTATTTTTAACAGGTAATATTTTATGCTTTTATCATATTTGATATGATGTTCTGAAATATATGTACATTGTGGAATGGTTAAACCTAGCTAATTAACAAATAAAGAACATAGTTATCATTTCCATGGTGCCAACACCACCAAAAATGTAGCATTGTTTTTGGTGTCTTAAAGGTAATACAGAGCTTGTGAACTCCACTTGCATCAGTTAGGGTGTTAAGCAAAGATGATGACTTCATGTTTTGTCCTGAGCACCACAAAAGGTGGTTTGGTTTGGTTTGGTTTGGTTTGGTTTGGTTTGGTTTGCTTATTTTGCTTTGTTAAGTTGTATTTTGAAGGGATGAGCCCACGACCATGAGGAGTTGCATCCTCAGCCCATTTTTTAATTTTCATTTTGAAGCAGGGTCTCACTAAGTCTCTGAGTTGCCCAGTCTGGGCTTAATCTTGTGATCTTGTCCTATAAATTTATAGAATGTCCCTGTACTTACAGAAGTTCATGTATCCTTGTGGGAAATTCTTGCTACTTGGTCCAGGTTGACTGACACACACAGTACCCTCACTCTCTTAGTTCTCACAAGAGAAATAGAGCACCGGGTAGATGATAGAAATAATGATTCATTGAACTGAGTACAGATATGTAAAGGACAGAGGATAGATACAAGCTATAGATATTCACTATAAAGTATTATGACTCAGGAAACCTTTCTGAAAAATGAGTATCGCGTAACTTTTGATCAGGATTGAAATAACCACCTCTTTTCTCTGCTGTAGGCTGAGCTTTGGCAAGTGTTTACTCAAGTGGCTTTGCCCGCCACTTAGCCTCCTCTAGATGGCCTTCCACTGGGGCTAATCCATGCTTGTAAGGGGCCAAATCATTGCCAAATGTTCTTGAGCGGGAAGGTTAAAATCAACTCTAGGAAAGCAAAGAAGTAAATAATTATTCATAGCTATTCATCTTCCTACCCAGTTTTTAAAGGTAGCACTTCTCCTCATAACTAGTCCCCTTTTTTGAACGAGTATAAACTGAAATGATTAGAAGGTATCATATTGTTGATTTTCATACATAGTTTTGCCAATCACATTGTGAGATTTAAGATTCAACACCAGAGAGCTGATCCCTTGCTTTTCTTACTGAGGAGAGTTGGCAGACCCCTGTGCAGTCCTGCCCCCCTGGCCTGCTCTGGTCGTCTCTGTCCTTGCCCTCTTCTGTCTGAGCACTGAACAGACTTTCCAGGCTCTGGTCGGCTCTGCCTCTCAACATTGCATCCTGGCCAATCTTTTCCACCTTCTTTGTTCCTTAAAATCATTGCTTGTGGTGTTCCCTGAGAGACATTGCTGGTCCGCTTCCTTGCTGCCTACAGTCATGGGGAGCTTTAGCCAAACTGACGTGTCCCTTTTCCAAAATGAAATCTGGAAGAAAACTAGGAAACTCTAAGTACAAAGGTAAAATGAGTACAATAATTTTTAATCATTTTAATCAAATAATCTCTAACATTAGTCCACATTTCCAAATGCTAAAAGTATCCTGTTTTCCAAACAATAGAATAATTGAATCTATTTTTAATTCCAGTAATAAGCAATATTTTTATGAGCTCTTTCCACATACTATTCTGTATAAAAACATTGTCCATAAAAGAAGATAGAGTGCTTGTGGGTGAAGGTTGTTTTGTTATAATTGTACTTCTTTTCATGAAATTTATCATTTGCTGAGTGCATTAAGTAACCTATTTAAGGAAATTGGCATTGATATGTGAAAACATGAAAATGATTCTGAGATTGTAATGCAAATAATAGTCTATGATTCTAAAAGTACTTGAAAGAATCATGATTAGCATAAAATTTGTTTGTTCCTTCATGCAGTTGCCTTATTTAGCAGTTGTTAGGATACCACCTTCTGTGAGCCAGACATTGTAGATGTTGCCCTAGAAAGAGATGGGCAGTATGAACAGCACCAGGCCCCATGAAACTGATAGAATACTGAGAAGGGCAGTGAAGGAGCAGCTATGCCAAAATTCACTACTAGCAAACACGTAGTCTTCAAAGGAATATTTGGTCATTGGTGCTTATCTTAGAAAGCTCCAACAAAAACAGTTCTTGAGAAGATACTGTCACACCAGTCACTAGAGCAGCTCCAAACTGAATATAGTAAACTAAAACAATTAATGAACAGACTTACCTAATTTCCATTTCAGTTTCTCCCTTGCTGATGTACTGATTTATTTCCACTGTTTCCTAGCCCTACCCAGTCATGATATCACATTTCCCTGAGAGCACTGTCACTAAGTAATTTGCCTTTGGGGACTCAGCTGAGAGACATACCATAAGGAACCACCCATCCTACCTGCCTCATCAAAGCAGCAAATGAATCACAGCATCAGCAGAGTGGGGGAAACCCTGATTGCCAGGACCCCAGGACCCCAAACTTTCTCTGGACAAAAGTTTCCATAATATCAGTGAGAGAACGCAATTATCTGATACTCACAAAATGTACTTCTGTCAATATAGAGGAGAAATGGCCACTCATGGTGCTTTCTCTCAGAAAGCCAGCATGTACTTCATGATGCCTTCATATGTTCATAATTTTTCTTGGCTCCTTTGAACTTACATGGACTCAAAATTTATATGGACACACACACACCCCACACATACACACACACACAACCTCTATTACCTTGCAGGTCTATCATGATCGTAAAATCAAATGCTATGGGAAGGACCAATTTTAGTCCCCTCGTCTACTTTTAATGTGAAAAGTTATGTCATATGAGAAACACTGAAATTTTGCAATTTTAGGAAGCAGAGCTTGGTTGAGAACATTTATTAGCATTAGGAAGTCAAAATTACATCTGCCAGATGTATTTGACTCCCTATACGAGCATTGTAAGGTGCCAAGCTGAAGCTTTCAGCACACCCCTGGGAACTAGCACATGAGGTTTGAGGATTCCGGACTTAAGAAGCTACAGAGCTAGTGATAACAAGTGGGCACCCACATTAGAATGAGGAAATCATCCAAGAGGACCACGGCAAGCTCAACTCCATGAGCATCAGGCCATCAGAAATAGACATCAACTCAGCCTCCTTTTTAATTTTAAGCATGTTTCCGCTTCAAAATGAAAAATTAGGAATATCTTAAGCAGAAAGGTACAAGGATTCAATGAAAAATAAGTGCATGTATTATCACAGTACCGCCGTGGAGATTTTCTGGTACCATGAGAAAAATGGTACCTTTAGAGATATGTAAACTTGAATTCAAATCCTAATCTGCTGTTCCTTAGCTGCGTAGCCTTGAGCAAGTCACTGACCCAATCAGAGCTTCATTTTTTCCATTGCAATATAAATATGAAAGGTGATATAGAGTAGTTTTAATATTAGATTTAATGTAAATAAAATATGCCTTGCACTTCTTAGAAATGTAGTAAGTACTCATTGTTACTATTATTATTACTAAAGAAATATGACTGTAGAAAAGGAAAATCAAGAATACTATCCATACGGATAAAACCAGCCAAAGTCATGAGGCTGGAGATCTGAACACCTCAAGATTGGTTTTATTTATTTAAAATAAAGAGGTCCCTTTTCCTTTCCTGTCTTTTTACAAATGTAAGCACACAGCCTCAGAATTTATGGTCATTATACATCACTTTTATGGAATCCATTAAGAACAGTATTCTTTCAAACCTGCTAGTTTCCTCTTCTTCCAAATGGTATTTGCTTAACCCTCTCACTTCACACCAAAACTTCTTGCCATCCATTTCTGTTGTGTAACTCATCAGGAATTTTATTGATAGCTTCTTGGAAGCTGGAAAAAAAAGAGAGACTTGCTGTACTTTCTTGCCTTTCCTCTCCCCGATCTCAAGACTGGGGTTCAAGCTTAGGGACACTATCACCAAAGTACACCACCAGCCCTTAGATTATTTTTAATTTTGTGACAAAGTCTAACTACAGTGCCCAGGCTGATCTTGCATTTGGGATTTACCAGCTTCAGTCCCCAGAGTAGCTAGTCTTATGGGCTAGCACCACCATGCCCAGAAAACTTACTGTCTTTTACTTATTCCAAAAGGAAAGCCCCTACACCATACAGGTATCCTAGAGCAGGATTTCACTGACACTTCGGTCATAGATAGCTATTATCCCCTCTTCCTCCCCTCTAGCCCTTTCACCCCCTGCCATATTCCCAGGATCCAGGATTCATTTTCTAGCATTTCAAAGGGAAACTCGGGGAAAAAAAAGCTTTCTTAATAAGACCCAGTGCAAAAATATATATATATATATAGCCGTCAGAGTCAACAAATAGGATTATATTAATTTTTTTCAACAAATAGGATTATATTAATTTTTTTTAAATCTGCAGGGCTGAAGTAATTATCAACATTGTAAAAACCAACAAAATGGGAAAAAGTTTCACCACTTATACTTCAGATAGAAAGCTAATAAATAGAATATACAAGGAACTGAAGAAAAATAGACCCCTTAAATTCAAGGATCCAGTTTTTTAAAAATGGGCAACAGAAATGCATAAGCAGTTCTCAGTTGAAGAAGTTCAAATAGCCAATAAATACATGAAAAGGTGTTCAATGTCCTTAGCCATTAGAGAAACGCGAATTAAAACATCATTAAGTATCATCTAACCCCTGAAAGAGTCGTGTATGTGAAGAATTCACACAGCAATCAGTGGTGACAGGCTGTTAGGAGGAAGGAACCCTCTTATACTGCAGGTGGGATTGTAAACTGGTACAACTACTATGGAGAGTGGTGTGGTAATTTCTCAAGAGTTTGAAAATAAATATTCCCTTTGATCCAGCAACACCTCTTCTTAGAACCTGTCCAAAACAGTTAAAAGCGTCATACACATAAGCAAGGTTCAATGCAATGCCTATCAAAATGCCAAGAACTTTTTAGTACAGTAAATAGTCTAAGCCTTGTTACACGCTCATAGCAGCACAATAGCAATAGCTAAAATGTAGAAGGAGCCAAAATACCCACCAACAGACAAATGGATACAAGAATTATAGTATGTGTACACAGTACTACTCATCTATAAGACAAAGAATTTTGAGCCTTTTGTAGATAAATTGATGCAATTTGAGACCATTATGCTTAGTGACGTGAGCCAGACACAGAAGGTTATATATTGACTAGCTTCTGTAATATGAGAAACCCAGAATATAGTCATTTCATAGAACCAGTGGAAGATATAGAGGTTGGGGGGCGGTAAAAAAGGGAGAGGAGAAGGGTATGTAAGTTTGACACAATGTATCCGTGCACAAAATACTCAAGTTCAATGTAAACATTGTGTATCTCATATACACATGTTAAGAAAAAAGAAAAAGAGAGGCTTTTTTGAGCTTAAAGGAACTATCCAAAGAATGTGGTTAATACTACATCTCTGAGTACTCTTGTGTCTTCAATATAGAAATTAGAAATGTTAATCTGTAGGAACACACACACTCACACACACCTTTAACTATTTTGTTCTAAAGGTGGGAGTGGCGTAAGTGTAGATTGTAATTAGAAGAGACCTGAATGCTTTGCTCATCAGATAAGACAATGTCTAGGGTTTCTCTTTCTTTTCTTTTCTCCTCTCCAGCTCTCTCAGGCTTTTTGAGGATCATTTCCATATTTGCATCCAAACTCCAGAAACTAATCCATAGTTTTGCACTTAGAAATTTTTTGGCCTTTTATTTCTATTCTTATTCTCTTCTATGTCCTAGATGTGTGATTCACCTGTTGAGATAAGCAGTGGAGAAATAATGTGGCCTTTTAACTAATCTGAAGATCAAATCTACCATTTGCCCTAGAAAAGGAACAGTTAAAACATTAAGAAGGTTCAAGAACACTTAACAAAGATGTATGCCATGTAATGCAGTAGGACTCTGATGCTTCTCTAATTATAATAGCGTAGGTTGAATAAGAAGTGAACTTTTCAATTGGCCTTGGAATCTCCTTTATTTATTTATTCAATTTTTTTAAATTTTTGAGACAGGGTCTTGCTGTGTAGCCTAGGCTGGTTCTGAACTTACTATGGAGGCCAAGTTGGCAATCCTCCTGCCTCAGCCTCCCAAGGGCTGGGAATGAGCCACCATGCACAGCGTATGTTGTGCTAGAGAATTGAACACAGGGCTGTGTGCTTGTTAAGCAAGCACTTTAACCACTGTGCCATTCCTCCAGCAGATGAACCTCCTTTTTAATATAATAAGTAGTCTAAGCTTTGCTCAACAGTGTAAATATTATAGACATATCTTTATTTCTTCTTGAAAGTAATTGTTTCTGTGTCGTATGTTTTCTTCTCTTGCAATTTGAGTATCTTTTCTCAACTTTGTACTTTTAAGAACCATTAAAGAATTACTATCTTACATTCCCTTTAAAATTATATGTGTATCTTTTATAAATACCAGTTGTATTTGTAAATAATTAATTTTATAATATAAGTTGGTGCTTTCCAAAGTTTGATTCTTGAATTTGAATTTCCTACATTTGAATCGCCTGGTGTCTGGGAATGGACCCAGGAATTTGCATTAGAGCAAAGTTCCAACTGATTTCTTTGCACATTAAAATAGATACATCACTAAATTAACAGGAAGCTCCTGTATGTCTCCAAATAGGAAAAGCTACTTAATGCTTACTTTTTTTTTTTAACCACAAACAGTATTTTTCATTTCTGGCAGTGTGTGTCATTTGTCATTTAGGACAGGTTGTCTGTTTCCGAACCTACATTTATATTTTTTCCACACAATTTCATCTGCTATGCTGGAGAGGTTTGGAAACAGAGGATGAAGGGTAAGATGGGGAAAATCACACGCTAAACCTTTGCCGTCCTTTATCCTGGGGAAACAGGATCAAGAAAACAAAGACGGTGGCAGCACAGCGAAGATCGCCCATCCACTGGCTACAAGGCAGATAACTGAAGCTGCCACCGCCTCTGCTTCCTCGAGGCAGTCCTCACGCAGCCAAAGACCTGTGGTAACACCACACACCCTTGTCCAAAGGTACGAGGGACCAGAAAACACCACGTTGTTGTACTAGTTCTTCAGCTCTCCCATTGTCCCCTGCAGATCCACAACTCGGGGCCCACGGACAGCACAGTCCAGTTCATCTTCTACCAGCCCATCATCCACCGCTGGAGGGAGACGGACTTCTTCCCTTGCTCAGCAACCTGTGGAGGAGGTAATGGTGCCCACTTAGCTTGGAAGGTGGCGGCTTCTGTGAGGAAATGCTTGCCTATTACCATAGTGGAGTGACTTCAGCCAGGAAGAAATGGGATGTTGTGGTGGGTCAGATTCCTGCTTCCAGAGGGAGCCAGAAGCCCTCATGGAAGACACTTCAGTTGACCTCATAACCATTTTCTACTGTAAATCCCCTTAGAGAAACAGTCATTCCTGATTTCATGGAGAGTTGGAATAATTTGGCAGTAGTATCGCCCTGAAGCACTTCCATTCATTTGGGCGTAAACTGCTTATCTCCTTGAGGTGAGGCTATTTATTCAGAAATCGAAGGAGAGGCACTTGACAGGCTTACAAGGTATATTTGAGAAATGCAGTGAACATTGAAAACGTTTTATAGTAAAACACATATTGCCATTAATTCTTCTCCAAATACTCTGTCTGGCCTCAAACACACTTACATTGTCATTCTGCCACTTCCTGAAGCGGCTTTGGAAGTCCTCTCTGGGGAGTGCCTGTAATTGCATAGCCATGACGTCCTGGATGTCCTAAATGGATTCAAAATGTTTACCTTTCATGGTCATTTTGAGTTAGGGTGAGGGCCAAAAGTTGCACAGCGGCAGAGTCAGTGCTAAGATGGACGAGGATACACTGTTTTTATGAGCCTGCCCTTCCACTGGTGGCTCTCAGCGACACTACTCAGCATATTTTTTATCATATCTCTCTGAAAGACATAATAGAGGACTTGGGGAACTGCTTCCGGAAGTGATAAAAATGATGTGCGCAGGAAAGAAGAAATGCTGTGAGGGGATTTGTGACCATGTGTCTTTTACTGGTAATAATTTTTTTAATGTAAACATTCATCAAACATTTCAATCACACTCATGCTTAGAAAAAAATAGTTTTTTGCCAGAAAAATCGCCACATGACAGGCTGAGTTCGGATGTTCTTTTGGCTCCACCTATAACCCATGTATTAAAAAGAATGTATATCTCTAGAAAAGTCACAATATGAATTTTTGTCTCCATTCTGCCACTTTTATATCATGGACAGTGTTTGTTTTGCTAAAACAGTTTTCTTTGGGAAGGGTAGGTAGGGGCTTCCATTTTCTGTTCTTTATAATTACAGTGATTGTATATAATAATAATTGGATTATTTCATAATGTCTTTAGCTCTTTCCCTTTAACAGATTATTTAGGTCATTCAAACTCCATTATTATCATATAATGAATAATTTAATATCTAGGTATTTTTCTCATTTTTATATTATTTCCTTGGAATAAATTCTTAGCAGTGAGGTTACTAGACAAATAAGTTTCAGAATTTTTGTGGCTGTTGGCTTATATTACCAAATTCTTTCCAGAAAACTAACAAGTAATGTCTGAATATTTTAGGTTCTTTACCAACTTTTGTGGATTTCATTTTTACTTCTTTTAATTTAATGATTATGAAATGTTAGGTGCATTTCTCTGAAAATTAGTGTATTAGATAAATTCTAGCTCTAGCTGCTGAGAACCCTGTTAACTGGCTGACTTTAGTCCGCCCACATGGGTACCACTAAGTTAATTTGACAGAAGATAAAAAAGATAATACCCAAAAAGGGAGGCAAACAACTATCGATTTTTATAAAGCGCTGAGCCTATCTGATGTACCACACCTTTATCTGTGTTGTTTTCATCGACATACTATCAACAATCCAAAGGAGCATGATTCTGTAGAGCAGTGTTGAATTTCACCTTAAAATAGTGAGCCAATATGACATCAAATGCTTTTAACTAGCTATTCAATAACTATTAATTCAGTTTGTAAGTTCTTCAATAGGTCATTGTTAGCTTCTGTCTGTCCTGATAGGAAATTGCTTTGTTTAAAAAATAAACCGCCATTACTTTGATATCTCATAGGCTTATGTTATTTTGAAAAATCTACTAGTGACTAGCACAAAAAACACTTTCAAAGATAAAAGTCATTTTTTTCTTTTTTAATGAAAATACTGTTTTGTGAGAAATAGTGGTTCAATTATATGTCACTATACCAGAGCTGCCATAGATTCTGATTCCAGTAAACTTGGCAGTGACTTACTATAGCATAAGGTGATTAGTGTCAGATTTATAAGTATCCAAGCTGATCCTATACCTTGGAACCTCGTTTTCATCCTATCGAAATAATAAAGTAGAACCATGTGTGGTCTTCATATGTTTGGGGGTGTCATGCCATTTATTCAAACGAAATCTTACCAAGAAACCCATAGAAAAGGGAAAATATCCTTAATAAAGTTGTAAGAGGAGGTAAGACCAGCCCTTTTGCCCTTTTTTTTTTTTTTTTTTTTTTTCATTTCACGAACTGGTTTGAAAATTACTAAAGAAATTACCTCCAAGTTCCCTTCTCTATATTTCTGGTTCCAGAGTCAATTAGTTGGCCGTTTTTGCCAAGTGTGAAATATTGGTATTTCAAAAACCTTGTGAAATTTCAGAAAACCTGATCCATAGCAATTTTTGTTACTTCTTTTTTCAACTTTTCACTTCACATGAATTATAATAGCTTCAAAATAATGAATCCAAGCAGATAAGCTATAATTTTGAAAAATCATAAAGTCAGGTTTATAGTTTATTTACTGTTTGTCCTTACTGGATTCTGTCCCGAAAAATAAGTTATATGGAAAATTCTATGTTTAGTTTGTCATAAAATTAGCTCCTCTAGAGTACAGTGGATTTGAAAAGTAAAAGTGCATTTACTATCAAAAATACCATATAGAAACTTTATTTTCTTTTTTTCCTAATTTATTTTCCTATAAAGAAAAAAAATAGATGGAGCACATGTTCTCTTCCATTGCTTTCCAAGCTTTTCATCTTTCCAGTAGAATTTTAAAAGGTTTCTTTTTAGATCTTTAATGAGCAGTTAATTTTTGTGGGTGGTCTGAGAACACTGCCTCAAGCCAGGAAATCTAAGTTGAAAGCCTCCTTCAGATTCCCTAAAATCTTAAGCAAGTCCCCGAACAATTTAAATCCAGCTTCCTAATACATGTTTAGCAATAACAGTATCAGTCACCTGCCAGAGGTAATAGATTTGTGGGACTGGCTAGAGCTAGAATGATAGATAGCATTTTTTAAAATCTCCTCAGATATTTATTACCACCCATGATTCCAAGGCTTTATCATTGCCCTATTAAAACTGCACGGACAATAAAGAGGCAGATGAGAAAGATAAAACTCATTTTGAATAAGATGAACTATTACCCAGCAACTTGTTTTTCACAAAAAGCCTCTCTACACCACGAAAATTTAAAAAGAGAAATCACAAAATATGGTCTAAAGACTTGATGTAATGAGAAAGCATAAAAGACTTTAAGAGAGCCAAAATTAAACCTTGTGAAGAATGCATTTGGCCCGTTTGCTTATTTGCTGCTGTTGTTGCATTTGTTACTGTTGTTTCTCAGTTCTGGAAGGAAACATGCTTCTTGGTGGCTTCTGCTGAGATCTTAATTGTCCATTTATTCAGCTCAACCCATTTAGGTTAAATTTAAGCAAAAATAATATTCTCTGGCAACTGGCAGGACCTGAGCCTTTTGCTGTACTCCACTGGTCCAAGGCAAGAAAGACTGGGATTTTTCTACTGATTCACTTTCTCCAAATTATTCTTTTTATTAGTATGTATTTGCAATACATGATACTTACTTTCAACTTGGGGAGTTGGTGTGTGTGCATACCCGATCTTACTTACATTCACTCATTCATTCGTCCCTTTGAGCACTTACTTTTCACTGTGACCCGGGTGCTAGGGAAGCAGCTTAGCATCCCTGCATGAGATGGTTGGTAAATAAATTCTGATGGTCTTTTGGAGGTACAAAAATCTGTGTTGTACCCTTATATTGCACAAAAGAAATAAAATTAGTTTTATAACCTGGCTATGCTCCTGTATTATTCAAGTCCCATAATATGATTAAATTATTAAAATGAGTGTTTTGCTTTAAAAATATGTGGTACTTGAGGCCTGCAATCACTAATGAACCTCCCATTACATGTCTTTTTTTCCTAGAAATGACTGGGGCATTGGGAATAATTTCCATTAATATGAGATGGCAAACACGCACACTCACTCACACAGGCACACACACTACACAGAACATAAAGAAATATATCACAGTGGCATTTGCTCTTTAATTTGCCTGCTTGGTTTGGTACTTGTAGGTTACCAGCTGACATCGGCTGAGTGCTATGATCTCCGGAGCAACCGTGTGGTTGCTGATCAGTACTGTCACTACTATCCTGAGAACGTCAAACCCAAACCCAAGCTTCAAGAGTGCAACCTGGATCCTTGTCCAGCCAGGTCAGTCAAGTTTACTAGTTTGTTCATCATAAGCAGGAATCAGCTTCCAAGGAGCTTCCTAAATTAAAAAAAAAGATATTAAAAATAAAATGGCAAGCGTTGATGTCTAGTGTTCATTCCTAACTGTACGTTATCCATACCCATGTCCTTTGCTCTTGCTGCTGTGTGATGCTACCTCAGGGTTACGGAATTTGCCCTTCCTTTTTTGTTTTGTTTTGTTTTGTTTTGTTTTGTTTTTGGTTGGCTGGTTGTGGCAGTGGGGACTGAACTCAGAGTCTTCACACTGAGCTACATCTCCAGCCCTTTTTTCTTTTTATTTTGAAGCAGGCTTTCTGTCATTAGCAAAGGTGGCCAGGCTGGGCTCAGACTTGCAGTCCTCTTGCCTCCAGCTCTCAGAGTGCTGGTACCATAGACATGGGATCCCACGTCAAATCGGAATTTACTTTTGTAAAATTGGAGCCGAAACCCTTGTCGCAGTTACTTTCTCCTCTGAGCTCTCTCTTGTCCCCTTAATAAGGCGCAAAGCAACGCCTGCTAATATTCTTAATGGACATGCAGGCACTGTGTCCTCAGTGCTCTTTTCTGCTTCTTATCTCTGTCCCTCATGAAGGATATGATCACAGCAGACTATCTTTCAATGTCGCTACTGGTTCATTCTAGCTGTAGACGGTCCACACTGACTCTTCAGGATCCACACCAGCCTCAGAGTAGTTCTACAGCCTTTGAACAAACCCAGGCTTTGCAGGAATTATTTCCAAGGTCCAATTTCTTAAAGACCTTTTTTAATCAGAAGCTTGAAAGCTTTAAATATTTCACACTTTCACACCTCATTATTTGCTTTTGGGGAACCATAATTGGCCCTCAAATTATTTGCAGGGTCAAGAATCAACATGACAAGTGAAATTTCTTGGATAATGAGTAATCATAAAAGCACAGGTCAAGAATCTTTTCAGGGGTGAAGCATTGCCCTTAACACTTGCAACCTTCCTTCTGATTCTCTATTTTTCCATAATTACAATTTTATTAGTATATATTGTGATACACAACAGTTACATTCAATTTAGGGAATTGGTACATACATTTTTTTGGTAACAGTTTATTCAGCCACAACTTATTAGAAAGAATATATAAAAAAAAATTCTTCCCCCTCAAAAGTAATCATGAACACCAAAGATAAAATAGACTTTTACAAACCCCTTAGATTTCTGAGAAATACTTCATTGTTATTTTTTTAATTGGAGTTTACTATTTATATGTATATTAGAAAGAAAGCTTTGAATAATTAAAATACAACATGGGCAATGTAAATGGGAATCATTTTATATTTAGATGAAAGCAATGAAATTTTATTTTTATTGTCTACTATTAGTTTTTTAAAAACTCATGTCTTTGTACTCTTTCTACATTATGTTTATGAGTTTTAAATTTCACATATGTGTAACTACCTCATAAAGGGGAACTCATTAAAGGAACAGAAAGAATACATATTTTATGATATGATATCAGCTGAATACCATGATCTTTACGTTTTATAAATATAAAATTTGGCACAAGCTTAATTTAGCTTCATATTACTCAAGAATAATGTATATTAGAAGTTAGACATAATATAAAAATTAAAGTTTCAGATTTTTTCTTGGATTTCTTTATTTGGGAATATTAAGCATTTTAAATATTTGTAGCTATTATAAACCGCACAATTTAACCCTATTTTCAAGTTACTGTATTTATACATTTTTATATAGACTTATAACCGGAAGACTACTGTATAAAAAATGAACTTGCCTCAATTCTAACAGTGCCATGAATATTTGAAAAAATGTAGGAAAAATGGCTCTGGAAGATAGGTGCAAGATAAAAGCATTTTGTTAACAACTTAAAAAAATTTATAATCAGAAAAATCTACTCATTCTTTCTGGCCTCTGAATTTTGCCCACTCTCTGCTGTGGGAGGAGTAACATTTTTGGACCATTTCTTATTATTCAGAAGGAAACACTACATTGAGAAAGTCTGCCTGTATAAGTCTGCCTGTACTTTTCTTTGTCCTGTGTCATTTTAAAACATGGAGGAGCACAGCACATGTATAAATGTTGGAACAGGTGGCTATTTTTAAAAGCACAGAAAGTAAGAAAAGGAAAAAGAAAAAACACTAGAGACAAATGTCAGAAAGCTGCTTTTTTATTGAAGAAGTAATTAGATAAAGCTGTAAAAATTAAGACTTACCAGTAGGCAAGACTTAAGGGAAGTCAGTCTCAGGAAATGTAGATATACTATTGAGGGCTAAGATATTCAGAAACTGCTATCCATTCATTGAGCTCTTTTGTGTAGATGGATCAAAGCAACTCTTTTGATTTCCAAGACTAAATGAAAAAAGGATTGGCTGAGAAAAACAGATGGAGGAGACTCTAGGAAGAAGGTCTGCTTTCCCAGAAGAGCAAGCAGAATCAGTCCTTAAGAAATTGTACTTTAGCTACAGGTTTAATTGCTTTTCTAATTGCCTGTCCAAAAATTAGAAACTCCCAAAAGGAAAAACATGAGACTATTTTAGTACAAAGTCAAAACGATTTTGAATTTCAAAGCAAAATTATGACATTTAACCATTGAGATACTCATTTTTTTCTTGTACACACTATAGTTCTGAACCTAGTTTAGTTTTGAAAAGCAAAAATCCCATTCGGATAGCCACCTTTATTCTCTTACAAGAGTGACAAGTGTCGCGAAGAGCAAAAATGGTGCAAAATAAGTTTGCAACTTTCATCCTTTATCCTTCTGGACCTCAATTTTCTTACTAGCAAAATGGAGGGACAACATCGTTTATAGCACTAAATTGTTGGTTTCTACCTGTGCCTACAGAATCTGTTATTCATTGGATGTTTCCTTAAATTTCTTTTCAAATATTGTGAAGTAATTTTGAACAATAATTCCAAAAGGAATATTAAATAACTAATTTTAACTGATGAGAAAGTTCTCTATCAGTTTTTCTAGCTATTAAATTAGGAAAAAATCATAAAAATTGTAAATTAAAAAAAAAGTTATACAAGCAACACAAATCAAGTTCTTACCTCTGTTTAACTGAAAAATTGAGTTCACTATGATTACAATGACAGCTGTTAAAACTGTTACCATTAGGAATTAATTCTCTGCATTAGTAAGAATTTTCTCATTACTACACATTTAAAACCAAAAGAAAGCAAAAATAAACTGGATATGACCCCTGGTGGCCATAACCCCTGGTAGCTGTTTTTCATAGCTACCAGAACACCTCCACTGTTCTCATTGTTTTGCTTTATAATAAGAAAAGTCGATATACTTGAACCAATTATCTAAAATTCTATTAGCATCAGCCTTTTATTACAGTGGTTGTTTACACAGTGTAAAGCACTTGTGACCAAATGTCTCTAAATCACTGCTTGTCTTTGTTGTCTATGACCCTTCCAACTTCAAAGTCAGCGGCTTTAAGTATCAGTCATTCTTTTGGTTTTAGGAAGTTCCCAAACTTCCTTGATACATGATAAACTTCTGGTAATTTTCCTGAATTCATAGAGGTCACCAGGCACGGACGCTGCCAGGAATGGCGTTACTATCTGTCCAGTTTTTCTCATTCTTTCTTCTTATGCTCCTTTCTTTACTTTTCTGCTTCATTTTGTTCATTTTATATTTTCCATCATTGTTTCCCTCTCTCATACTCACCAAGGACCTCTGCCATGATTATAGATTAGTTCATCCAACAGTGATTGAGGCTAAAGTGATTGTTGACATCCTTCAAAATAATTTGTTTCATGGCTATTTTTCTGATTCTAAAATGCTAATTTAGAAATGTTGTCAAGTTGAAAGGTTATAATAAAAAACAATCAAACTCACTAATAATCCTCAATGCCCCCTGACAACTGCTGTTAATTGTTCAGTCATAATTGTTATAATTTAAGTCTTGTCTCTGGCTCATAATATAGCCGAGGTTATATGATCGACACCTTGAATTGAGTGACTTTGCATTCTTTCTCTCTGCTTTTCCTCTAGCAAGCCAAACTTTCCTAGACACATGGTAACTTACACTTACGCTGAGGCGTTGGTATAAGCCAGTTGCCTATGACTGAGCTGAGCAGGCTGCCCAGCACTTTCAGCCCTGCAGGGTTCATTGCTCTGTGCTCGTGCCATTTATACAGCCATTTTTGTGACATAGTAAAGCAGTTAGTAACCTAGCCAGAAGTGGTGTGGAAAAAGGGAGCCAACATGTCAGGCTTATGAGGGAAGTAAAGAGAAAATAAAGTATAAATTTAATGGCTTTTAGCTGAATTTAATAATGTTTTTCACTGATAACTCAAAGCTATGACATCCCTGAGCCAGCCCCCTGCTCTGTGTGCAGTCTGTTATGGGTTCTGGTACTGGTCCTGGCTTGGCCATTCCTCAAGACCAGAGAAACACAACACTCAGATGATGATGAATCTGCTGTGTATTTGTGCTTTTAACACTGTAATATGAGCCCTTTCTCATGTAATTAAGTATTTGAGATCTAATTAAATACAAAATCCCCATGTGCCTATCATCCTATAATCATAGCCTCTATTTTACACCAAGTTTTATTTTTAATTTGTGTGATGATTTGTGCCATTTTCATCTCTTAGGTGAAAAGTCAAGTGCATCATCTGGCCCTAAAGCCTCAAAGCATAGGCAAAGCAGTGGCTCAGCAGCAACTCAAAGGCATCACTTTAATTCAGCTAATAAGCACCTCATGTCTTCAGAGCAGCCTCAGATGAAAAACATGCAACATTTGGCCATACACATCTTGGTCTGTGAGATGTGTCAGGCTGCTGAGGCTGCCAGGGGGAAATTGTGCAAGACACTGGTTGTGAGAAGACCAGAATACTACCTTTACAGATGTGTTTGGCATAGACCCTTAATTTTCCCTCCAAGGCAGTAATGAATGGACCTGAATTGGCACAGTTGGATAAGTGAAAAAAGCTCTCACTCATCATATTATCATGGTCACAATCATTAGCAAACAAATCTGTTTCTAGCTGAAATGGCATCCAGATTCTACCTTCCCTCAAAGAATGCTGAGCAGTAGTCCTAAGCAAATGCCCAGACTTGTATGGCTCAAGTGGTAGTTCTTGGGGAATCCAATGCATTTTTTCTCTTGTCCAACTCCATTTAGTTTAACAGTAAATTGCATAAATTATCCCTGGCCAGGGACCAAATTATAAAAAGCAAATCTCAGAATTGAATCCTAATGTCACTACAGAGAAATGCTCTGCATTGGTAGAGGTAGTACCCATAGGAGACATGTAAAGACTAAATTTTCATGCTGAATTGACGGCCAACAGGTCACAGCAGGATAGCCTGGAGTGGGAGCTTTGCAATACAATAGTCTGGCTTTAGAACCTGGCTCTGACATTTACTAGTTGAGTAGCCTTTGGCAAATTACTTATTCTTAGGAAGCATCAAGCTTTTCTGTGTGTGTGTGTCTATGAATGAGGATAATAACAGTACTTACCTCATAAAGTTGTCATGATGAATAAATAGTGGAATACATCTAAAGAGCTTAGTACAGTGCCTGACACATGATAAGCACTCAGTAAATGTTAGTGGCTCTTGCTAGTATGACTAAGATCATGGCTATGATGTCATTAACTCAGAAAAAATTCTAAACTCACCAGAAACCACCTCTCTCCTTCGTGAAAAGATGGAAATTTAGAATTCTCTGTGAGACCAAACAATAGTTTTTTTTTTTAATTTGTTATTTTAACAACGAGAAAGCTCAATGTACAGACTAGAAAAAATGATTGACTTGTTTAACAAGTAAGGTATAATGGAATGTCTTGTTAATCAGGAATATTATATAATGCCTAATTTTAGTACAGAAGCTAAATGATTTAGAAAAGTAACAGCTTCCTCCCTTCTGCTCAGTCTCATTTAAATACACTGTTTGAAACAGCTGAGTTAGCAATTAGAAAAACCTCCATCAAAACTTAATTCTATTTGTATGAATTATCTATAATTAGATAAATCAAGCCAAGTTCTGGTGCCTTTTAGAGTTCGTGAGCACCCCATTCCCAAGCTTACAGATATGCCGAATATCATCTGACTATCAACAATAATAATTCAGTTATCGGGGCAATTTAATTCTTCTACCAAGCCAGCTTATCAATAATAGTAAGACCAGTTCATATATCTACCTTTTTAAGAGTATAATTATTTGTCTAATTCTTTTCATTAGCTTGTGACTTAATAGGACACTATCATCATCCTCATCTTACCCTCAGTTTGTAGCCACACCATTCTATTAGCTAAGTATCTTTACTTACTGTCTTTAGGGCTGAGTGTTAACACCAAAAAAATGACTGCAATGTTCTTGACAGAGAGTAATCGTGAAGATTCAGCAAAATAAAAAAAAAGCATGGATGTAAAGCCCTTGTCAAGGTGCCAGCTAGTCCACAAGCTTAGCTTTCGCTATCATGAAGTGAGACCCTAACTCGTAAAATAACTTGCCCATTTTCACTCTATTTGAAGTTTATGAGATGCTTTCTCGTCCATTACCTCAGGTTAGTTTTACAACTCCTAGCAAGTTAACAGAACAGAGATTCTCAGCTATATCATACAAAAAAGCTGAAGCTCAGAGAGGTTAAATGAGTGACCTGTCCCAAGTGGGGCTAGACGAAGCAAGCTGCGGCGTGAGTCTAAGTCTTCCAACTCCACAGGGTCTCCTGAACATCAATGCAGAAAGCTTGTTGCTTGTGCAGATGGAGTCTGCGTGATGGTCTCAACAGCCTGTTAGATTTCGTTCAAATGCAACTCACACCCAGCAGCCAGCACAGAACTACTAAGCATTTCAATGCAAGGTTGGATTAAGCAAGCATCTTCCATGGAGGCACAAATGTTAGTGTTCACTCAGATCAAATAATGCCCAAATCACTCAGCATAGGTAGGGGTGAACAAAGCCCAAAGAAATATTAGTCTCATTTATTTAAAAGTAATTCAGAAATTATTTTTATTGGTACCCAGAATATATGATTCTCAAAATGTAGCTCTGAGAAAGATTTTAATCATTCAATCCAAACTTTTAAAACTCTCTAATAATTAGGTTTTGTTTTTTTAAGCAGGAAATGAACTTGCATTTTTTTAAAAAGGCTATTTTTGTGGGGCTGGAGGAATGGCTTAGCAGTTAAAGCACTTGCCTAGCAAGTGCTACGTTACACGC
This sequence comes from Ctenodactylus gundi, assembly GCA_004027205.1. Classification (NCBI taxonomy): domain Eukaryota; kingdom Metazoa; phylum Chordata; class Mammalia; order Rodentia; family Ctenodactylidae; genus Ctenodactylus; species Ctenodactylus gundi. Next base: position 202,552 of record PVKB01000227.1, on the reverse strand, counting down.
TAAGTACCCAAGTTTGAATCCCCAGCATTACATTAACTGGGCATGGTGGCACACACCTGTAATCCCAGCACTTGGGAGGCTGAGGCAGGAGGATTGCCATGAGTCCAAGGCCAGCCTGGGCTCCATAGTGAGTTCAGCACCAGCCTGGGCTACAAAGTGAGACCCTGTCTCAAAAGTAGACACATAAGGGCCTGATTCCAGGTAAATGAATGTTGCTTACCAGAATTGGGAGCTATTTACAAAGCATCTTCTCATTTTTCTGGAGTCCAACCTGCCCCTGTAAATGTTAGGGAAGCTCACTGTGGATTAGGATGTAGGTTTCCAAGTGCTAGAGGAGGAGGGACTTTGCAATGATCATAGTTCATAAGTTTCTGAGCTATGAACCGGAGAGCTGAGATCTGCCCTCAGCAAGCGTAAGAAAGGGAAAGTCAAACAGAGTCCATTGGTGTGAATTTTCAGGCATCTGAAACTTCTGAGCCCACCTGACGCTTGGATGCTGCAGAAGACCAAAGCAGAAGTTCAAATGTAAGGCCCTAGAGGTTACTACCTTAGTCCTGGAAGTAGCCAGAACATTGACTTCTGTGAAGCAGCTTTCAGTCACCATGACCAACTTTGGCTCATGGTTTTTGACATTTCAGTACAGTCTGTTGGCTTTATTATTTTGGGTACCATGCAAGGCAGAAAATTGTGATGTTAGGAACATGTGAAAGGGGAAACTTCCTCACTTCAAGGAAGTTAGAGAGAGAGAGAACAGGAACCATATATAGTCCCCAAGGCATACCACCAAGGATCCCCCACCTTCCAGTAACTCCTATCTCGTAAGTTGCCATTGTCTTCTGTTAGCCCATTAAATTATGAGCCCATCAGTGGATTAATTTGTTTATAAAGTCAGAGCCCTGATGACTTTAAAACCCCAAAACCTCACCTCGGAGCCTCAGTGCCTTTGGGACCAAGCTTCCACATATGGGTTTTTTGAGGAATATTCAAAATCTAAACTGTAACACCTTCCATCTCCCAGTTTCACAGGTGGTCCTTTTTCTCAGTGTAGCATGATCCTTCATGCGCTGTTACTCCTTAAATAGGCGAAGTCCTTGTATCATCTTCAACATGGTATTGGCTCTCTCCTGCCCTGCTCAGAATGTTGCTTAGGGAGAAATTGGTCTCCGTTGCCCCTGAAGTTTCCTACAGAAGACAGAACGTCATCGTCTAAGTCTATATTCTTTCCAACTCTCATAATTCCTTTCTCTCATGCCTGCCATGTGTAAGCTTTCATGCCTTCCTGGGAAGGCACAGACAAATGCACTAGAATCTGGGGCTCAACCCTGTCCTTGGTAACTTGTAACAGTTGCAAAGCTTCGTGTGAGCTGCACAATTACAAAGCAGTATTTCTTAATGATGCGCAAGATACTAAGGGAAGTGGTTTTTATAGGACTTTTATAGCTACTTCTAGAGGTTGCCCAATGGAAAGATTCAGTTAAACAGAGCAGGCTGAAGCCAAAGTTGTTCTTTTGCGCTTTCTCTGTCACACATCAACCAATAACTTCTTGACTGAAGAGCCTTCCTAAACTGCTAGATGGCTCTCTAAAACAATCTTACCTCTCCCAAGGCCCGAAGAACTAGCAAATGGCAGAGAGGACAACTGATCACGTGCACACGCACTGCAAATGGCAGGTAGGGAGTTTATCTCCCTCCTTTGTATTTTTTATCCTTGTATTTTTGTTCATTTGTTTTGGTTTTGTTTTAATTCTGAATGGTAGTCGTTGGCTCGCCTTTGCATATGCACACCAATGACATGATATCATTCAACAAATGTTTGCTAATTGCCCATATGCCGGGCACTGTCCTGAGAGGCAGTAAAGAAACCATATGGATTTTGTCCCAGGATGTAAAACTAATGAAGTTTTGTGCATCGTTTGAAGTTAATACATAATTTAAAAAGAGATGAGAAGAGGTTAGTGTTAATGGTGTTTGGAACAGGGAGAAAGAATTTCTGGCATAATGTTAAAAAAGACAATAAGGCAAACTTTAGAGAAAGGATCGTTTGAAGGAATTTCACTGGTCATTATGGAGTCATGTAGGACTTGTAAGTTTGGAAGTGAAAAAGATCAGTTTTTGCAGCAACTATGAGGAGGTTGACTAAAACAAGTCCATGTTCACAGGTAGAGGGAAGTGAGGAGATTGGTGCAAAGAAATGTATGCTTGTCAGTAGGATGCATTTGGAGAGTCCCTGAGAGGGTCGCTTTATGATCATTTTCCATAATAAAAAGAACCATGTAAAATGGATTCCCATGAAATCAGTTATGATACAGTTTTTCTTGCAGAAAGAGATTTATCACAATATATAAATTGCACAATAGATTAGTATGACCCTAATTTTAGCCTGATGTTTAAAGTTCTATAGCAAGTTTTTCCAAGAGACTCAATTGACTTTAAATGACATGGAATTTGAGGAGAAGCTTCAGTTTATCAACTTTCAAACAGTACTATATTGAGCATTTTATTTTAATTCAGATTAGTCATTGTATTCAGATTGGTGTATGTTCATATTGTAATTGCTGTAATTATTAAAGGTAACACATTATTTAAAACCTTGAAAAATAAAAAATATCTTTAAAGCAAGCAATATCCATATTATAAGCACCAGGAACTAACTGTCATTTTTAGGTATTTTTCTACTACATGTATGAGAGAATATGTATGTGTAACATACACATACTTACACAAACTTCATGGGTATCCAACATTCTGGCCACACTGAGTAGAGAGGAGTTGTCTGAGGCTACAAAAATATCTAATAGGGTTAACACAACAGAGTTACGAAAAGTTACTAAAACAGTTGCATAAGGCTTGAAGAAAATTTCCAAGTTTGTGTTGGGTCTCATTCATGGTCCCTTTTGTGAGATCCTTGACCATTGGTTGGACAAGTCTAACATGGATTTTATATATATATATATATATATATATATATATATATATATATGTATATATATATATAATATATGACACATATTTTCTTAATATTATGGGTTATGTTCTACATTCTATTTTTTATTCAATATCTCTAGTTGCCATTATGTCTGAGCTTTTTCCAAATAACTAAAAAGGCTTAAATATTTCAAGTTTATGTGCTTCAACACATATCACAACATGAACCTCTTATAACATTGAAGCACTCTTCTATCATTGGATAATTCCATGAAATATGAGTTTTGCAAGGGTAAGTTAAGATGTGTTTCTTACACCAAATGATTCCAGAATACTTGCTTCTCACCTTTACCTCCTCTTTTTACCACTCTGATGTCTCTTCTTACCCTGATGATGGGAATTTTAGGCAGAGTCCTGGCACTGCCAAGTATAAAAATTACATAAGTTGTTAGGTTAGTTTAGGCAATGGAGAATGAGGCATTCCACCTTCAAACCTCAATTTTGAGGTTTTTATCTCCCCTTTGTGACAAATTTTAAAAGTTATGTTTGCCTTTTACCACTCCCCATACAAACATACAAACCCAAATCAAGAAACACAGGAAGAGTTTCTTCAAGTCCCTAAATTGGGTCCTTTTCATCATTCTTCCTGATGGTATACTTTGCCTAAGAAGAAAACAAAGTGTCTTGAAGGTAAGCAATAGAGAGCCAGGCTCGGGCTGGTTGCCCTCCCCTCTGTGATGGCGTAGTGAAAGGCCAGGGCAATGGCAAGAGCCCCAGGAGAGAGCAGAGCCCTTGCACACGAATATGCATTAGGAGAACTGGACAGAGCACCATTGTTTTGATATCTTTCTGTTTTCACAGGTGCCATAAAGTCAGTTTATGCGTCTTCACTGTGACCCATGCCACAGAAAGACAAATATAGCTATAGATTTTGCTGAATTCAGGTTTAAAGCTCCTTTTTCAAACAAAAACATAATTTCTAAATCAGTCCAGAGCAAAGCCCAACATCTTGAATTCTATACACTCTCCATTTATTCCCTTTCTTCAGTTCAATTTGTCTCCTTCAGCGTTACTGTCTCTATTTTAAATATCATCAGCTGATAAATCAACTGACAGAGATCTGCAATAGCTCATTTTAATATTGAAGACGACAAATTATCGCTATAAATTTTTTCAAGATAGAAGGCAATGGTATGCACTTCTGCATTTAGAAATTGATATAGGGAACAATAACGCTAGAGTCAGGTAAAATATAATGTCAAAGTCAATTTGATTTGTTCCAATTTGGCTCCTCTTAGATAACAGGATAGGTCAAAAGTTACTGGGAGGATTTTTAAAGTTAGCATTCTTTAAAATACGATCTTTTTAGAAAAAGTCCCTTTAATTATTAGATTTAATCATTGTTAGAAAAAGATTACATAATTATAACAAAGGACAGGATTAGGCTTTCATCCAATTTTTTGGCTGTAGAAAGAAATAGACCATTTAACTCCAAAAACAGGGACACAATCTTAATTTAATGTAACATTCATTTTTGGTTAAAGATCCATGGAATTTTGAACATACCTAAAGGCAGCATCCAGTTTCATGAATATTGTTACATAGGGAATGCACGTATACACACATTCATGCATGCACGAGCAGGCATACACACACACACTGAAAATTTCCTCATACAAGTATAAGGTATGTAGTAATATAAATGAATCTAGAAAAATAGAGCCTTTTAGTAATAAAAATAAACATTCCAGCACTTCAATTATTTCTTTTCTGGAAATAGATCTTCACAATTTTGCAGGGGTCTTTTGTTTGTTTGTTTGTTTTCTTTCAAACATATTTAGTTTTTCTGATGTGCCTCCTTAGTTCTGAGTGATTTCCTCAGACCCTGTACAATCCTCTGTACCTTCCCCTGTTCCTTTGTACCTTCCATGATTTCCATGGAAATGTAGTTTTGCTGATTCTTGTATGCTCAGCCCACATTACACCCAAACACTTAGATTGCTAGTGCTAAAAATATATGTTCCTGTATCAGAATGTGGGGTCATAATGACATTGACTATTAAATTAATTTATTTATTTCAATATAAGAATAAACATTTGTGTGGAACATAGGAATATTATTGAATAGATTTATAAATACATACCCATCCAGAAAACCCAGGGATACCCACAATACATGTGTTCCTTCAGAACTCAAAAAAAAAGTCTCCATTGACAAAATAAGCATCTTCTGCCTATGCCCTACCACACTTTGTATCTGTACTGAGCTCTCCTCATCTCTGTTCTTGGTGGGTGCTCTATAGCCCTCCCCTCTTATCTAGAACCCTCAAGGCATTAGTCCTCCAACAACACACAGGGGCCAAGCTTATGCAAGGGCTCAGTCTTACTAACTGGAGGCTTCAGTTGGTATTAATAAAGAAGGTTATCATAGTTTATCCAAGTCTCAAAGGCCTCCAGGGTCATTCATACAACCTATGTCATTTGCTGTGCATTTTTTACCCACACAGCGAACGATATTGAGTTTTTTTGTTTCGTTTTGTGTTTTGCTTTTGTTTTTGGCTTCTTTAGCTCTCCTATCCCTAAACCACGCCGTTTTTCAGAAAACTAGATATATACTATCAACAGCCATGAGAATCACAGCCATTGCCATAAAAGTTAGTAACACAGAACACTCTATTGACCAAATAAACTCTTTCGTATTTATGAAAAGTTGTCATAATTTTATTTTGGTAGTGAATTTTCTTTTACTGATAGTTGCCCCTGTATTTTGGCAGTTACTCTTTCCCTTTATAAAATATCCAAATGGCTGCTTTCCAGGTATTAGCAAAATCTTTACATCTGCCAAGAAAAGAAGCCTATTTACCATTGCACGTGGCACGGCGCTGTCAACTCTGGGATACAGACTGTCCTATTTCAATCACTTCCTCTTTCACCAGAAGTGTGACAGCGGCTATAATTGCTTGTCAAGCATCTGGAAGTAACATTAATAATGATGATAATAATAATGACCTCATAGGACGTATAATTTGGGGGATTACAGAACATTTACAAGCGCATTGTGTCACAGTTAATGAGGAGGTGCCAAGTTTTGTTGCCACCACCCTTTCCAGTGGTATTTCCTGCTTGAATCAGAGAACTATAGTAAATGGTGTCCTTTCAGAGAACTTGCTCCATCTTAAAGCATAAGCTAGCATAAAGATACTGAATTGTTTTAGTGTCATTTTTAGATATGATTTATTGATGTTGTTTTGCAATTGTATAAAAATCATATAATGTAATTATTTAGTGTTTATTTTATTGTGTGTGCCTTCTACTCAGAGGGTTGGCATTATTGTTCCTAACAGTGACGGATACAAGCAGATCATGCCTTATGACCTCTACCATCCCCTTCCTCGGTACGTAAATCAATCATCCTGATGTTAGAATTAGCAAACCAGTCTTCTGATACTTTTGTATATCTATATCTATATATTTAGACAGACATAGCAAGAGAGAAATGCTGTTTTTTTCTGTAAAGTATGAAGGTAGATGGAAGTTCTAGCAATCCACACTGACCTCTGCTCTTGAATTATACTGGCCTTCTTAGTTTATGAGCTTATCATTCAAAAGCCACATTACCATCAAATTATGCTACATTGGGGTAGACACAGTAATTCAACCTAATTAGATACAGCATAGGGATTAATGTTATATCTCTCACTTCCTTTGTTCTTTTCTATCAATGTGTTTCCTCTGCAGTAGGACCCTAGTCATTGAAGCACTGTTGCTAACTGTTAAAGAAACACTGCCTAAAGTATTATCACACTACCTTACATGTGGAGTTCCAGAATGTGCTATTATCCTGCATAAGGGTTCTAGGTGTTTTCTTTTTATTTTGAAGAAATTATAATTAATTACAAAAGAAGAATTTTATATATCTTTATTGTTTAAAGTATTCTAGAGGACTTTTGCAAAACATCAAATTCAATATGCTAAGTTGCTTTACAAAAAGTCAACATTATTAAACTGGAAAATAATGAAATTAAAAAATTTTCAGAAAAATATGTTTGTAACGTATTCAGAAGAAAACTAGTGGTATTGAAAACTATACGAACTATTGCCATATACTCCGTATTTGGAAAGAGCAGAAATCAGAATCGGGTTTCATTTCCTCTCTACGCTATTTTCTTTGTTTATTTGGCCCTTCAGGAGACAGGTGCAGTTTATCACCAAGGGTTTAAATTGGGCCATAAGAAGTTGGAGGAATCTATAGTAACTTGTTCAGTCCCATACTTAACCAAGCCTAGAAAACAACTGTATTCCGAACTGCAAGTCAAAGTTTGAGAATCTCCAGATCCCTAATGAATTAGGATCCAAATAGAGATTCGTTGAGGTCATCTAGTCCAACTCCCCGGTGACGCTTCATTCACCTACTCCTTCCCTGGTGTCACATCCACAGATGTGTAGAAACATATACGTATCACACAATTATCCATTTGCATATATTTAAAGCCTATGTGTTCACACATGCATGTTCACATGCATAGCTATTGATATAACATGCAAAAACTAGTGTAAGCTGAAAATAGTTCCAATGATTGACAAAAGTCTCACCTTTTACCCTTCTTATAGTAACATACAGGAAGGAATATTGACTTGAGTTATATTGAATACTCTTTCATTAAATGGCGGTCATTAGTCGGCTCGTGATCACTTTCTTGTGACTGTATTAATACAGTTAACAAATGGCTTTGCGATGCTCCTGATGGGTAACTTCGCTGGGTTAATCCCAAACTCTTCTCCTCCTTGATAGTGAAAGCATCTGATATCAGTTTAGCTGAACCAACATCTCCACTGATTACAATTTCTGTATCTGTATAGTGAGTACTCATAGCACACGTGTATCTCTTTGTGTGAAAGCCATACACCTCTAGGTAAAGGTGAAGTTGAGTGTCACACTGTTTATTTTTCCTGCAATGGCAGCTCCTAGCTCTCATAGCCTCTGTGACTCCCTTGTTTATATTTCTCTGGCACAATGAATGCCCCTCTTAGGTGAGACTTTATCTCTTGACTTCCCTCAAATGCCTAACGTCTCAAGGTGTGTTGCAATGATCCTTCTTGATTGCTTGTGCCACCTGCTGTGCACAGGTTTGGCACGTCCACACATCACAATGCAAAAGACAATTAGCAAGTAGAATCTATTTTTTCTTTCTTTCATTTCCACTACTGAGCGAGTTCTGAAGACAGGAGTTCTGCTTTGACCACAGAGTCCTACTACGTAGAAACTACTTATACAAATGTACTTTCACGTAATAAAAATAAGGCTCCAAAATGGTTCTCAAACAGAAGTTTCCCAATAATCAAGGCAGCAAGCCTTACCTACTGAAAATACTTAAAGAGGTTTAAGACCACAAATGTAGGTACAACACACAATGAATAAAAGAGCTTAGACTATGCTTCCCTACATTCAGTCTTAGATTAACACATATCTGAATATAATGTAAAAATATAATCTGATGAATTACCGTGATGCATAGTTAATATGTTACTTCCCTATATTCTTTTTTAATTTTATTAATTTTAGAAGTACACATATTGTATATTTAAAAAATCAAAAGCCAAAGAAGTTAAAATATATGATACACAAATTCATTTAAGGTTCTCTCAGAATAAGATACCAGGTAGCAGAATAAGATTTCTGGATTTTTACTCTGAATACTTTCCCTGCTGACTATTTTAAGATCATCTGACTGACTAGAAGCATCTCTCAGCTTTTGTTATACTTTAAAGCCAATATATTTTACTTAAAAACCCCATATATTTTTACTATGATACAAGATTTCACATGATTATATTTTACATATAAAATTATAGTTGTTTACTAGAAATATACTATAAATTCTTGAAATAATATTTCCTGACTTGTCTTTTTGTGATCTCTGACATTGAAAAGGATACTTATTTCTGTTTGTGAAATTATACCATGGTCAGATACAAGTGCTAAAACAAGAATTAATCACTCTCCCTGTAGGAGGTTCAAGTTTAGGGATTTTAACGTACTAATTGGAAAATATGCACTTTTATTGCATCTTAATATTCTAAGAGATTAAATGTGCATTAAAGCCATACTCCTATTTCATCAGATGAAATTCACTGTGAATTTATACTTGCATGTTCAGCTTGACCTTAGTCTGGCGGCCTGTTACCCGCTCCGGGAGGAAGCCCTCCAGAGACCCACATGGAGACAAGTGAGAACTGGTCTTGCCCTTTTGGAAGAGGAGCTTTCTGCAGAGCTACTTCATTCTCTTAAAACAAGCAGAAAAAAAATTTCATAAGGACTAAACAGAGAGCCTCAGTTTCCCCATGATAACATTTTCCTATGAGTCTTCTGGGGGAAAAAAGTATAGGAAAATATTGTATTTGGCAGCATAGCTTGGCTGCTGGCGGTGGAGATAATAACAGTTGTTGCCTAAATTTAAACAGTGCAGAGAACATTTAGAGAAAACTCCTCTTAACTGGAAAACACATATTTCTCTGGCTCAAACAATGGAGAAATCAAATTTACAACATATACAAAAACCTTCTCACAGAATAGTTCAATTCTCCATGCAATTGCTATGCAATATTTTTATATTTAACTATTCAAGCAGATAGGTGACATTTTCTCCTTTTTCTCTTAGAATTATATCTCTCCTAATTAATTCTAAGAGAAATCTTAAAGCTCCTTAGGAATCCTCATCAAGAAGCGTAGCGTATGTAAGAAATACAAGCTCGTTTCATTCCACCCCATTCACTAAGTCTGCAAAGGGGAGAAAAGAATTGGGTGAAAATATTTCTGTATTTGATGTGTCTGATCCCAACTGTTTCCCAGCTTTGTAGACATCTGATAAAGGAATTCTCTTAAATATTATTAGAAACATTATTTTCTGCTTTATTTAAGTATATAACTAGGTTCAGATGTTATAGCCTTTCAACCAAAACCAAACGTCTTCACCATTCCAGGAGTCCTTTACTGATAGAACCCTAACTGCCAGTACCTTTCAACAGGGACAGAATAACTACATAATGCTTCTATAACACTACTGCTCCTTGGCTTAGTGATTGCATAGTCTGACCAGGAATATACTGAATCTATGAAGTCTCCAAGCCAGCAGTTGCAGGAGCAGGAGAAAACAAAATTTGTTTACATTGATCTTTCATGAGCTTTTCTGGTTTAAAAAAAAAGAATTCAGAAGTAAACTATTGGAAAGGAAATGAAAGTGTTCCCTCAGGTGCAAGCTATTAGTGTTAACTGGTTATCTGGCTTTAGTTGTGATATACTTAATGGATTTAGTGGAAAGTAAATAAATGAATAAATTTAGGTACATGCATGAGATACGAAACTGTGAGGGGAAGGACAAAGGACTAAACTGCAGTCTTTGTTCAGGTTGCAGGCAGCACAGATATCCCAGTGGTTAGTTTCCAAAACATAATCTCTTACATTTGCGTAGAGCTTGCCAGTTTATGGAACACGTCTGCCAACACTGAATCCTGGCCCTGCCTCGTCAGAAATCAGGGAAGGTCTTTTGGGTCTGTGGACTGTAGCCCCTGAGAAACTGATGGTCCCAGTAGGCCTGGGGAATGGGGTTGGTGTGACAGGGCACAGAGGAGGTTTCGCGTGTGCGTGTCTGCCCTGATGACTCCCATTGCTTCTGTAGGTGGGAGGCCACCCCGTGGACCGCGTGCTCCTCCTCGTGTGGGGGGGGCATCCAGAGCCGGGCAGTTTCCTGTGTGGAGGAGGACATCCAGGGGCATGTCACTTCAGTGGAAGAGTGGAAATGCATGTACACCCCTAAGATGCCCATCGTGCAGCCCTGCAACATTTTTGACTGCCCTAAATGGCTGGCACAGGAGTGGTCTCCGGTAACTGTGCCCTCTTTCTTTGTTCATTAGGAGAGTAAGTCCACTCCTCCCACTCACCATCAGGGCCCACCGGGTGCCCTGTGCGGCTCTACCATTCTCTTGATTTGTATAGAAGCCCACCAACCAGCTTAGCTCCTGGAGTAGGAAGGGTCCTCTATCCAGTGTGATTGAAAGTAAATGCCTTTTTTTTTTTTTTTAATGTCTGCCTTCAACTTACTTCAGAGAAAGAGGTCTCCCCTGTGTCCCTCTACTGGGGAAGCAACTGCCTTGAATTCAAAAGTCACTGAGACTGAATGACTGAACTTGAATCTGTGACACCCGCTTTGATGACAGAACTCACTAGACCAGATGTGATTTTGTTTTTTACTTATTATTTATGCTTTGTCTATATCCAATATAGGATCTGAGTGGGTGCAAATTGAAATTATATATGTTATTCACTGGAGAAGTATAAAAGTGAAAATGGCACAATCATTAATATGGGAATAAAATAGAATAATTTAAAAATTCTAGGCAGTGGAAACCTGCTGTAATTAAACTTAAAATGTTATTCTTGGTTTCCTGACTGCTAATGAAAAAAAAAAAAAAAGGATAGCACAGGAAACAGGAAGCTGTAAATCATTGTTTCCTCACCAAGCCTTGGAGCCTTGTGGGAGCAGATCAGACATGTCCAACCATTAGGGGTGCTGTCTACACCTTGCCATTAAATGAATTCCTGTAAACATTTATCTTCATTTCAATATAATCAATTGGGTTAGCTATGCTGTGACATAAACTATGATGGCAGTTTAGTCTCTTAATATCCACGTGGGAGCTGGACTTTCCCATATTTTTAAACACTGTAGTCATTAGCAAACTAAGAACGTAATGTTGGTAATTTAACACTCACATATTCTGCGCTTTCTTTTCTCCTTTTTGGTGCTTGATTTGATACTTTGTATGCAGTGAGTGCTTTAGGGTTGCTGTCAGATTAACCTAACCCTAAGACATTGAAAATGATTTAATTTTCAGCTAGCTTCACCTCAGATAACTAGCCCAAACAAAGATCCCATGATAGGTAAGAAGGGATCGTCCCATTAAAGGGACTTAGGTAGGAAGTGAAGTGAGCAAGGCTTTGCCTGTGAGTCTCCTCTTTCTTGCGATCTCTCTTCAGTGCACGGTGACATGTGGCCAGGGCCTCAGGTACCGTGTGGTCCTCTGCATTGACCACCGAGGAATGCACACAGGAGGCTGCAGCCCCAAAACGAAGCCCCACATAAAAGAGGAATGCACCATACCTACTCCCTGCTACAAACCCAAAGGTAAGTCGGAACGTTGTCTTTGCCAGTCTGTCAACTACCATGTGTATTCAGCTATTGTTTTTAACTCCTTGAAATGATTTTTAAGTATCTTCAGTATTCTTAGTAATGATTCCTTATACCAAATTTTACTGAATCGGCTTGATTTTTTATTTTTACCTTTTAAATGATTTTGATTGAAAATTTTTATTAGGTGCTCCATAGAGAAATCTATTCGTGTAAGTATCTCAGGTCATGAAGGGGTTTGATATCTGATATTGCTGAATAATATCAAATATGTCTTCTTAGAGACAGGCAAGAAATCTATTCATGCAATTATTTCTCGGGTTATAAAGTGGTTTGATATCTGGTATTGCTGAAAAATATCAGGTATATCTCCTCATAGACAGACAAAATTGCATAGAAATACATGTGTCATTTACAGTCCTCATTTCTTGCTGTTAAAAACAAAGAGTAAATCTAAGCATCTACCTTGCTATCCTGAAGCGCGTTGGGAAGTCTCCTGTTTCAAACTGAGGAACTGGGAAACTCTTGCTTTTTATACTGAAAATTAAAACACTGATATAAGGCTAAATTCCAGAAGCATAATTTGAAATGAATATGTAAAGTACATCAAAATTTAGTGACTATTGGAAATAATCCTTAAGAAATTTTAGAAAAATTCCACTTGGTGAACAAAGTATAATAGGACCACACCGCATCTCCCAGATTATCATGAATACTAATGTGATTTCTGTGCTATTTTTGCTAGTCTTATCAGTGAAATTGAAAAATTCAAAGTTATGAACCATTCAGATATAGCTAATGTTTTGTTATAAACCTCTCCCAAAGTTTAACGTTAAACATGGTATCCACGTTCTCCTTATTTCTTTTAAGCTCCTAATTTTGTATGAAAATCAGCCACTATCTAAACTTCTGCATACTTGGGGGTATCAGTTTGTAATATCATTATATATAAATTAATAATATAAGAGAAAAATAATATCTCAAAACATATCAGAAGTCCTATCATAAACGAAGTACTTTTACCTCCTGGCAAACAAATTAGGCAAATATCTAAAAGAGGAAAGTATGGGCAAGGACTTTCTTAACAAGACACCAAAAGCAAAAGAAATACCCCCAAGAATTAACAAATGGTATTATATCAAATTAAAAAGTTTCTGCACAGCAAAGGAAATTATCAACTGTGTAAAAAGAGAACCAACAGATGAAAACTTATTCAATACCAATACCTCAGATAGGAGGCTTATTGCCAGAATATACAGAGACTGAAGAAAACTAAGCCCCTCAAAATCAAAGACCCAATTGAAAAATGGGCAAAGGAAAGGAATAGGCAGTTCTTAGATGAAGAAGTTCAAATGGCCAATGCATGCATGAAAACATGTTTATCATCCTTAGCCATTAGAGAAATGCAAATCAAAACATTACCGAGATACCATCTAACTCCAGAATGACATATATCAAGAACACAAACAGCAATCAGTGCTGGCCAGGCTGTGGGGAAAAGGAACCCTCCTGCACTGCTGGTGGGGATGTAAACTGGTACAACCACTATGGAAAGCGGTATGGAAGTTTGTCAAAGGACTGGAAATAAATATCCCCTTCTACACAGTGGTTCCTCTTCTGGGAATTTTCCCAAAAGAGTTAAAAACAACACATAGCAGAGATAAATGTATACCCATGTTCATAGCAGCACAACTAACAATAGCTAAAATGTGGAAGTCACCAAAATACCCATCAACAGACCAATGGATACACAAACTGTGGCATTTATGCACAATGGAATGCTACTCATCTACAAAGGCAGATAAGTTGAAGGCTTTTATAGCTAAATAGATGTAACTTCAGATCACCATGCTCACTGAATTGAGCCAGAGGAGTTTAAATATGAAATAGTTTTTCTAATATGCAAAACCAAGATCGCAATTATTTCATAGAACTAATTGAGGGGAATAATGGGAATTGGAGAGTGGGAGAATTAAAAAGGGAGAGGGGAAGGATTTGTAATTTTGTCACAGTATATATATATATATATATATATATATATATATGCACAAAATATTCAAGATCATTGTAAACTTTGTTTTGCACTTATACATATCAATAAAATGGGCAAATTTTTAAAAATAAAATAAGAAATGGAATACTTTTAATAAATAAAATCTCTTCCTATGCCTCAGTCTTCTCATTTGTAAAATGAAGAAATAATAGCATCTTTCCCAGGGGTCACGTGAGGGTTAGAGGAGGTATAGTTGGGAACTTAGTCCTGTGCCTGTCATATGGTAAGTTCTCTCCAAATACCACCTTTGACTCTCAGCTTTCACTAGTGTTCTTGGATGTCAGGAGAGCAGACTGTCGGTATATCTGACAGGATTCAGTCCTGCACTGAAGTATCACAAGGCTGCCGTTGGTGCCCAAGTCAACACTGTTGTGTAGAAAGGCACAGAGTTTGCTTGAGTGATCAGACAAGGCTCCACAGGCTGAGTCATGCGATTGGGAAGGTGGGACGGTCTGTGAGAGCGTGTACGCATGCTGCTGTGTGAAATGACAGAAGGTTCTGTGGCTTTGGCAGTTCCATGCTTCTCACTCACTTTGTTTTCTGACTATAGACAATACAGGACAAATGGTGATGTCCCTAACTAAAAATAGTCAATTATTTATTAGCTCTCTCTTTACCAAACCACTTCAGAGGAAGAAAAGCAGTTTGTGGCTATGAAGGATAAAATCTGGATTTTTTTTTCACAGCTGAACAGAAAGCCTGGCTCTCTAAACATTGTTAAAATAGCATATAATTCTATGGTGTGTGCATATATGGACATAATTCTTTCATCTATGCAATTATATGTTATAAAGTGGTGATAGAGTGTCACTGGCTCATACTATAAAGGCAAATATGCCCATAAATGACCCTAATAAATATGTCAGAATGGGAATCTTGGCAGTTACTTCTGTAGGAACAGTTAGTACCTCCCTCTTTCTTTTTCTGCTCCACATTTTCCCTCAGGAAGTAGTTAAGAAACTTGTTCTGGGTTGTTTGGCTAAATCTAGATAAATAAGTGAAACAAGTCAAATTGTAGGTTGTGGACCAAAGTTGCTCATAACATTCCACTTGTCAGGGGGCCTTCAGGTGGTATTGGATAAGCTGTATATGTAAGGGAATGCTTTGTAACTTCAGAGTGGTCGAGTTTTGTTTTTGATTCATATAGCATAGATTGCACCGAGCCAGGTGGCAAGACAGACAGTACAACAATATTACAATATAATTTATTGTACTCTGTGTTTATCTTAAGAGGTGTGAAAAGATGCTTCGTTGGTTCTTTGTATGCATATTGAGCTAGTGCTCCCAGAGGTAGGACTTTTGCAATAAAAGGACTTTCCTGTTTACCATCCTAAAAGGGAAGCATGTGCACAGTATTACTGAACGGTCTTGAAATCCCACTCTACTTTTCTTGATATGACCACTCAGAGAGGTAGCAGGGTGCCTGAAAACTTATTACTTGCAGTTGGTAATATATTAACTTGTAAGTTTAGTGCAAAAGTAAGAACTGTGTGATCTCCCTGAAATCCACATTGGTTCTAACTATTCTCTTCTATGTGCAATCACTTGCTTCTCAGAGAAACTTCCAGTGGAAGCCAAGCTGCCGTGGTACAAACAGGCTCAAGAGCTGGAAGAAGGAGCTGCAGTGTCAGAGGAGCCCTCGTAAGTCCTGAACAAACGAATGGTTCTTTGGTTGAAAGAAAGTACTGGGCCTCGCTTCCTCTGGTTGCCACAGGTGATGAACCAAGTGCCATCATTTTAACAAGGGCAAAGTGAGCCTGTCTGGTTCCCCACTCAGAAATGTGTCAGTTTCAGGGTGTTTGTCAAAACCTTGATTTCATTCAAATGCAATTTGGAATTTCCTCAATTCATCCTGTTTGAATGTAATTACTGAAAAGTAATTTACCTGACAGGAGCAGAGAGCTGGAGTGTTTGCCCCTTGCTCCCATATCTGACTGTCTCTTCTCTAGGCAAGTGGCCAAAGGTGCGAAAGCCCAAGCTGCGTCTGATGTACACAACAGGTTTGGTGTGAAAGTCTGAGCTGCTTCTCACACTCCTCGTGTTCCAGTTTTGCAGTACAGCTACTCACGAAATGCAAAGGCTGAGACTCAAATACATAAGACAGTTTAGTAGCTTTTCTTCCCTTTTCCTTTAAAATTGACATGAGAGAGAGATCTCTTGTTTCTGAACCCATACCTGCTCAATTTTATGTCCAAGGTCCTTGCCTCACTTAGTCTCAGACCTGCTCAGTTTGTAAGACCATTATGTATAGATTTACCAACTGCTTCAGAAGAGAAAACAGACAAAAGGAAATTGATTGATCAACATACCTCACTAAAAAAAAAAAAAAACGCTTACAAGCATATGCACAGCATTATTTTTGCAGATAAAGGAATCCATTTTACTGACAAATTTCAGCTACGACCAAAGCAATTTCTCAGGTTGAAGAAATTTTTCTAGGCTAATTCATTTAATGTAAGTCTTGGACTCTCTATTAGTCGTGGGTGCATAGACTATGTTACCCACCTTCCCGGAGTTCACATTGTAGATGCAGGAAAGGAAGTGGTTTGCAGGTTCAGCCCATAGTTGAAAATGTACTAGAGATATAAATGGATATTGTAATCTTCAAGTTCAAATGCAATTTAGAATTAACTGAGATTCATCCAGTTTGAATCTAAGTCTCATGTGGTTTTTCAAAACACAAAATGGTGATACTGAATTTCACTCAAAACAGCAAGAGATTCAACAAGAAGTCCAAAATACACATTTGTACAGTAACCAAGCGATATTTGCAAATAAACTCTATTAAGTTACTTGATTTCACAGAAAAGATGAAGCAAGTATTAAATCCTACATGTTTCCCTTAAAGGAACAACTGAGCAAAACATAATTTTTTTTTCTTCACCATAAAAGTACTAACAGCAATACTTTGTGCTTTTTCACAAAAAAAGCAAGCAACCATGGCAGAACTTTATAAGGCAGTAGTTTAAGATTCAGTGCAGCCTTTAAGTGAATATATAAGGCCTTAACATGTTAAGCCCTGCCAGTAATTAGTGGGACAGGTCTTGTCACTGAAGAGGAAGCGGTACATGTTAGAGGAGCACTGACTTCCTAATCCGCTGAGGTCCTATTTCAGGTGCAGATGCCCTTCTAATAAGTCTTTTTTGGTTAAATATGCTTGCAGCCAAATACATATTATTGTATTTAAACTATCAATTCTTTTTACATACTACATTTTGTTATACAGTCTAAAGCATGCTTCTACCTAAAATATTGCATTCTGCCTAAGGTTGGAGTGTAGAACAAAATTGAAATCAAATAAAGCCACTAACTCTTAGTGCCTCCCAGTGAATTCTGTAGTGGAATCCAACGCTTCTGCAGAAGCACTACACAGGCTGTGGTCACTCACGTTCTGTAAAGTATGTTTTCCACTATAGATGGATCTGATTAAGATGCTTTGTGTTTAACTTTAATCTTTATAAAATCCCTAGAGTAGTTAAACCCACAGTATTAGCCATTGAAACTATAGCCATATATTAGGCTATTAAATTTTATTCTTAGTTTAATAGAATTGCCATCTTGGCATGATTAATCTGAATTGAAGCAGATCGTAATTGGGTTGCTAGTTCAGCAAGAAGGAAATGTATACAATTATGCTCAGAATAACAATGACTTTTATACCAGAATGAAATGAATGACAGCTGTAGAATAATGTAATTAATTAAAGGTATATGGTTTCTACGTTTTTATATGTTTTACCTATTTAATGCACTGAATCCTAGGAAAAGCCTTAAGTGTCACATTTTTTTAATTAATTTTGAATTCGAAAAAAAAAATGTAATCTTGCCTGGTCCAGATTCCTTCTTTTATAAAACCATATAGACCAATTTTTAAGTGTATGTATCAATCTATAATTACTCTCCAAAGTATAATGAAAAAATGATACACTGTCAGCAGATCATTCTTTCCCTGCACCATAGAAACTCATATTGCTTAAATTTAATGGTAATGTTTAGAAGCTGTGGCTGTCACTTCTGGTCTGCTTCAGAGAGGCAGGAATGGCGATCCAAGACTATTATCTCTTGAGTTAGCTCCACACAACACTAGAAAGTTCTATAGCAAAGCAGTTAATAGTATTTATTTCCCCATATAAAAAGTGAAAATATTATCAACAGCCTGTCTCATTAAATAATAGAGGGATATCATCATATTTAAGTCTTTAGCATATGGAGATACTCTTCTTGAGTGTTAGATATTTTTAGTAACCCGAAAGTGAAAGAAACAGATTGGGTAGCACTGTGGCCAAAATACATTGGAAAGCAACCTCTCTACGATATGTGTAGAAGAAATCCATCAGAAAAGGGCAAGGAGCTGAACTGCCAAGAAACAACCTCAACTTTAAAGACCTGAAAATGTACCACTGTTGAGGTTCCACTGAACCAGACACCAGGCGTCATGCACAAATACAGATGCCAGTCTCCTTGAACCCTTGAAATGTGTATACACATTGGATCACATCATGATAATAGAGATTCATCACATAAAGCTCTGGCTTCAGTGCACAAATACTTCAAGATGTTCATAGTTTTGTTCCCCAACAATAGAATGGTTATTTATGATGTACGTGATGCGTGCAGTTCAGAGATACGAATATTATGATGAATATATTTTCTTAGCATGCAAAAAAAAAAAAAAAATTCCTAATCAATTAGTGGGAGTCAAGCCACCTGCGCTGAGTTTTCCCTGGTGGCCATGGTTCGTGTTGGTTCAGCTTTCCTCACAAGCAGTGGCATCTTTCAGCAAAGTGTTTTTATCTTTCCCATTTTGCAGGACAGTGTGAGTAAAATCCAAACTCCATACTGAGACTAAGCAGAAAAGGCACTTGAGCCAATGGAGCTCAGCAAACAGACAATCTCATAAGTAAATAAATACACTGTAGTTACGTTGCCTCACAGGTTTCCAGCAAAAGAATCATTAAGAATCTTTGCTACCTACTGACACAGAGGAACGATGGTTAGAGATGAACTATGCAAGTAAGATTCCGAGCAAGTTGAATTTGTCTGAGTGTAATAGTAATGCTCTTAGAAAAGGACACTAGAAAAGACCTTATGGAACCCTCTTGTTTTTCAGTTCAAACTGTCTTTTTTAAAATTGCCTCCAGCAGGTAAAAATGATGTTAAACTTAGAATACATCTTTTGAATACCAGATTGAGGCTACCTGACTATTTTCACTGGAAAAAAAAATTGAAAATAGTGTTCAGCCCTCAAAAAGTTTAGTGTATTTGCTGGTGGATCAAAACTACAATATGATAGTACAATTATAGTTGCTAATGGGGAAAAAAAGCTGAACTAAATTACAGATTTTCTATCTCTTGTTTTCATACCTTACTTTTAGTCTTGGTTGAGATGTATGCACAGGCATCAGTCACTACCACTCTGGGCAAGTAAACCCATTTTTTCCTTTTCTTTTTTAAGTTTTGTGGTGCTGGGGATGAAACCCAAAGCCTTCACTTTCTGTGCACCCACAGTCCATTTTTCTTTTTCTTTTTGATTTTGAGACAGAGTGTCCTCTCTGAGTTGCTGAGTCACCCAGGTTCCTGGCAAACTTGTGATCCTCTTCCCACAGCCTCTCAGGTTGCTGGAATAACAGCCCTGCAGCCACCAGGCCCCACAACACCTTAAATTCTTAAAGCTAAACGATACAATGAAAATTACTAAGCTATTTGTAAAATTTTGTTGAACGGGAAGTTGTTCAGCTCTTCTTCTTCATATGAAGCCTCATATGCTATAGAACAGGAAGGAAATTGCTCATTTCCTTGGCTCTTTCAGGCCATTAACAGACCACCAGATGCCCTAAAGGCATATGGCTAAGGGGGCCAAATTTGCAGAAAAGGGATGCTCCGGGTACTCCACATTTCTCTTCCCAGCCCTCCTTGTCCAAAGCCAGGCATTCCAGGTAGAAGAGGTAAGGGCTAACTGGGAACTCAGCAAAGCCAGGCTCTTGCCAAATATACTTAAGTCGCTGGTACCTCTTCGGTGGCTCAAAATAAGCTATTTCCCCAACGCACCATTGCAGCCAGCCGTGTCTCGTTGCATGTCAGCGTTTACCAGGCAGAAAGCTTGAACGATGCCATCCTCTCAAAGATAAGATGTGGTTTTTTGTGTGTTTGAGTTACCTTCACAGATTTTGAGTCAATATTTTTGTGTGGTTAGAAAGCCATTTTGAGATTACAATGTAATATTCAGGCCTTAAATGTATTGCCATGAATACTTTTGATGTGAGTCATAAGAAAGAAAGAAGGGGGAAAACAAGGCCAGCAGGCAGAAGGCAGCAGTAGTATCTGGACGCCAGATGGCATCAGGTTAGCGGAGGAGCTGATTCAGTAAGAAGCAAAGGGAAATTCCTCCCACGCATCCGTGTGAACAGACCCCACAAGGATTTAGATACAGAAAGAAGAACTAGCAGTCACCGCGGCAATCTTGTAGTTACTGAACACCATGTTTCTTGCTGAAATGTGTATTTAAATATATAATACACAAATTTATGTTTACATCAGTTCTTATTTATGCCCTATAAGTTGTTTCAGAATGTGGATGGCTTAACTCAATTGTTAAGAATGTGAATTCATTTTCTAAAATGTCTAGAAATATATATATATATATATATATATATATATATATATATATATATGAAATGTATATTATATAAAACTATATAGCAAACCAAGTATCAGCAATGGGTCGAGATAATGCTGTTGGTAATCTCAAAGAAGTCACCTGAGTTATGTTCTCTCTATAAGTCTCAGGCTATGGGACATAGCAAGGAATATCTTGTATGCACAGAAACAGATCTATCTCTTAGGAATTAAGAATCATATCTAAGATGGAAACATTTAAGCAGTATTTGAAGATTGTCAAAACAAGAAGGATGTTCAAGCAGCACAGGATTGAACATTAGAACCGTAGGAGTTTTTAAGACGCACAAAGCATTTATTTTCAAGAATTGGCGTATATGGCAGAACCAAAGTCTCACATTGGCGAGGTCCTTGCTCTCCACTAGCCAGGTGCACACAGAGCCCTTTTCCTAGGAAGTCTTGGCCTCTCTCACTCTGACGTGCGCACTTTCTGGCCTCCTCATCTACTAACATCATTCTAATCCTTTGTATTCTTTGCACACCATGGGATGCTTCATATATATTCTTTCTGTGGCCTGTTATATATTATAGATACTTTGGAGGATACCAGACCTGCTGACTGTTCATACCTCCTAATGGCAGGAGCTAGGCACCTATAAATCACCTGGCTCTGTGGCAAGTACAGGGCAGGTGCAAAAGTGACCTAGCAGTCTTTGCTCTTCAAGAAACCGTTAATGCATTCTTAATGTAGGAGTAGCAGAATTGTGGTTTAGATGTTGAATATTGGTCATCTGTCTATGGATTGAGTAAATGGGCTGCTGTTCTTAAGAAATATCACTGAAATGCTGAAAGAAAGGAGAAAAAAAATGACATTCCCCTGGGAGTTTGAGGATGCACAGCATGAGCGAGTTGTTGATTTTTAAGAAGTATAAGAGACTTATTGAATTCCCAAGCTCTCGACTCTCATGGGTCATAATTGCATCTTCCTCTGAGCTAAAATATCACAATAGGTAAGCTAGTGTACAGTAATGCTCAACTCTTAAAAAAAATAAAGAAGAATATAACATACACACTGAAATGATATTAGCAGAAGTTGGTGTGAATTGGTGCTTGGCAGATTATGATCGAGCTTATTTGAATCTGGTTTTGACTCCAAAATTTTCCCCTGGGGAAATATTTTTCAACCTTCCTACATGGCAAATGATCAGCTACTTATTAACCACCATTTGTTCCTCATTGATTTCTACTTGTATGTTGAAAATGGCATTACAGAAACCACAACTATTTTCCCTAAGTTGACGTTTTTCCCCTTCTACATCAAGCTGACAATTGTGTGAGTTGGTGAGGGATGAGGCCATGTATTTAAATGTGCCCCACAAGGATCTATTCCTGCTAGGATCCAAGTCATTCCTGCAAGGATCCAAGTCAAAAAGCCATGTAATTATTGATTAGCACTCCACGCACAGCAGCTGTGTGTGCAGTGTTTCGCATAGGCTCTTCTGACAGACTGCCTCATTAGGATAAGTCACTAAACCCCATAGGCCTCAATTTCCTCATTTGTAAAATGAGCATAATCGTGATCTTTACATCGCAGGGTTTCATGAGGATTAAGTTAATATATGCAAAGTACCTGGTATGCAGGAAGTACAACATATGTATTAAGTGTTGTTATGATTAGGCTCTTTCTAGAGTCATTCATCATCTTCTTGAGAATCTTTTTAAGGGAGTTAAGATGTATAATAATTACTTATTATAAATGTTGAAATTAACGTAGATGTGAGATCTGCCTTCTACATCTTGTTTCTAATGATACTTGAGTAAGAACCACACTACTTAACCCCAAATTTAGCTAGTGGTTTCCAACTCACACCACCTCCTGCCTCTCTTGTCTACACTTCTGAGGCCCTTTGAAAACTCATGGATTAGCACCATACTTTCTAATTTAGCCCAGGGCTTATTGCAAGGGACAACAGTTAATTATCTTTATTTGAATAAAGAAGAGATTTATGGAAAGTTGCAAGAATGAGTTAGGAAACGTTTAGGAACTGAGTAGGTGGAAAAGCAGCCTTTCCTTACTTAATTACATTTGATCCCCAAAGATTGCTCCCAGCATGCACAGAGTCAGCAAAATCAATAATAAATCCAAGAGAGCAAGAACAGACAGGGCCATTTTTATGTAGTCAGTAGAAAAACCTTTACTGTAATCCAAAAAGTTCTAAATTTGTCAGCCCTTCCCACCGTCACCACCACTGTAGCTACTTTCAGTGAATTAAATCTGAACTGTTGCTCAGCTGAGCCCTAGAGAGTGACAAAGACAAATTAATGGATCCTTGCATGCCAAAATAAAGTATGGACCCTGTCACCACCAATATATGGTAAGTCCATTAGGGTCATTTTTAATGAACTGAACTTTTCTTTGGAAAGCTTTGCCAAGCTTGTGGAATTAATGGAAAAGAAACCTACACAAAATGCAAGATAAACTAGTTTCACTCTATGTAAAGAAGAAACGGTTTATGATAAGTATTCTGAATTTACTATTCTTTAGATTTTTATTAAAGTCTGGGAAATAATATAGATTTAAAATTACATTCTGGCTTATTAAGTTGAGAACTACAAATGCATTGATAGCAGTGTCAGCTATAATGGCATCTGAGTCCCTTGGGATGTAGCTCTTTAAGCAGAGAATACTATTGCAAAATTTTAAATTCAAATTGTGTTCTGTTCACATAGGTCAGAAAAGCACAGGGAAAGAAAGGTGACTTGAGACAAGTGGCAGGTCTTTGTTTGTCATTTGTGACAAGAGTAGCTTGGCTCTATCTGTACCTTCCACATGCAATTAACAGCCTATCTGTTTTTTTCCCAAATCTTTGCATACGGTGAGTTTTAAAGAGTAGATTACAAAAGAAGACAGCTTCCTTTGAGTTCCTGTAACCTAGAAATGATTCCAGAATGGTCCACCTCCTCCTCTGATGGGTAGCTGGTAGGAAGATAAAGCAGCGTTTGACCATAAAGTCATGTATAAATTACTAAGGCTAGCAACTGCCGCAGTTCTCTTCTTCTATAAAATACCATTTCTGTTGAGATTTTGTTGACATATGATAGGTACAGAATTTAAACTTGCCTCAAACTATATGGTTACCCAAAAAGTTATCCACATAAAATAAGACCAGCGCATACTAAGTATAGCTGTAAGGTATAAAAATGAATAAGCTTGGGGCTAGAGGGATAGCTCAGTGATTAAAGTGCTTGCCTAGCAAGCTCAAGGCTCTGAGTTTGATTCCTCAGCACCACATGAGCTGGGCATAGTGGCACATGCCTATAATCCCAGCACTTGGAAAACTGAAGCAGGAGGATTGCCAGGAGTTCAAGGCTAGCCTGGGCTAGTGAGCTAACTAGTGAGTTCAGCAGTAGTCTAGACTACAGAGCAAGACACTGTCTCAGTAAAACAAAAAAAAATGAATAAGCACACTATAACTACTAAATTTGAGTACAATAACTTTAAAAGACTATAAGAAACTCTTACAACAGGAAAATACTCTCATTTCTCATACCAGTGTCTACCACAGAGAGGTATATTTTACTTTCTTAGAGTTTATCAAGCTGTTGCCTCTTTATCGAGATCAATGTTTTGGTCTTTGAGCCCAAGAACAAGTCTAATACCACGTCGCTCGTGATAGTAATGCTTAATGTCCTGTTTATTACTCACCTGGAAAGAAATATTGATTAAATGTCTGTTCACAGAGATTGGCCTAGTGAGGAAACTTGTTACTGCATAAAGACTCACATTATGATTTTTCAAAGACTGATAACTGCTCTCAGAAAATGTAAAAGGGTCTCTCAGCATCTAACAGGGACACAATGTGTGTGGAAGTCAGGAAGGTCCCCTTTGAAAAGGAACTTGTGGGACGAGGCCTGAGGATGAATGGGAATTATTGCTAAACTAGGTTACAGAGGATAGTCATTCAGGGAGTGACCTGCACCTACTCACATATCTCAGAAAAGAGCTACACATATAATATTTAAGGAAGTGAAAGAAAACTAATGTGGCTGAAAGATACTGACTGAAGCATGGCTGTGGGTATGAAGATGGAGATGTAGCCTTCAGGGGAAGTCTGCCTTTTTTCTGAAGACAGTGTAAAACTCTGTCTTACGTTTTGGCTGTAATGGCTACATCTGATTACAATGTAAAGAATGGACTAGTCAATGGTAGCAGAGGAAGAAGACTATTGGTAGCTTTTTTGATGATATAGGAGAGACATTTAGCCTTTGGTGATTATGGTTTGCCCATCAACCCAAAAGGTAGTCCAGGGAGGAGTACAGAACATACAGCCAGGGGCTAGCCTGCCAGGTTTGGGATCTTGACTCATTCATTTGCTCAGCAGTATGATCTTGGAAATCTCTGTATCTTAGCCTTAGTGTTTCAAAATGGGGATGTAAATAGAATGTTAAAATATAATTTTCAAAAAGGTAAAATCATGATTGTCATGTAAATGTAAGCTGAATGCATGTTAAAATTGTCTTTATGAATTACTCAGGAAACTAGATAAATGTTTAAATTAATTCAAATGAGAATCATATTTAGAAAGGTTCATGTTTTCCAGCAGACATATCATTTGCATTGACCTGATCAGGGAAAAAAAAATCATCATTATGGACAAGAATCATCTGTGTCATCACCAGCCCTTTATAAGGACACTTGAGTTTCCGAGGTGTTGTGATATAGATTAGCCAAAGATAATCCATGTCTAGAGGTTCATCAAATCAGACCACTCCTAGATGAGCGCTAGACCAAGCCCACATTCGTCTAAAAACAACTAGCTAGCTCCAGCTCATTTCACAATGTATCCTACTGTATCCATCTCCCAACAACATTAGAGTGAGTTATATATGAAAGATGCGTAAGTCAGTAAGTCATTGTCATTGTAATATCAATGGTAGATGATAACAATGGAAATAGAGAAAAGTGAATGACGTTAAGATGTATTTTAAGGGAGAATTAATAGAATTTAGAAATCAGTTGGAAGGAAGAAAAATGAGAACTCTTTATTATTTCACTTGAACAACTAAGTGGCCAGTAGAAACATTTGCTGTGATAGAGAAGACTGGAAATGAACTGGTTGCAAAGGAGAGAAATCAAGAGAAATGCCTAAATTGTTCTGGATATTTTTAAGCCAGGGATGCCTTTTAAATATAAAAGTTAAAGTGTCAAGTAGAGATAACCATGTGAAGTAGAGTATGAAGCCTTACTACGTGACTTGCACCTCAGCTTTCTCTTTCAGATATGAAATTGGGATAATAACAGTTCTTATGTGTCCACTGCAATTTAATAACTTTATAAAGATTTTAGAAAACCCTCAAGAACTAAGACGCTCTATGTACATTTTTATAAATAGATTAATTAAATTAATCTTTTTTTTCAAAGAAAAAAATCTAAGATTACTTAGAAATCCCCTCTACATTGAATATTTTAATCTAGGAATCATAAACAAATATATCAAAGGTCAGCACCATGGTAAGCCCTGAGGCACAGCCATCTTGGGAGTTCAAGAACAGGAGAATGACCTAGGAAAGGAAGAATAGGACCAGAACAGTGACCATAGAAGAAAACCAAGTTTGGTGTCATATAATTCAATAGAAATTTGAAAAGAAGGTCATGGCCCATTATGTAAATGCCACTGGGAATAAGAAAGGTGAGGATTGGATTTTCCAGGATCAAAGATAATCTGAGGCCAATATTCTTAAGCTATTATTATTCAGTGCTTTCCTGGTGGCTTTTCTCTTTACTGTTAAGGAGGAGTAGCCTCCTAATGGCCGACAGATTCCACCTTTAATAAGACTGTGGTCAGATGATTGGGTGCATTCAGGGTGGCATGGCCATAGATACCCAGCCTGGCCTTGGACTCACCACATTCCTCCTGTCTCAGCCTCTTGAATGCTGGGATTACATGTGTGTGCCACCATGCGATCAGGACCGGCCTGGGCTGTAAAGCAATACTCTGTCTCAAAAAAAAAAAAAAAAAAGGAGGAAGAGGAAGAAGAGGAAGAAGAAGAAAGGAAAGACTGAATGAAACCAGAAAGCCCAGAATGGAGCTGCCAGGTGACTTCAATAAAGCACTGAAAGACTGGAGTTTCCAAACTCTGAAAGAGCCCAGCAATCTCCAGATGCATTGGCATTTTCAGGGAACTCATCCCCCGCGATATTTCACTCTAGTATAGCGTCTCTTTGAAAGAAAAATGTGCTCTTTAATACAGTCAGCTTTTCGTCTACTTCTGGCACTATTTTCTGCAAGAAAACCATTGATGCATTCTTGCAGACATGCCAGCTGTGTCTCAAAGAACTCACAATGAGTTTATCATTATCCTAAGGAAACAAAGAGGACCATTTGGAAAAGGCCACTAACCATAGTTCTTCCAATACTGACTTAGTGTTTGGAAATTGAGGCCTTCCCTCAAATTACTACTGCTTTTGACAAAGGCATTCCCTGATTTTCATTTTTCTTTTTAAATAGTTGTAGACTCTGTCAAAGTTGTCATTTGTTATTTTAATTTTTGGGGTCATTCCATTCTTGGCTATGCTGATGGCGTGCCTTTCATTGTTGAAGACCCTCATAGTTCCTGCATGGCGCTTAAGGATGTGAGGAACCCATAAAAAGAACCGGTGTTGTCAGAGGTTTTGTGAGGTGGTGTCCAGGACACCTGTGAGGAATTTTATTTGGAGACCAGTATGAGTTGCGTAACTAGCATAAACTATTGGCAGCTCTAGAGAATTGCAAACTAAAAGAGGTTGAGAAATATTTTCATAATTCCATATTCATGTGTCATTAACTGAATGTCTTTCATAATAAGTTAGATTCTCATTTATTTAAAATAACTTAGATATGGTTCTGAGGAAAATCACAGCCATACTTTGTGCAAATATTGTCCCAAAGCTTTAGTACTCCAGCTATACTTTTAATCATTTGGAAAGATGCCTTAAAATTAAGGATCTTGCAAATAATTCAAAAATGTCTAAAGTGATCCGATTGAATAGTGGCCATCCTTTTGTATCATATTCCGAAGATCTTTAACTTATTTTTGAAGGTTCTTAAAAATCTCCCCTTTTCATTTCATGGAGAGACGTTAAACAATCAAAGAGTCTCTATGGGCAACCTTTACTCCATATAAAGTGAGAAGTAGGTGAGAGGAGCAGTAGGATGTTCTTTCCTTTTCCAAGTTCCTTTTCTCTCCCAGCAGCAATTTTTTTAACATGTGTCCAAATGCCCCTGCTAGGGTTAAGAAAGTACACCTAGTCTAAGGATTTTTTACTCTATTGATGTTGTAAAGATCAGCCAGAATCAGCACACTTAAAAATATGGAAAATGAAGACGGAGTTAAAAATAGATGAGGCAACATGGACTAACGTATTATTATCAATAAACTCTGTGAATTTTTGCCCCCAAATGGCATATTTATATAAAAGACTCTTATGGTGAATTCAGGGTGGAATTACTTACATAATATTTTATTTTTCCAATACACTATTCGCTAGATCCCCCTGTGGCCACTACTTAATAAAATTTTAAAAAGGGAAAACCCACAATTCTCATGCAAATATAAAATGAACATCTGTCAAAAGTCTTACAGTAGTCCCCTTTTATCTATAGGTATGCATTCTAAGACCTCCATTATATGCCTAAAATTCAAACCGAATGAATTCTATAAACAGTATTTTTTCTATATACATAATCTATTACAAAGTTTATAAATTAGGAAAAGTGAGAAATTAACAACAATAACTAATAATAAAATTGAATGCTTAGAATTTATAGAGTATTTAAAACTTATAAATTATTTATTTCTGAAACATTTATTTTAATACTTTTGAACCATGGCTGAGAATGGTTAGCTGAAATTATAAAACATGAAACTTCCAACAGGGGAGACTACTGTATATCTTTAATTAGGGAACTTAATGAGGGGACTGGTAAGACATTACAACCAAGTCAAAGGCCACTTAAAAGAATCATTTTTAGTTTGATAAATACGAATGTTAAAAGAAATTTACAAATTGTGGAAAAATGGGTCTGTCCACAGGGCAGTAATCAATCGCGTTCCACTCAAGTGAACGTGAGAATCAGATGAGCAGAGAGGCAGGAACTCTTTCCCTTTTCCAAGTGTCTCACCCAGCAGCAATTTCTAGGGGCAAAAAAATCATCTTTATCATCAGTTTTGTGCAACTTTCGAGTACAAATAGCTGAAAGTCATTGAAAGACTTGGATAGCCAGGAATGATGTACACGCAACAGGATATTCAATCTTTTTGGTCCATTTGAAAGTCTTTCATAATTTTTACCTACTTGATTCATTCTCTTCTCTTTCCCAACTGTATTTCACACCACCATTTTCATACAAAGACATACATCGAAAGAAAGAGGTAAATAAACTCACAACACCTGTAGATTTATAGCGAAAAAATGAGTGACAGCTACTAAAATGAGATACTTCTAATGTGATTCACTACAAGGCTTTTTGGCGTTTTTGTTTTATGGTACTGGGGACCAAGCTGAGGGCCTTCACATTCAGTTACATCCCCAGACTTTTTTTTTTTTAATACCTTCAGACAGGTTCTCACCAAGTCTTTAAATTCCCCAATCTGGGCTCAATCTTGTGGTCTTCCTCAGCCTCCCAGAGCGCTGGGATTACAGGCCTGTGCCACCAGTCTGGATTTCCTGCAGGTTCTAATTTTCACTTTGAAACTAAGGCACAAGCATCAAAATAACACACATATAAAGCTATTCTTATTTTAATAATCCCAATGATTTTTTTAAAAAACCAACATAAATATGAGAGAGAAAGAGAAAAAGTAACAGGAGGAAAGGGAAAGTTAAATATGTTAGTCACAGATCATGTCCATAAAACTTGAGGCTAACTCTGGTGAATATCTGTAGTGACATGAGACTAATTAACCCAGAGTGCATTGTTTCTGTTTAACATTATATTAATGAAGTGATTGTTTTTATTATTTCACTGCATGCTTCTAACTCCATAATAACCACCAATAAAATAAATTATGGGGGCTTTATTAGTGAATTTGATTGTTACTGTTTTCTATTTCGTAAAAGGGACCATGATAATAAAACACTTTGTTAATGAAATACATAATTAAGCCTCCAAATAGAATAATAGACCAAAACATACATCATCTATTTTCCAGTTGTGACTGGGTTTTTTTTTTAATTTTCTAGAGATGGGAAATCTAAGTATAGAAATTATATTGTCTTTTCTGAAGTTTATACAAATTATATAAAGAATTCACTCAATCGGCCACTCTTCATTCATCTGACAGTACTTCTGCTGACAAAAGGAACTTTTAAATTACCCAAACTAAACTGCAGTAGTGAGAGTCTTTTGATTATATATTTATACATCAAAAGGAGTGATATACTGCAGTGGCACCTGTAATTGTTCATAGTGCCCACTTCAGGGTTCAAGCTCAGGGAGTCCGACCCAAGGTGAGACTTCCAGACATTACGTTTGAGCCTCCCTACTCCGAACTCTGAGCCCTTAAGTGTGCCCTCTCCCTGCCCTCGCTTCCTACCCCTGTGACCAGAAAACTGAGGCTAGAGAAGAGCTGGGAGATCTAGGGACGTGGGGAAAATCTTCATGGAAAAACTAGTTATTATTCACTTAACCATTTGCACTATCAGATATTTTTCTTTTGAAATATAATCTTCTGCCTTAGACAAGAGAGAGCACATTATATTATACTGTGTAATCACCAGAGAAATTAAGTTGACTGCCAAGAGACAGCACTACTTAAAAACCAAATGGTTTGTAATGGGTGTGAACCTGATGGAGACTCGTGGATAGCGGGTTGGGAGATCCGCCAGTGAAGCTGTTTTACATTTGATAAGACTTTCATTCGGGACATAAAACAGATGTTTATTATGTTTTGTTATTAACCCTGAAGGTCCAGTCAGTCAAAAATCCATGCACATACATGTACATGTGTATACATAATTACTTTATATATTTTTTCTTCTGTTGAGATATCCTGCTCTGAAACCTGAATGCTTCTACCACTGCAACATGTTTGCAAGCAGGTCTTCTCTACTTTGTGTTCTTTTCATGTGTCCCCTTGTTCTGGAAAGAGACCACATGGAAAGTCACTCACATTGTTGGCGAGGAGAGCTGAGGGCCCACTCTCTACATCATTCGTAGTCTAGATTTCGCCAGAGAGTTGTCTTGGAATATAAAAATCAAACAAATCAAGTTGGCTATTTGTCATTCTATAAGCTTGTACACGTGGAAAGAGATGGGCACTAAGACAGAAAGCAAATTCGAAGATCACCCGAATCTCCATGTGTTCGCATCTCCACCAAATGTTCTGCAGTAGGAATTGCAGACAATAGTCCAGAGGCCAAATCCAGAAACGTCTATCACCACCTCATTCTCCCTCCCCTAATTTTTATACTAAAGTTTTACTGGACACAGCCCCACTCATTTGCTTACTTATCTTATGCTGCAATGGCAGAATTGAGAGTTACCACAGAGACTACATGACCTTTAAAATCTAAAATATTTCCTATCTACTTCTTCATTGAAAAGTCTGCTAACCCTTGTTCTGTTTTAGTAGTCATGCAAAAGGGCTGTCGTATGTGACAGAACACTACTTAGGCTGCTTAGAAAAAACCCATAGGATACCATTCTTTTGAGATAATGCCATCTTTTTATTGAAAAATGAATTTCGGTTCTATGCTATTAAAGAAGCATTCATCATTATACTTTTGTCAAAGTTGGCTAGCTAATCATTTGCCTTTATGACTTTTCAATGTATGAAATAGTTTAATATGCATTTTTCCTTATGTCTTTATGCTGTATGTTTGTCATAATTCCTGTCCTGGGAGCCAGGCAGGTGTATGTAAAAGTGTAATAAGACACTTAATATGACTTTGACCATAGAATTTTGTTTTATACTTCCATAAAGCTCCTAGAGTTGCCGTTATTTAAGGAGAGAAGACTTTAATCTTTTTAGGATACTGTTTTCCCCCAAGTTCTTTATATGCTATAAGTCAAAAACAACAGGGAGAAGGAAATCGGTGAAGGGAATTTCTTGAGAATGATTGTATGTATCCACTCCCCTCTCCTCACCTGTCTCCCAGGGTAGCTCATTGGCCTTTACTCACTCCTAGTAAATGCCTCTTCAGAGGAAGGTGTTTTGAAGGACTTCTTGTTAGGTCTCAGAGCCACGATGTGCTTTGTGAAAGGCGGGCTTTCCTGTCCAGGTCACCTCTGCTCAACTCAAAGCCCAAGAAGCTCAGACTGGCAAAACAGCTTTGTTGTGTTCTTCCCAGTGTGAAAAGTTGGATTGATTTGATGCTAAAATTTTGGTTTCCCTGAACTAGATAGGAACCATTTGCATTTACTAAGATGAATACTAGGATTCATTATCAGTTGGGTTTTTTTCTGCCAAAGTCAAGGTTAAGAAGCCAGGATTGCCTGCCTCCTCAGCACAACTCCTAAAGAGAAAGCGATAGGACCATGGAAAATTATTTTTTTAAAAAAAATTGTTCCAAAGTCTTTTCCCCCACGTTATTAAGCAAACTTTTTGAAAATGTTCCCTTTGGGCTTTTTCCCCTGAGGTTCCTCTCAAGGTCGTTGCAGTTATGGCCACAGTTGATTAATGGAAGAAAAAAAAACTTGGGGGGAAATTCGGATATTTTCCTATATTGTAGAGAAACTCAAAGAAAATCTAAATTGTTACTAGTGCAGATATTTTCAGGGAGTTGAGGGGGAAAGATGTTGATCAAATTTGTGTGAGTACAAATGCTCTCATTTACTGTGGCATGCCTGTGGATTTAAATTTGTAACATGGTTTTCTCTAAGATATAAAAAGAATTGGAGTTCAGACTAATTCAAAGAATGTGTGAGGAACAAGAGAGCATCGTTCTTGGAAACTTACAGGAAGAAAAGGCCCTTTATACATATAAATAAATCTTGGGAAGCACATTGAACAGAAAAGCTAAGAAAATATCTGAATATGAGATCCAGACTTTAAAAAATTCTTCCTTAAATATCTCCCAGGGCTTATTCTGTGATAGTTTTGGGTATCAGTATTAGTCTGCTATAAGAATAGCCAGCATCCTGCAAGAGGCCCAAGTGCTGGGATTTAGGGTGAGAGGAATCGCCAGTTCCCTGCTCTGAAGAGCTACCGCTGTGGGTGCAGAGCCGCGAGCAAGCAGGTGGTCCGTGGCTGGAATGTCTTGCAGCTGGGAGTTCACATGACACTCACGAAGCGAGCAGTCCAGCAGAACCAGCGGCCAGCGAGCTCATGAGCTAAACCGAAGCTCCCACAGGGGACAGGGTGGAGGAGCCCTGAGCACAGCCTGGGACGGCTCTGGGCCGCGGAGGCCGATGCCATGCGGCCCGGCCCGGTCCCTGAGGTCTTCCGCCTGGGGCTTCTCATCCTGCCCTCTTGTCTGCTCGCCAATTGCAGGTTCATCCCGGAGGCCTGGTCGGCCTGCACGGTCACCTGCGGCATGGGAACCCAGGTGAGGATCGTCAGGTGCCAGGTGCTCCTGTCTTTCTCTCAGTCCGTGGCTGACCTGCCTGCTGACGAGTGCAAAGGGCCCAAGCCCGCTTCCCAGCGCGCCTGTTACGCAGGGCCCTGCAACGGAGAGGTTCCTCGCTCTAACCCCGAGGGCACAGCCAAGCTCTTGGGTGGCCTGCAAGACGTTGAGGAGCTGTATGACTGGGAGTACGAGGGGTTCACCAAGTGCTCCGAGTCCTGCGGAGGAGGTAAGGAGGGGCCTGCGTCGGCCTCCCTGTTTTGCTGCCCCTTTTTCTGTCTCTCTTCCCCCTGCCTGCAACTCTGTCGTCTGAGGGCCCCATTCCAGGAGTCACGAAGGGCAAGAGGGCAAGCGGGCAAGCGGCCACTCTGCCCGTCAAGCCTGCTGGGAGAGACACACCCGGGGATTTCTCCTCGGGCCTGAGCAGCTCTCAGACTGCCGGCCGTGGGGACCAGCACAGCGAACGCCGCCGCTTCCCGCGGGCGTGCTAATGCTTCGCTGTCCACGTGTACTTGCGTCAGTGCACGCGTGGGACCCCAGGGTCCAGGGACTGCAGGTCTTGCTGCTCTCGGGACGGGCTACAGCCCCTCCAGTCTGGTCAGCATTTCCCAAGGGGACGGGGTCTACAGGGAAGTCAGCACAGTGCACGCCTGGAGCGGGAGACCAGCTTAACCGGAGTCAGAGCCCACTCCACCTCACATTAAGAACTAAGGAGACCAAGATGCAAAAATTAGAGCGACTGATTGAGTGTCTGCCAGCTTCTATTCCGCCTGTGGTTGCTCTGTCACTCTACTTTCAAGCACGTAGACAATTCCTGAAGCTTCCCATTACGCATTGTTACCTCACGGCAAAGGCTTCTATGGCTCTCTTGGGCATATTTCATGTTAACAAAAAAAAAAAAAAAATAGCTTTGGTGTTTTTGTTTGTTTATTTTGAGAAGGGGTCTCACGAAGTTGTTCATTTGCCTGAGTTTGGCTCAAAATTTACAGTCTTCCTGCCTCAGCCTCCCAGAGTGTTGGGGTTACAGGCCTATACCACTGGGCCAGGATAGTGATTCTTAAATTAATTTATTTAATTGACAGCTAATTGTAGTATATACTTAGGGTATACAAGATGATGCTTTGGTGTGTACAGTACACATTCTAGGAAGATTAAATCAAGCTAATCATCGTGGTTATTTGAGACATTCTGTGATTATTTCAGCCTTTGTGAGCAGGATTATAACAAAAAGCCAGTTAATTCAAGATTACGATCTTCCTTACCACTGTAGAAAATACATTAGCTTCATGCTGCCACCATCCCTCTGACTGGCTGTCAGTAACCCCTCTTGTGGAGACTGAGGCTCCACATTCCCAGCGTATTTCTTACTTAGACAAAGTACTGGAATTATCTCCCAAAACTGTTTTACAAACCATGACATTTGAGAAACATCTTTAAAGGCCTCTTTTGTCACAATTAAGAATGTAAAAATAAATGTGCCTGTCCACATGTAATTCAAAAGGAGTGAATAGTGAAACAGTCCCAGCAAATAATCAGTTTCCCTAGCAGGTGTTTTTAAGCATTTACTAGTGCTGTCCTTGAGGTCATTGTTTTCTACATCTTGCACCTTCAGACCCTGGAATTGGGAAGAGTTTTCATGGAAAGTCCTGGTACTTTAAAGCCGAAACGCTTCCCAGTGATTCTGGAAGACGGTTTTCTGGAGCAGAGCTAATGAAATCGTATTTACATGGTATTCTTCATCGCTTTGAGAACATCTTTTCTTTCTTGCCCAATGGGAGAAAAGTGTTAAATAAACTTTGATAACTTCTGAGCCTGGGCAGGAGCTGAG
Organism: Ctenodactylus gundi; assembly: GCA_004027205.1. Taxonomy (NCBI): domain Eukaryota; kingdom Metazoa; phylum Chordata; class Mammalia; order Rodentia; family Ctenodactylidae; genus Ctenodactylus; species Ctenodactylus gundi. The sequence continues at coordinate 167,400 of PVKB01000227.1, read as the reverse complement.
AGGTCAGGGGAAAGGTCATAGCTTGTAACAGCTGTTGCTTCTTTCTCCCATCACAAATGACTCTGAGTTCAGATGGTTGTGTTTTTATCCCCCGTTTCTACAATCACCTGAACTGAATGATCATTACTTCTAATCAAGAACAAATGTGCCTTGAAAAAAATATTTATGGTCCCTCACTCGTGCTCTGTTACAAGTGAAGCCTGGAACTTTATGAGCAGGTGGGAAAACTACATGCTATAATAAAATATATAAATAACCAAATACCTTTATCTTTAAGGACCTAACCATTCTACAGACCAACCAGGAGTTTAAAATTGAAAAGTCCGTCCTGTATGTGGAATATATTAATTTTAAGTGTTTTCAGAAGAAAATCATTTAGAAATAAGTTTTGAATGTTTGATATGCAATTGATTTCTACCTGTAGGAACTGAGGGAATTTGTATGCCATAAATCATACATCTTAATATCCAAGAGAGAGTATTTTTTAGGCCTTTAAATGTCATCAATTAATCAAACTTACCTACATTTACGTCGTTGTGCCAAGGTAATATATTTGCACCTAAAATGTTAGAGTTGAAAATTCCAAAGTGGTGAAAATATGCTTGGGTTATATGGTCCATATGATGCCCATATGCACTCGAAAATTTTTTCAATGTATGGGACATGTATATTTTCAAGTCACTATTTGGCAGTAACATTTTAATGTATTATCAACTTTGATCTTTCACCAAATTATAACTCACAAGAAAATATATATATATGTGTATATATATATATATATATATATACACACATATATTTAACCATTCTTGCCAAAACTAACCAAAAATATTCAGGATTAACAAATAGATCATCTATAGACTTGGGGTTGTAGAGACAGTCACGCTAATTTCATTGTTTTTGTAATCTTGAGAGATAAAATTGGATAGACACAGAAGTAACCTTTTACCTAGCAGAGGCAACAACCAGAAGGAACTCGTTAGTAATTTAGTCTGTAGTTGGTGGCTGCATTTCCCAAAGCTGTCATCAAATATCATGTAACAATTATGCTATTCTGGGAGATATAAACACAGAAAATCCCATATTTTAGAAGATTGAAAGTCAGCCTAACCTGCTCAGATCTATGCCCTACATCCTGCTATCACCTGCTTGTTAGAGTTTAATTTCCCATATGTGAGTCAATAGATATCATCAAGGAAAGCAATTTTGAACCTGAACTCCTAGGAAACCCACATGAAAATCTAGCTAAGGGAAAATGAAACTGACTTAAACAAAAGTGGAAGGTGAAGTTTTGTTTCTGTTGCTCCTTTTTCCTTTCTTTTGTTTCTATGAAAGATAAAGCCAGAATCCTAATGTACAATACTTAGACATGATTCTGTGTCATTTTGAAATGTTGGTTACAGGGCATATTTTGGTTCTTCTTGAAAAAGCACAAAGGTGGGAAGCTGACTTCTCACATCCTTGCCTACCTCTCCTCACACCATACTACATCTTGACCCCCAAGGGCTGTCCTAGAAGTTCTCAGCTCTCTCTGAGGCAGCTCCATCGCCTCTCCAGCCTCCCCTCCTTCCAGAATCCCATTTTCATCTCCCTTTGGCCTTACTCGTGCACTTGCCTAGAATACCATGTCCTTTATTCACCACCTTTGTCACGCCGAAGAAATTTACTGTGTGTGGACTGCAGGGCTAGTCCCAGATACTCCTTAATTATGACAGAACTTCTGACTTGGGTTTCCCTCACTAGCCAAGGCCCCACCTAAGAATACGGAAGCAGCTGGCCCCAGGACAACGGAGGCTTACTGCACTGAGTTGCAGAGCTCTCCTACATGGTTTTGTCGTACCTTAGATTAGAATGTAGTAACTCCGGAATCCTCCTTCATCTCAGTATTGAACCTACCCCCTGGGTGATGTTTGTCTTTGGTGATGATGAAGGATCTGCAGTGATGTAAAGTTGTGTTTTAGATATCTAAAGAAGGAGATAACTGACATCCTTTTGAAAATTTGTCCTTTACCACTCCAACCCGTGTGGTCTTAGACAGCCAACTAGAAAAGAAAAGGCCCCTCATGTGTCCACACCCACATGCCTGAAGGAAAGGCTTTTTTTTTCTTTCTTTCATTATTTTTTTTCTTTCTCAGTCTTTTTGAAACAAGGTCTCTTTATATAGTTTAAATTAGCCTTGAACTCAAGATCCTTCTATGCCAGCCTCCTCCTGGGATTACAGGCAGGTGCCTCCACACCTGGCCTGCAGCAAGCACATTCAAGTAAGTCACACAGTCACTTCCTATCTGAAATCATTAGTCCGATTTTATAAAGTTGTCAATAGCCAAATAAACCAAAATATGTTTTACTTTAGAGCAACATTTAGAAACTTTTGGGACTGGAGAAATAGCTCAGCAGTTAAAGCACTTACCTAACAGAAACTAAGTCAAGCACTAAGTACCCCAGTTCGATTCCCCAGAACCACATAAGCTGGCCATGGTGGTACACACATGTAATCCCAACACTCAGAAGTCTGAGACAAGAGGATTGTCATGAGTCCAAGGCCAGCCTGGGCTTCAGAGTGAGACCTTGTCTCAAAAAAAAAAAAAAAAAAATCGTTTATGTACCAAGTCGTCAAACAAATAGAAAACTTAATGTCTAACATAACCATAATTCTAGATTCTATGAGGAATAGTAAGCTATATCCAGCGGCTTGTCATCATAACCTTAACAGTCCCAGACGGTTCTGGTGAGAAATCAGAGGTGATATCCACAATTGCTTGGAAACTGTTTGACTATCATCATAGGATGAATTTCAAATGGAAATTCTCCCGAGGAGAATGTTGAAATGTCGGTCTTCCAAGCAAAGCTCTGCCTCCTGTTAGATCAGCAGCAGCATTAGAACCTAATAGGAGCTCACTGACAGGTGGTGAAGTTTTGCTCATCTGCCCAGCGGTTCTTCCGTGAGCTGGTACTGGTCAGAGGCTTGGTGGTTGGGGACCCCTGAATAACCTTAGGCAAGACGTTTACCCTTAGTTTTGTTCAGCTGCAACCAAAATGTCATCATGTAATCACTTTAAATAATACGATGGAATAATTGAAAAGTATAGTGTTGCTCTCAAATGCCACACTTCTAACTGGCCACCACGTATATATAAATTCTGACACCATAAAAACAGGAATAATAGCTGAGAGTGTGAATGTGTGCAGGTGGGTGAAGTGGGGTGGGGGGGTAGTACTAAAGATCCAGCTCTGAACCTTTGCACTAAGCTACATCTCTGCCCCATTTTTTAGTTTGAAGACATGGCTTCCTAGATTTCCGAATGACTTACTAAGCACAGAAACTGGTGAATTTATCAGGCTTAGAAGGAACATCAGTTTGGATTGTGCCTTTGGAAAGTCACTTCTTAAATAATAATCTTGCTGAGTGACCTCAGTCAATGTACCAGCAACTTAGGAAGTATTCTCCCATAGTGAGAACTTCTTGCAGAAACACAGGGTACATGGAAGAAAGGAAAAACAGAACTGACAAATGATGGGTCTGTGGTAGTATGCTAGCTACTTTTTAAAGAAACAATGCAGAAAGAAAAAAATAATACGTGTATTTCTATATATAACTACATGGATAGTCACAGACTGCTATAACTGTATACAGATATCTAATTATAGCTAGATATGTTTAGTTGCAATTATCTTTATGTACATAAGTGTATATGTCTGAAAGCAAATTAACAAAGAATGTCTTTCCTCATCTCTTTTCTCTTACTGAACTCTACTTGAGATGATTCCGACAACTGTCTAGGTTATTTCTGAAGATCTCCAGGGAGCAGTTGCAGCAACCTCTTAGTATTTCTAAATCATAAAGCTGTCTGTCAGCACTAAGGACACAGCTACTCTGAGCATCACCATTTCATTGGTCCTGGAACTTTTGACACCAGTGGCCGATTTAGTTGAAGTCCATTCTCCCAAAGAGAATGTTGAAATGTCGGTCTTCCAAGCAAAGCTCTGCTTCCTGTCAGATCAACAGCAGCTTGAGACCCTAACAGGAGCTCACTGACAGCGGTTCTTCCTTGGGCTGGTCCTGGTCAGAGGCTTGGTGGTTGGGGATCCCTGAATAACCTTAGGCGAGATGTTTATCTTTAGTTTTGTTTTTGTCTTGGGTTTGTTTTGGTTTGTTTTGTGTGTGCGGTTGCCTGTGTCGTTTTATGAGACTGGGAATTGAACCCAAGGCCTTCACAGTAATCTATATCCCCAGCTCATTTTTAATTTTTATTTTGAGACAGGGTCTCAGAAAGTTACCACGTTTCCTGGCCTGGCCTCAAAGTTTGCATGTGCTTGCTTCATCTTCCCAGATTGATGGATTATAGGCCTGCACCAGAATCCCCTCCCTCCCCAGCTTTTATCCCTTTAAGCCTCAGTTTTAAAGATTGAAAAAAAAAAGTAGTGCCTAACCTGTAGAGTTAAGTGAGCAAAATGATGGCAATAGTGGTAGTCAATAATGGACACCTTGTAGACGTTAGTTCCTGTCATTAGTACTGTAGGCAGCAGAAGAAAGTGTTTGGTCAATACAGAACCCATTTCCTGCCCTGTGAAGGCTCCACAAGGGATCCTGGAGGTCACCTTGAAAAATCTGCCACGTAACCCTGTGCTGAAAGTCAGTGTTGAGAGACCTGTTTTACTTGTGGTAAGTCAGACATACGCAGATGTCAGCAGGAAGACTGGTTGCCATGTCTGGAGTAATGACGCATCTTATTCTTTTTGTTCCAATTTTCAAAGCTGCCCTAAGTCACTAAATGAGTGAACCAGAATCAGAAGGAATCCAGCCAATGTAGAGTACTTGATGCAAGGCCCCAAGAGCATAGCAGCCCAGAGAACACTGGGTATTACAACATGGCCTCGAGCCTGTCTTCCAAATTCCCATTGATTAAAACCAGGAGAAGGTCTTAGGGTTCTGTTTCTGGTTGTCATTTGTTTATCACTTCGTGTTCCATCTGTATCCCTGCATTGGTGGCTATATAGCTTGCTGGAATTTTTTAAAGCATTTTAAGTGTCAGTAGCAGCCTATCTTCCTGTGTCGCTTACAGGTACTTTTTTCCCCAGATCAAATGATAATTTTGGAATTTTTTATGTCTGTCTGTCTGTCTGTTTCTGTATGTTTCTGTGTGTGCAGTACTGGAGTTGAACCCCTAACCTTGTACATGCTAAGCAAGCACTGTACCACTGATCCATACCCTTAGTCTTAGATCAAGTGATACTGGGCAAGATTGACAGTTCTGGACTTTCTACTGCCCCTTCTCACATGCAGTGAGTCCTCCTGATCACAGAGACCTCCCGCCAACTGCCTTGTCTACACGTCATCACTCCCACACACGCCCACTCTGCACGCTGGCCTGACAGTGTCATTTGTACACAGGTGTCCAGGAGGCTGTGGTAAGCTGCCTGAACAAACAGACTCGAGAGCTTGCCGATGAGAACTTGTGTGTGACCAGCCGCCGCCCCCCACAGCTCCTGAAACCCTGCAACTTGGATCCTTGCCCAGCAAGGTAAGGGACATGTTGCCTGCCCTGGCAGCCAGGAGAATGAACTGGGTTCATCTTTCCATGAGCAAGACTGGAACATTTATTGTTACCCAATGTTTTGAAAACCAATTAGCATCAGTTCAAACTTCTAGTCAAATCCACTTAAATTTAATTGAAACCAGAGGTTTGAAATTCCAGCTCAATCAATGGTCAAGTGCAGAGTCCAGAAGGCTCTTCGCACTGAAGCATGCTTTGTGGCATGGCTGGTACATGTACGTGCCACTCTGTTGCTTTCCCCTACAGGGAAACGAACTGACCACAGACGTCTTAGTCTCGGCAACGTTTTAGCCCGTGTCCAAGCTCTCACTCCATACTAATGAATTGGTTTGCAAATTACAAGGTATAAGGAGCTGAAGTGCCTGGGTGGTATAATTGACCCACTGTGAAATCCGTATGCACACAGCATGCAGATTCATTACAGCGTGCTCTGGGGTATGTGCATATCATTCCGTCTGCGTAAAATCAATTACAGCATTTCATTGTTCAGCCTGGACAGGGTCTCATTATTGCCCAACCTTGGGTCTTAGCTAATCAATCCAATCACTACTTCAGTCCACACAATTTTATGGTGTCTCAAAAGTTCTGCCTCTTAGATACTTTTCTATGAGCAACTCTCATCTATGGTTCTGGTTTGGAAAGGAGATGTTCAGAGAACCAAAGTCAGACTTCCCAGTCTGTTGATGGAAGCAAAAATGTGTATGCATAAGGTCATATGCTAGATATGAAAGGCACATTCTTTCAGAGTGATTCTTCTCATCTGCCTGCAAAGTGTACCATACAAGGATTGAGGTATCACTTTCAGGCATCTGCAGTAGTGTGCTGGTCAAGCTGACACACTACTTGTCTTGTGAGAAGCCAGCAAGCTAGCAAGATTTTTTTGTCTAGGACCTAGGGGAAATAAATTAGAGCCTTTCTCAAATGGAGACATAATCCTGCAGGGACACTTCTGCTGGCCACCAGAGCTGCATATTGATTTGTATGACGGGATGAGCTTTCCCCTTCAAGTACCGAACTGGAAAGGGCCACTAGTTCCATATTCTCCAAGGCAGCTACAAGTCCGTCACTGCGTGGAATAGCACCCAACTCAAAAGAACAGCATACAGAAAACAGTTAACAGCTGAACTTAGCGAAGCTCAGATCCAATACACAGAATCCTAAGTAAACTTTTTTTCTATCTTTGATCTACCTGGCCCCACATTTTAGTCCCCCGTTGACAGCTGTCAAGTCAGGTAAGCCTGAGACCCAATTATGTGAAAAAGGGTGCAAACTCTTCTGATGAATGTAATTCTCCCACATACAAAGCAGCAGAGTGAATTCTGCATGGACAGCCTGCAAGGTCCTTGGCTAGGAGGTCAGGAGGCCTGGCTTCTCATCTGTCCTGTCAGCAGCTAGCTGTGTGGCCTTGGGCAAGGTGACAGCTGTCTCTGTTTTCCACATCTGCAAAACAAACTGTTCATACAAAATCATCTCAAGCCAGTATGTCCTGCTCAGATATCCCTTGATTCTACATTGTTCTGTACACCAAAGTATCAGTAGGCTACTCCTGCTTCTTTGTGCTGATAACTCTGTCTTTACTTATCTACTCTTACTTTTAAAAACACATTCTAGTGTGTAGTAACAACCAAACACTGTGATGAGTTGAAGAAACACCAAGGAGTCAAGAACTGGGACTAGCTGAAAATTGCTGGGGTTTGGATCTCCTAATAGTACTCCTTCCCTGAGAAGCAAAAGGAATATGATATAAGATGTCATTTCTTGTCCTCAAGGAAAGAGTAAGCTTAGTTTGTTCTTTGACCCTTTTATTGACTCATAGATGAGGATGGTCATTAACAGTATTGTATTTGCTTCAGAGAAACTCAGTTCTCTGATTTTCCAACAGACAACTGTTAGATTGACAAACACGACTTCTTACAGTTAGAGATTTCTTGGGTCAATGTACACAGTTGAACATTTGTAGAATGATGATAATTAAAACTCCTGAAGGGGGCAAAAATCCAGTAGCCTGGTATAACTCTCCCTATCTACCATTAGAGCAAAAGTACATTCATATTTTAAAAATAAACTTATAATCCAGCCCTCTGGAAGGCTGAGGCAGGAGAATGACAAGTTTGAACCCATTGTTGGCATCTTAGCAACTTAGTGAGACCCTCTTTCAAAATCAAAAACAGAAAATAAACTAGAGATTAACATGCATACAGAAAGGAAAGGGTGCTTAGTCCAGGTACAATGGAGTATTATTTTTCCATGTACATTCAGTCTAAGGGAGAGTCATTCAAACCTTCAGAATTCTTGTCCCACGTGGTACAGTGTTCCTGTGCATTCTGGGGTCTGGTGGGTCCGACTGTCTAGATGTGATCTTTGGGGATTTTATCTATGTTGATACCTGTGTGTTTTTAAAAAATCAGATAACATTTCTGTGGAAATACTGCAAGTATTGGCTTTTTTTCCCCGAGAAGTAGCCCGTGATGTGATGAGTTGCCTTCCTGGGTGGTTATCTGCCCTGGTGAGAGCTAGCGAGAGAGCCACTTTGCTTCTCATATGTGGGTCAGAGTTATCTGGTCACACAGAATATACCAAAACCCCACAGCACAGGGCTTATCTTTAGGAGCAGTCTAAGATTAAACTTGATTTCTCCTGATTTATACTGTATTAAGCAGAGCTTGTATCAGAAACACATGTTTAACATTCACCAGAATTGAGCACCTATGGTTTAATTAATACCTGTTTATTCACAACAGGAAGAGTGGGGTCTCAAGCTAGAGGTATTTTTCCAACATGTGTGTGTGATGCTTACATGTTGGGGACATTTAAAAAAATATATAGTCCTCTAACGAAGAGAACTAGATTTTAAAGTCCTTGCTTTGTCTTAATTCCTCTCATCTAGGTCCCTCGTATCTAGGAACTGAAATATGGCAAGTACCTATTAAGTATTTATTTAACAAATGCATATGAAAAACCAGGACCATATGTATAAGTAGCCATTTAGACTTTATAATTAAGCACAGATGGAAGACCTCAGTGTTATCTCTCCTCTCCATCCTCTTTATCTTCTCTCCCCCATCTTCCAGATGACCCTGAAAATACCATTATTGGATTCTTTTCCTTAAGCTTAGGCTTTAAATACCAAGCTAAAATATAAATTGCCTTAGGATCACAATCCTTTGTGTTATCAGCCACATAGAGCAATTCATCCTCAAAGCAAGAAAGCCAGGGCAATCTTTAATGGAGGAAAGAAAACAGATGGAGATTGAGCAACTTTTTAGTACTGTCCAAGGAAGACTCCGACCGTCAACAGGAGTGGAAGATTGTATGTGGAAGGCAGACCCTTCTTAACCTCGCCTAAATTTGGAAATTAGGACAATTTTTTCTTGTAAGTGACCAGTGAGAGCTTTCCTTCGAAGTTCATTACAAGGAATTAAAGTCACTTTGTGCCACTTGA
>PVKB01000227.1:0-158303 GCA_004027205.1 Ctenodactylus gundi | reverse complement strand
GCATATATAGTTTGATAACTTGATTTTATACTCAATACTATGTACTAAAGACCTTTTATATTTCTAGGACCCTCAAAATTAAAGGATTAGTTGATATATTTAGATTTGTGCTGAGATTCTACTCTGTCAATTTTAACTGCCAAGTCTTGAGGCTATGCACATTTCTAGATTCTGATTTTATTTTTCTCATCTCTATAATAGGATCATAGTCATAACTCAGGGGAAAAATGATTGTTTCTTCTTTCCTTTTTGGTGAGAGATGCTTCTAGTTTAAATTTTCTTAACAATTCAAGACTTACATTTGAACGAATTGTTATTATTTAATCTTTTTTTGGTGCTAAACACCAACTAAATCTGTGATTAAGCTCACTATCCCCCTGGTTTATAACAGCAATGATGTAAACATCCCAAGGAAAATCAGAAAGCACTACCCTTTAAAAAAAAGCATTTGACTGTTATTAATTATAAGCATTTGATAGCCTGGCTGGCGTGTGTTGAAAAGATTTGGTGAGTGTACATGGGGGAGGGGAGCAGAGTGAGCAATGAAAGCCAGATGGCTGAGAATGAAGGAAATTCCAGGCCATTTCTGCAGCTTTGTTCTAACATACTTTTTAAACTAAACTTTTATTTCGGTGCAACACAGAACAGCTGAGTGGTGCAAAATAGATAAACGGTGAGAGGGGGAAAGCTCATGAATCCAGAAACAGCCCTTGGTTTCAGCTCTCCTCCCTCTGCTGAGGCCCCACTCCGGTCTCCATCCCTTTGCTCAGATTAGGGTAGTTCTAAGGACCAGCAGGAACTATAAAAGGACCTAGAGAATCCCAAAGTTGAAAGCAGAGTTCCGAAAAACGTCTTAAAGGTCACAAACATGTAAAAATCTCTTCAGAATGCCCATTTTATTATATATGAACAAAATCCATGCATACTAGAAGCATATGATTTTCAATTTCAAACTCTCTATTAGCATAAAATGGCTAGAGTAGAAGATGTTGCCTCTTAATATACCTGTGTTTCTATTTAGTTGATGGAACGTTCAAAGCTTAACAAGCAGACTCCCCTTGGATAACTTATCGTAAGGGTTACTGCTTCAATATGCTTTTTAAAAGATTGGTTTGTCTTCTTCCAGAGTTTCCATGTGGCACCTTTTGGCTTTGCCCACACTAAGTTTTAAGTGCTTGATGAAAAAGCACACCAAAGCTCACTAACATCCACAGAAGTTGAGTCAAGGTTCGAAGGCCAACTTTAAGTGTCTTTAGAGAATTAATGCTATTATCACTGTTTTCTTCCTTGATAATACAGATATGTCTTAGGTTCTTTTCCTTATTATTTCTATTGATGAGTAGGTTATAAAAGAGAAATCTGCTTCTTAAACATTGTAACAAGGGCAAAAGTCACAAATGTATTTACCTCAGACATAAAATTTCTTTTCACGTGTAGATGTAGTTGTTTCTTAAACATAAAATAAAGATCATGGAATTCACTGCAGGAGCCTAGGAATTAGATGTGCCTTACCAATATGTCACCTGAAAGCATGAAAACATCAGCTTTGGCAAAACTCATTTAATTAAACTTCAAGAAGGAAGCTTTCCTGGTTTCTTAATACCTATATTATTGAATAGCCCAGGGGCCAGAGGAAAGGCTCGGCGGTTAAAGCACTTGCTTGGCAAGCGCTAAGTCAAGTGCTAAGTACCCGAGTTCAATTCCCCAACACCACATAAGCTAGGCGTGGTGGCGCATGCCTGTAATCCCAGTACTCGGGAGGCTGAGGCAGGAGGATTGCCCTGACTCTCCAAGGCCAGCCTGGGCTCCATAGTGAGTTCAGGACCAGCCTGAACTAAAGAGCAAGACTCTGTCTCAAAAAAAAAAAAAAATTGAATAGCCCAGAGACCACAAAACTCTGCCTAGACGCTGGGAAAAGTTCTTAAATGACTGTAGACCACATAAATTTCTGCATAAAAATTAAAGCAGAGAATATTTTTGCATTTCAGTTCAGAAATGCAATATATAGTGGACATCCTGTCTCCAGAAATCTGTTTGTATTTGACCCTCAGAAATGATTAAAAGAAAAGAGAAATCCTGTCCTAAAAGTGTTACCAGATTTCAAAACAGTAACTGTTAGGCATAGGGCAAACACCGGTTCTGTGGGTGGTTGAGGCTGGGAGTTGGGCTCCTCAAGGCAGTTGTGCCTATGCTGAACGGTAAGGCCAAAGTAAGACTCATCCAGGTGAAGAAGAGCGAAGGGAAAGATGGCGGGCAGGAAGACAAGCATGAGATCAAGGCAAAGAATAAAACAGGAAAGACGGCAGCAACAATAGGCAGAATGCAGATCAGGACAGCCCAGAGAGCTAAATCAAGGTGAGACTTTATTTCCTGTAGGATGAACCATTGAAGGAGTGTAGAGGGGTATGAGAAAGACAAAGTTGCCTAGAGAAAAAGGAATCGCTGCTCATTGGAGACAGCAAAAATACTGATAGCGGTCACCTTTTCCTTTTTTCTCATGCCGAGTCACAAATAGTTTATTTAGACTGTCTGATCTGAACCTGGAGAGTTTCACTGAAAGACAATCATGACCTCTTATGTAAGGGGTGTTAGCATTTCATCTTCTCCCTTGACGAACTCAACCTGTTCACCTAGTAAGAAGATTGAGCTTCTAGAAGTGTGGCTTGAGGAAGCCAGGAGAGGTACAGCTGTCTAATCTCTGAAACCCTTTTGTTGGCAATTGGCTGAAAATTCTTTTACTCAATTTGGATAGAAATTACAAATAGTCATAACGTAGCTTGCTTAGTCTTAGCAGCTCTGTTCTTTGGATGTCAACAGCTCTCAGCTCTTAGTGTTAACAGCGTCCTTGATGCTCTCTAGCAGGCAGAGCCGCAGGTCTCTGGAGTGATTCCAACAGATGGAGCTAACAGCTCCCAGCTCCCAGCCACCCTCCATTGCTGTCTGGCCGCCCCAGCTGTTGGCCCCTTTTAGTGCCTGCGGCCATTAGTGTTACCAACTCTTAGTGGAACCAGTTCAACCTGCTCTACTCAAGACAGAAATCACAAATACCTGAAATAAAAGCATCCAAGACAGGCTATCTTAGGACTGATGCTGCAGCGTAAGGGGAAGCTGTGCAGAGGCTGATTTGATAACGAGAGAGGAGAACCGCTTATGTAGACAAAAATGGTGGGCTTACAAATGCAGCCAGTATCCTGCTGGCTAACCTAAGACTTTCTGCTTAGTCATGCCAGGCTATGCAGATAAAATACGCTCACCTGTCCTGTGTAGGGGCAGGGCTGCTCCTGGGCAGGAGGGAGGACACCTAACCCAAATGCAGAGGGGCACACAATCTCTGGAGAGGTTCATTTGGTAGAAACTTGTGACTGAAGCTGGTGCAGCCAAAGCAAAGCCATCTAGAGTACTCGTGGGGCATCTGATGTACTCACGCTCAGAGTAGACTGTCTGGAGCGGCTGTGCAGCAGTGATGTCAATGATAGAAAAAGTACCTGTGGGGGAAATGAGTAGGCAGGTCTCTGATGAAGAAGTCCAAATGGCCAGCAAATACATGCAGAGATGTTCAGCATCCTTAGCCATTAGAGAAATGCAGATCAAATCACCATTAAGATATTATCTAACCCCAGAGGGAATAGCGTATATCAAGAACACAAACAGTGATCAATACTGGCGAGATTGTGTGGTAAAAAGAACCCTCTTACACTACTGGTAGGAGTGTCAACTGGTACAGCCACTATGGAAGGCAGTATGGAAATTCATCAAAAGGCTGAAAATAATATTTGATTCTACCCAGCAATATCTTTCCTGGGAATCTTTCTAAAAGAATTAAAAAGCAACATATAACAGAACTTCATGTATACTCACATTCATAGCAGCAAAACTAAGAAGAGCTAAAGTGTGGAAGACACCAAAATCCCCATCAACAGACCAATAGATACATAAATTGTAGTATATGTACATAATAGAATACTACTCTTCATGGAGACAGATCTGAGTTTTTTGTAGGTAAATGGATGCAACTTGAGACCATTATGCTCAATGAAATGATCAGACACAGAAGGATGACTATTGAAAGATTTCTCCAATATGAGAAAACCAGAACACAGGCATTTTATAGAACCAACTAGAGGTGATAGTAGGAGTTAGGGAGTGAGGAGAAAGGTGCAGAAGGACCAAAAAGGAGGAGGGATTGTCATTTTGACGCAATATATATGTACACAAAATACTCAAGTTCAATGTAAACATTATGTAATGTTGTTTAAAAAATATTTGGGGAAAACACTTTGGGGAAGTGATAGATAGATAGATTGATTGATTGATTGATTTGGGGGAAATACCTTTGGGGAGTGTTCCTTTTATTTCCATTTTTCCATTTCCCATGTTTTGTGATTCTTTGAAGACAAGGATAATTATACACAGAATCAAAGCTTTCCAAGAAAGGTGATTGTATTAGAAAAATGCTTTGAATCAGATTTATAACATAAAAACCCTCTGTCATAGAACAGGAACTCGCTTTAAGTTAAAAAACCCTGGGAGTTCAGAAAGAACTGGACAAGTTTCTAGAAGAAACTTTTAGTTGAAAGCTAGTAACAGTTCAAAATGAAATAGCGAATGTATAATACCTTGGTGACTGTGGTTTGTTTATAAGGAATAAGAAATATTTTGCATTTCTCTAGTTTGAATTTTATAATGTCTCTCATGATAATGAGAACTTCTTTTGATATAATCTTCATTGAACAAATACTTATTATGAATGCCTCCTCTGTATCAGGCATTGTTCTGGGCTGCGGCAATGAGTAGAACTTATTCTTAAGTCAGAGAAAACTACAATTTGGGGCATTTTCAGTATGACTCTTGCATGTCTTTGTGTTTTCAGGGAGAAAAGATGCTTGGGATTGAATTACAGGCCTCATGCATATTAGGCACATTTGGAATCACTGAGCTACATTTCCAGCCCTGTGTACTTGTTAAAAAAAAAAAATATTTTATGTCTTACATGCTTTCCTTCTCAAGATAGATAAGAAACAGAACAATCTCATTCGTTCATTGCTGCAACGGTGGCTGATGTATCTATACAAGTCATTAATTCCATTGCTCATAGTCAACCTAGAAATAGAAGTACCGCCACTAGATGGCTTTCTCCCGGGAATATGATGACAAAACAATGGAGCTTTGTTACAATGGGGTTGTAATGGTTTACAAATCAACAGAACTGAATGGGAGTCTCTCAAAGTAAATCTTTTATACCTCTGGTATTTTTGCCTTTCCTTTCAAAGTCCTGAGTTAACAATGTAAGGGCAGGGAAGAATTTAGTCAAAGCTTTGAAAAGCTTCCTGTTGCCCAAGTGTACACAATGCCTTCTTTGGGAATTTTGAGCAGATGGCTTCATGCACAATTTGAGATGAGATTTGTTGTTGGTCTCATGGTTAGAACCATCTCATGTTTTAACATTCCTTGAACTGGAAAAACAAGTAGAGAAAGACTTGAGAAACTGACAGAAAAAGGGATGGCTAAACAAAGTCAAAACGAAGGAATGAAAAGAGAAAGCTCTTATTTTTGTCCGTGACCTGGAGGATACAGGTCAGGAACAGTGCATCCTTTTAAAACTGAGGATTATTCCTGTCTTGAAGCCAACCCCAGGAAAGGAGTTTCTTAGCTATAGATTCAGAAAGATCTGTCACAGAGCAAAGCCCAGCTTCCCTTGTATAGTGAATCTGTATTCTTCCTTCACTTGCGTCGTTATCATCCCCTCCTTGTCTTCGTCACTTTATCTTTGCCCAGAGCTTTGGAACAAAAGGAAAGAATAATTGTCACTGGGTTAACACAGATTCTACAGACATCAGATGCTCATTGTCGTCTCATAGGGATTTCAATTTCACATGAGCAGTGACTCTCTCTAGGCCTCGCTAAACATAGACAGAGGCCATAGACTGCGTGCTGAAGCAAGGAATGTGGCATGTTCTCTGCAATTTAATGCGATTGACTCTGGCCCCTTTGTGAGTGTATAAGGATACATTTTTGGCTGTCAGAGGAAGCCAGTCATATGATTCAAAGAGCCGGAAAGCGTCCCCCTATGGGTTACCTAGAGCTTGGTAATTATTCAAGGGAAATACCATGGGGTTATAAAGTCAGAGACATGTAAGCTCTCTTAGTTTCTTTGAGGCTTTGGGCTGGCTACTTTAAATTCAGTAAGACTTAGTTGTCTTTATATGTAAAACAAAGATAATTATTGCAACCACAGAGAGAGCTTATAAGGATGCGCACATATGTAAAGCACTGATTCCTACCTCATGTAGTAGGCATGCAAACAAGGAGCTGCCAATACTTTTTGTTCCCTGCTGAGGAATCCATATGATATCAGACCTTCATATTTATTTTATACTCATTTGGGTTTGTTCCCAAGTTTTCTTAACCAGTTAGTATGAGAGCAATGTAAAGGGGTGGGTGTGGGTAGAGCCCAGCCTCAAGCCAGCTTTTACCTTGAAAGATTTGATTTTCTGCCTTATCTCTTAAGCAGTTCTAGAATGTGAAGCAGGACATCTGATCCTCATGCGACCAACCAACACTGCAAAAAATCAGGTTTTTTTAGGTACATTCCATTTGATTTTGATGCCTAATCCAACAAGGTATTTTCTAAGCACCATAGTGAGTTGATAAAATCGGGGTAAAGGTCAAAGAGTCCAAGAATTCCTCAAATTGAGAGTCCAAATATTCCTTGACATGAGGGAAGGAAGGAAGGAAGGCCCTTGGGCAAGTGAAGCGTGAGCCTGAAAGTTGGCAGCTCTCTTCCAGTGGTCTGAAAACTCTTGTATTAATAACTCAAAAAGCTTTTATAAATTGTGCTATTCCTACCTATATCCCTAAGTACTTGTAGAAGGGCAAGAGGAAAAGAAAGAAGGAAACGATGAAGGAAAGAGGAAGAAAGCAGAAAAACCTAATTCATAGTACAGATAAGATCCATACCCCTGCTAACCACCACAGTTCATCTTTGGGCAAAATGTGACTTCCCTAATAGCTAACATTGGCCTGGGGCTTACAGTCTAGGAGACCCTGTGCCCATTATTTCCATCTTCCCCACAGTTGTATGAGGTGTTGATATTCCTATCCTAACTGTATAGCTAAGGAAGGTAGGTCTTTAGAACATAGCTAGCCAGGTCTAGATTTGGCCCAAGAATGTTTGGTTCCAAGGCAGTTACCGAGAGCTTCAGATTTAGCCCTTCACTTTGTCAGTGGTGTTTATGGTTTCATCCATCACTCCATCTTTCACCTACCTTGTTGTAAGCACTAGATCTAGGCATAGGAGTTACCACAATGAAAAGAACCGGCCCTAGTCCTATAGTAGCTTGTAACCTATAAAGATTCCAAACAAGTTTGCTTTTATTTGTTGTTGTTGTTGTTGTTGTTGTTTTGCCTTTCTTCATTTCCAGCAGAGAACATTCTTCTCATACTGGCAGTTACCAAGAACAGAACTTGGCTTTTGGAGACATATAGTGCTTAAGGATCAGAGTCAAAATTTATTACAGCACATGCTTCTCGGGACAAAACCAAACACCTAAGAAATAAAGCACACTGAAAGATGAATTAAATAGTCTTTCTGTATAAGTGTCTTAAAACCCAACACTGAGTCTTTAGATACTGAACTCACTTACTTGTGGGAGGAATTGGGGAGTCACATCCTATAAAGGATACTAAGAGTCCTCCAAAGAGATACACTTAAGCTTATGCATCTGGAAGATATCGGAGGTTCCCTTGGAGCTTTTGAGCTTTTCTCCACCACTATTGAAGGCTGTTGCCCTCTTTTACGCTTAACTGATAGTGTATTCACATTACAAATTACTAGCACTCATTGCCCTGCGTGCACATGAGCATTCTCCTTCCCCCAGGTACAACTAGGTCCCGGCCTCTCTGCTTCTCTTTCTGAGCAATGGTCTTTCCTACCTCTTACTTTTCTCCCACAGGTGTTTGCTCAATCACCTTCTTGCCTTACTACCCAAATTCCTAGCTCTACTTCAACAGAGAACAGTGTTCCCACTTCTTTATTTTTATTTATTTATTAATTTTGAGACAGGGTCTCACTCTGTAACCCTGGCTGGTCCTGAACTCACTAGTGTAGCCCAGGCTGGCCCTGGACTCAGGACAATCCACCTGCCTCATGGGATTACAGGCGCCACCACACCCAGCTTATGTGGTTCTGGGGAATTGAACTCGGGGCCTTGTGCCTGGAAGGCAGGTGCTTTTAACAGCTGTGTCATTCCTGCAGCCCAGTCTTCCCACTTTTTTCTGTCGCTTTTCTCCCAGCCACCCCATTTATTCAGTATGATTCAGCAAGGACCCAAGGAAGCAAAACTACCCAATTAATTCACAGAACTAATGGATAAGTAACCAGTTCCCAGCCCTTCATTCCAGCCTTAACAGCTTGGGTTTGAAACTTTCACAGGTCAGGATTACAATTCAGTTCCCATCATTTGCTAGATGTTTGGCTGAAAGGAAATTGTTTAACTTTCAAGAACTTCAGAGGGTTTTTTTTTCTTTTTAACTCTAAGAGGATTATTGTATAAATATGTATGTTAAGTACTTTGCATAGTCATTCACACATATTAAGTATGCTATAAACAGTAACATATTTGTTTTGGATTTTGTGGAGTTTTTACATCTCTTTATAGAAAGTTTTCCTTGGTTGAAGAATGTAGGTAATTTCCGTGTATTTTAGAAAACAGGGCAAGCTGTCCCGTCTTAGTTTCTAAGAGGGACAGGTTGTGTCATGGAGGAAAAGGGGCTCTCAGGAATGTCTGACCCCAACTGTCTCTCCCTGCCATCTCTAGCCCTTAGAAGCCATTTTCTGGCAGTTGAGGGAAAATCCAGTTTAGTTCAGCAAACATTTATTAATTCCTGCTGTGTTGCTCACTCTGGGCCAGGCTTATTAGGAAGCCAATACACAAACAGATCATTACAGTGTGAGTCATATCAGAGATTTGAACCAGGATCTTATGGGAACATTATGAAGTGTCACCTAATCCAGATCAAGGAAAGTGACCCTAAAAAGGTGACCACTTAATGAAGTCTTATAATCTTACAGATATTAAAGTATTTTTCCTAAGATTCATATAAAATATGTTTTCAATATATTATTTATATATGCCCCCAGGATTCCAGTTCAGACTTTTCAAACACCTTCAGGGCAATTTTTTTCTGGTGGCTGAGGAGACTGAAGGAGACCTAGAAGATGAACATGTTTGTGTCATATTTTCAAGCAATAGTAGAAAACTACGGAGGTCAAAAAGGCCACCTGGCTCATATAGTCCCAGTACCTTGCCATTTCCCTCGGCTGTAAACTCCAGAATCGTGAACTCTTGGATTAGAGCATTTGGCAAAGTTTTCCAAGTTCTGTGAAACATAATGTTATGGAAAAGCAAGATACTGAGTTATTACTGTCTCCTTATTTGTTCTTTCAAGTCATCCCTTCATCCCTTGCCACATGAGATATTTCAGAGAGTTAATATCCAGGGCCTTGCTATCTGATCAGTCTTCCCAAAGCTTGCTTGTTATTCCGATGTCATTACAAGAGAGATGACAGTGTTACAGAGAAATCTCAGTTTGGAAATTGATATTCAAGTTGTTTTGAAGTTTCAAGAAGAAAGAAATTTTCAGGAAATTTACACCCTGTTCTTAGTAAAATGTCACATGGCTTGCTTTTTTATTTGTGTCAAAAGTATATCTAGGCTCGTTATGGTAGCACATAGTAATCCCAGCACTCTGAGAGATTTAGGATCATAAATACAATCCCAGCCTGGACAATTTAGCAATTTAATAAGGTGTCATAGATGTGTATGGGAGAATTCTGTTGCATTCATCCCCAAATATGCCCAAGTTGCTCTTTGAGAAATTGAAGTTTTTAGTAATAGAAAATGAATTTTATGTAATGGATGCACTTCCCGGGGATATGCTCAGAAATTTTTCTTAAAAAACTGTCTCTCTGAGCAACAGATACCCCCCATGCTTCCTCCAGTGCATTATTTTGTACCTCTGCTCATTCTGCAGATGAACAAGACAGCAAAAACAGAAAATGCAATGACGAAAGTTAGTGTAGTTTAAGCTTCATCGAGCTACAGAAAAATCACAGAAGGAATCTGTTACAAGCAAGGTGTTTATGGACATACAGTCCACCACAGCTAGACAGATACCATTTGTCAATGTTGTTTTTGAGAGGGAAAATGAATGGTGCCAGAATTCTAGTATGGGAGAAGCTGACACATCTTCACAAGCTCCGTTCCAGTGCCAAGTTCACCTTTG
Source organism: Ctenodactylus gundi (assembly GCA_004027205.1). Taxonomy (NCBI): domain Eukaryota; kingdom Metazoa; phylum Chordata; class Mammalia; order Rodentia; family Ctenodactylidae; genus Ctenodactylus; species Ctenodactylus gundi. Next base: position 148,019 of record PVKB01000227.1, on the reverse strand, counting down.
ACACCTTTTGGAATGGTAGACCATTTGTTTGCAATTAGGGGAGAAGAGGACAGTACAGTGACAGTCTAGGGGCCGGAGGGGGCTCTACTTCTCTGCTACCTGCTGCGTGCTGCCACAGGTTGGAAGACACATCCCAGGTACACCTAGAAATACCTTATATGAAACAAGCACCATCATTTACCCTAGTGCAGTGAAGATTGATGGTCTGACTGACTCATGGTAAAGGGAAATAAAAGGAAACCACATGTGGACTGGATTGTTGCTCCCATCATCTAAAAAGAATAAATGTTATTTTCTAGCTCCCCCTTACATACTTTGCTTGTTTAGGAGGATTATTCTGCAGAACAAAGATGGCAAAAAGTAGGCTAATTTTTACTAGCTGTGGTCTTATTGTACAGGTATATTAAGTAGGTGTAGAAAATGGCTCAATGGATTTGATTTCTATGTCTTCACATAAAAATAGCATAATGATGCCTGATATACCTGGTAATAATAACTTACTGTGTTTTTTTTTCTCCAGTGTGTTTTCCTTTCTACTGTTTCTCTGTTAGAGGAAATCTAAACCTCTCCCAATTTCTATGTGAGTTATATAGTAGCCTGTTTACTACCTAATTCGTTTCAGTAGCCCCCAAACCTCTCTCTATGAACACATTAGTGTCTATAACAGAGGGATTTTTCTAGATATCAAAATTTTCCACTTGTTCACGAAGAATTTTCTCTACTTGACGAAGAATTTTTAAATGTGAGCTTTCACTCTGAAGCCCATGCTCCATGCTTCAGGCCTGATGCCCATGCCAAACAATCTTAACAGGTCAAGTCACATCTCCAGTGAGTCCCTGGTTCTCAGTAGCATTGGGAATCCATGTTTGACCTGAGCTCCACTTTTGCTAGTCAGACTCAATCATCCACTTGTGGCCATTAAGGGATCGTGGTCATATAAAGGACATTGAGAACATTGAAATCTGGTTCCTCTGCAGATTCTGTTAGCACTGTCAGTACTATGTCTTCAGAAAGATCACAGGACTTTGTTCTTTACGCTCTACGAAGACAAAAAACAGGAACAAGCTTAACTAATAAGCATGCCTAAAGTATAAAAATTTGACAAATGAATCTTCTTCAGTGTCTGAGAACATATATTTCCAGAGTATAATCTGGGCCGATTCTCTCTTTTTGTCTATGAGGACAGAGAGCCCAAAGGTATTAAGTGACTTGCCCAAGTAGACAATGGCTGGCAGAGCTCAAACTGAAAGTCTGAGAAATGGATGTTTCTCTCAACTTTTGAGTTCAGTGTTTATTATAAACAGGACGATCCAAAGAGCTACTGTAGTGAATCAAAACATCGTTTCTATATCCAGATTTTCTAAGTTCAAATCTTGGCTCCGTAACTTATTAAATCCGTCCCTGAGTATTTAACCCTTTCTTTTTTTGTCCATAAAGAAGGATGAAATACTTGCTGCATCATAGAGGCAGGTTAATGCGTTCATATATGTAAAGCACTTATGAGATTGCCTGTTGTTTTAAATATAGAATCTATATGATAGTGCCCCAGTTGCTAATACAACGAGTCAGATTCAGGCGACAAATGGAAGTCCCCAGTAGTTGTGGGTGGACAGAGTACACTTTCACTGAAAGAAGAAAGGATTTTCTTCCCAGACTTCCCCAAGAGCTTTCAATCTTCTCTATACCTTAGTCTTTTAATACCAGAAAGTAAATTAAATATATTATGTATAGTTAAAATAGAACTAGTTACCATAGGTACAAATATTTGATGCTTCCAAATATGTGCCTGTCCGTCAGTATGGAAATCATTCCTCAGTATGAGAATGAAGAATGGAAAGTAAATGATCAAAGAATAAATGAAAAAGGAAAAGGAAAGAACTTGGTGCTTTAGCATTGTCAGGCTTTTTCTAGTAATTTAGTGTAAATGAATTGAGTTAAGGATTAGAAATTCAGTTGACCTCTGTGTAATGTGGGGATTTTTGCAAGCTGCTGTTAATCAGAATTTAGTAGTTGAGAAGCTCTGCTCTTTCTATTTGCCTAATTGAAAAAGTGAGTAATACACTCTAAGGATCAGAAGGCAACTAAAAATTCTCTGTGGCCTGGGGGATATTGAGCTGCATGAAGTCAAACTGCTTGTTCCTGTAAGTGTGAGAAGTAAGCAAAATTAAAGAGAAAGGAATTATGTTAATTTGGACATAGTGATAGAGATAATTTTAGAATTAAGCAAAAGAGGGCCTGGAGGAATGACTCAGTGGTTAAAGCCCTTGCCTAACGCTAAGTACCTGAGTACACTTCCCCAGTACCACATAAGCCAGCTGTGGAGGCACACATCTGTAATCCTAGCACTAGGGAGGCTGAGACAGGATTGCCTTGAGTCCAAAGCCAGCCTGGGCTCCATAGTGAGTTCAGAATCAGCCTAAGCTACAGAGTGAATTAAAAAAAAAAGCAAAAGGAAACCCAAGACTCATTTTGTATTACTCTTTTGTACATGAGAAATAGTATTAAAATGACAATGACGGTAATAACCATGATGGCCGCTGCCACAAAGTCTCGTGCTTCCGATACCTACACAAACTAGAGGCTAGCAGAGAAGGCAATAGTTCAGAACCTGGAGAATGGCACTAGGATGAGCTATTAAGTCCTCACTGACTGACTCTGTGACCTTAAATTGAACTGAAGCTACTTCAGTAGGCACAGTAATATCAGTAGTACTTACCAGGAGTGATCAAAAACTATAGTGAATATTGATTTTGTTACTGTTGATTTAGAAAAGTTATAACAATAGAAGACACATCGTCATTCATGCTCCTCAAAATACTTCCCCTTGCTTCAAACACAATTCTGTGGTTCCCTCAGTTTTCTGAAGTAGTTCTAGATGCCCATTTTCACATGGGCAAGCAGTTTCATCCTCCAGTATGACAATACTCATGTCATACATTATTTCTGGTACAGTAATTTCAATCAAAAACATTAGATTGTGTCTTCATCCACTTTGTTTTTACTGAATATGGACCATATGACTTCTGACTATTCCCCGAAGTCAAAATGACCATGAGAAATAAACATTTTAAGTTGATGCAGACATCGCGGCAACTAAGACAACACAACTAAACACACTCATGAAAGACCTCCAGAGCAGCTTCAGAGGTGGCAATACTGATGAAATAAGTGTGTTTGTAAAAATTTGTTTTGAAGAGAATTAATGACCATGTGTCCTGTATTGTAATAAATTTTACCTCACCGTAATTTTAGATCATACCCCATATATATCTTAGGATAATGATGAAGACTGAATTAACACCTCTCATGTTCTTAATAACTAGCAAGACCCAAATAATACTATAAGCTTTTTCTGTTGTTATCCCCAACTTACACATAAACAAGTTAACATTCAAAAAGTGTGTGACGTGCTCAAGATTACAAGACACTAATGGAAATAGATCCTAACCCTGCTGTGTTGTAATAAAGTTCTGGGCCAGTCTTCTCCTCTGACGTTGAGCTCATGCGAATCCTACTTGGTAAACATGATTTAGGGATTAAAGCAATTTATCAGTTCTGTCAGAGCCAAGAGGATTTACAAATAGTGTTCCAGGGATAAAAGTCCTAGCGATAAACGAACAGCATGGATAATCAAAAACAAATGAGGGATTGAAAAAGCCAGGATAAAATCTTTCTTTAAGGGTTTCAGTTTATTCCGACTTTAGCCTGAAAACAATCTCTTAACTTGCTTCAAGATAACAAGATAACAAAGTGCCAAAGAACGAAGCATGTTCTACTTACAGAGATCTTCAAATCTTACTTGTCACATAATTTTAGGTCATTTTTATATGTTCAAATTTAAAAAATATTTATGGAAGCCCTCTCCCAACTCCAAGTAAATACTGTTTGGAGCTGGAAGGAGTGTGAGCTGCTGTTGCCACATCCTGTGAGCAGAACACCTGCAGAAATGAGGCCTTCAGGATTGTACAAGATTGTGTGTGTTTCTGTGAGGATGTCAGTATGTGCACGTGTATGTCTGTATATGCATGTGTGTCTGCATCTGCCATCTGTGTGTGTCTGCGTCTGTATGTTCATGTGTTGACGTCTGTGTGTGTGTATGTCTACTTTGTCATGTGCGTGTGTCTGTGTTTAACATCTGTGTATCTGAGTATTTCTCTATGTGCCTGTGCGTGTGTGCGCTGCTGTCTTTGTCAGTGTGTGCCTGTGTCTAACATCTGTGTATGTGCCAGCACTGATGGAATTGGTTACCCCCTGCATGCATAGTTAGCCACTCCTTCTCCTGCCTCCTCATAAATCAAACTCCAGAGGCAAGCACAGACAGATCTTCTGTAGGAAGATGGCTCTGTCTTGCTTTCCTCCACAGTCCAGACTTGAATTGGATTTATAGTTTGCTCAAATAGGGTGGAAGATCTACTTGAAGCACATGGCTCCCTGTGTCGTGGTCCTATTGGAATTCTCACAAATGGCTGACAATTCTCAGCACAAACAGAAAAGGAGCATGATGGTCATTCAGCCCAGAACTTGATCAGGCAGATACCATTCAAAAGTGTCCCAGGGTCTGTGAGTTTGACATGCGGCGATCGTAAGTCACCTTTGTCGTTCGGCATTTGGCTGCCCAAAGTGCCTGTGCTTTCCTGTCTCCCTTACACACCTCAGTTACAGCAGGGAAAAGAGATGAGTGACAACATGCGTTTCCCAAGAATTCATTGTCCTTTCTACTCACTATTCTTTCCATCCATGAGTACGAGAAGAAAAAGTCTTATGAAGTATGTAGTTTATAATAAGAGAAATTTATTCTAAGAGTATAACTAAGGTATATATTCCTCCTGAAAGAAGAGTACTTCCTTGTCCCTTCCAGCTTCTTATGGTTTGCCAGCTGTCTTTGGCATTGGCGGCATCTCCCTGGTCCTCCCTTGTGTGGGCTACTTCCTTCTGTGCACATCATGGTGTCCCGATTTCCCCTTTTCACAAAGCCACTGTTTATATTAGATTAGAATCCATCAATGTGGCCTCATTTTAAATTGGCTATCTCTAGAAAGACCCTAGTTCTAAATAACATAACAATTCGATCTACTGGGTATTAGAACTTTATCATACGTTTTTAGGGAGAACACAGATCAATCCATATCATGGAGAAATACTTAGATTTGTAGAATTTTACTGAGAAATACCAATGGTAAATCAATAGATAGATAAGCTTCTGTCATGATCTGTCAAGTATCAAATGATATCCTTAACTCTAAAACTCTTAATCTCAAATTTTAAAGCCTTGGGGTGTCTAAAGGAAAACACGTGAATAGAATTGTCAGATTGAACTTGCCTCAGAACAGCTATGTAGTAAGTTTTGCAGAATATAAATAAGAGACAAATGATAACAAAATGAATAGGGCTGCAGTAAGAGTGCAGTGGAGTAGAGCTGGGATGTTGCAGGAAACCTTCCTAGAAGAAGGAGGAGGACTGAAATCGGGGAGGAAGAACCTCTTAGGAGGAAAATTTAGGGGGTAAATTCACAAGTGTGAAAAATAAAATGTACATTGGAAAGCCAACATGTGGTTGAGCCCAAAAGGAAAAAGAAATCCATCCTATTTGAAGGAGGAATTCTAGAAAATGAAGGGAGTTCAGGGGGTTCATTTAATGGAAGACCTTCAGTATGAGGACACTAATCAATTAGATAAATGAGAAAAACTGAAATGAGTTGTAAGCCAAGAAGTTCATTTGAAACTGATTGAGTCATTATGATACAAAGAACAGCCCTAGAACTTTTTTTAACATGAAATTTCTTCCAACAATTCTAAGCAAGCCAAACAAAATATCAAACTCTTAAGAATAAAAATTTGCCAATCATCTACCCTATAACCTCTTTCTCGGGAATCTCATATCTGCGTTACAACAGCCAGGAAGAACATTCTCATTCGTTTTCATGTTTTCCCTCTCCCCCCATCTTTTTCTCCCTCTCTTTCTCCTCCTGACAACCCCCTGCACCCTGGTGCAGTGCTGGAGGTGTAACCCATTGCGTTACCCTTGCTAAGCAAGTGCTCGATCACTGAACTATACCTTTAGTACCCATTTTTTATCTTTAAATGACATAAAATACATCTGCAGGGTGCAGTGTGGTATTCCAATGCATGTATATAATGTGCAATATCAGATAAGGACATTTGGCATGTCCAACACATCGAATGTTTATCATTTCTCTTGACTTGAGAACATTCCAGATCTTTCCTACTAGCTGTTTGAAATATACATTTGATTCCTGTCAACCATAACTGCCCTACTGTGCTACCGAACATTAGAAGTTTCTACCTCTACCCAGCTGCAATCCTTTACCCATTAGCTACTCTCCGTTCCTTCCTTCCTCCTCTAGTAACCACTATCCTCCTTTCTGTTTCTGTAAGGTCAACTTATGTAGCATCTAAATGAGAACATGTAACTCATGGGCCTGACTTACTTCACTTGACGGGGTGTTCTCTAGGCTCAGCCTTGCTGCTGAAATGCTAGGATTTTATTCTTTCTTAGTGACTGAAAAAAAAGAAACTCTGCCTCACTTCTAAGGTACTGTCACCTAGAAGGCATGGTGATCAGAGAGAATGGGAACTCAAAGGTAATTAAATCAAGCTGTGAATAGGCACACAGGTAAACAGGCCTCTCAATTTCTTTGGGGGAGGGGAGGGAGGGGTACTGAAGAGACATAGAAAAGAGCTTAAAGATGAGAGAAGACTGGAGGTACTTTGTATAATTGCCTTGGTTTTGCTCCATAAAGGAGGGAGTTTCAAAAGCCAGCAGTAGTAATGAGTTGGTATCTTGCTATAAGTGCCAGGTTTTTTGTGAAGCTATCCGTTATAGCAAGGCCTAACAGGACTCATTTATAACGCTGGTTACCTTGATTTGTTTATTGCAATTTTTGCGATGATTTAGAAAGCTGGGCAAAGGGACTAAAACCTTCCCTTCGCCCGCTGTCCTCAAGAGGAACCGAGTGCTTCCCACCTCAGGTGTTTGGTGATCTTGGCCATACCATTTTTATGGATCCGAGACCTTGTTCCAAGCGGGCCAACTTCCAAGAGAAGCACGGCTCTCTCGCCTGTTCCCTGACTGCTGTGAGTTACCATTTTTCAGGCAGCCCTGGTTCTCCTGGTGCTATTTATCATATATGCTTTTGGTTAGTTTTTGGCCTTCTAACATATCTGTACTCTCTAATGTCCAACATCTCCTTTGATCTTTATTTTTTTGCTTGGATCCTCTTTGAGGGGTTCTCTAAAATTCAGTGTTGGTATATAAGGAGTATCCATCGGCTGTAGCTGTGTGTAATGGCTTTTAATTTTGTCTATCTTTTCTCTGCAAACCTTCATAATTCACTGAATTAGTTCTTAGCGACTGTGCAGGCTAGACGTAGTAACCTGAGTTTCTGCCCCAAGTTTGGGGAAATTACTTGCTTCTTAGAGCTTCAGCCTATTTATTTACAAAATGCAGATGTTAATGCCTGCTAATTTACTTTGGAGCCCAGAGCATTAGGTGAGTTAAACTAGACCCACCGCCTTTAGGATGCCAGCCTGCAAGTCCCATATGTATGCAGGGGTGATGAGCACGCTGCGTATCTTCTGAACTTCTCCAGTCTCCGTGGCTTAGCCAAATGGTTTCACAGTTAGCTCATCACTGTTACCTCACAGTTTTGCTATGTCTCCTGGGTTTTCCGTCTTTACTGAAAGCATCTAAATAATACTTGTGGGCACCATTCCCACTTCAGTATCTGTCACAGGGCTTAGCAGTGAACACTAAATAAGTTAAGTTGGGCGTGTCATAAATTCCTCTTCCCTCGGTCTCTCTAACCAACGGGTACTTCTTCTGACTCACATCAGAAAGCTTTCTATTCCACCCCTTTCGTCCTTCATGCATTTAGCAAATATTTACCGAGCACTCAGTAGTGACAATTCATAGTGGCTGATGCTTATAGGGCCCTTCCTCTAGCCAGCCAGGCTTCACCCCTAACATAGAGCTTCTCATTTAAATTTCATAGAAACCCTGTGAAGTAGGTATTGCTGTCCTTTTCATTTTAAATATGAGTAAACTAAGGGACATTCCCAAGATTTTTCTACTACAAAGTGGGCAAGCATAATTCATAATGAAGCAATCTGGTCTCACAGTCTGAGACACTCTTTATGTTATACCACCTCCCTGGGCTGCAGTTAGTTGCTAGGAATGTTAAGGAACGTGGGGTCCTTGCTGCCCATGTGAGACAGACCAGAAAACCGAAGACTGGCATGTGGAGGTGGGCCTGAGGGAGGAAGAGACAGCAGCACGCTGCACAGGCAAAGGCTGGTGTTCAGACAGAGGGGTCTGCTTAGGATCCCACTGAGGGGCCAGGCCTTGACTGGAACTTGACAGTGAAGGAGATGAAGGAAACTGCAAAACTGAGCAGAGGAGCAGCCTGAGACTAAAGCAGGAAGGGTTCAGATTTCCTTGTGCACATCACAGCCAGCCAAGGGGCTGAAACTTGGTTGGTAAGCCCAGCTGGTGCTCTTTTATATCCTCAGTTATTTTGAAATCATTTCGGTTCTCTAAGAAAAGTTGCAATAATTACGTATAGCACTCTCTTCTGCCCTTTAATTTTTGATCATTTGAGAATAATTCAGGTTGTACCCCATTACAGCTTAACAATTCATGGAGATTATTCTACATAACCAACAAAATTGAGAAATGACATTGGCTTGGTCTCTCCCTCTCTAATCCATAAACTCCATTCAAATTTTACCAGGTCCATGATTTAATATAAGATGATGTGTATCTTAGTTATTGTTTCATTTCTGGGACAGAATACTTGACACACACAACTCAAGGGAGGGAAGCTGTATTGTATTCACGGTTTCAGAAGGTTACAGTTCATTTATAGGCAGCTGGCAGTGGTGGAAATACTTGGTAGAGCCAGAGGGAAGCTCTTTGCAACATGGCACAGGAAGCCAGGTGTGAGAGGAAGGCGGAGTTAGCAGGCGCCCCTCCAGCTCAAGCCCCAAGAATCCCCTTCCAGCCTGGTCCCACCTCCAAAGAGTGCACAGTATGTTTAGTTAATTGCAACATCCAAATACAAGATGTTTTGGGGGACACTGCAGATCCAAATGATAACATTTCATTTCTTTTTAGACTCTTTCAGTCTAGGACAATTCTTCAGTCTTATCTATCGTATCCTTTGACATATTTAGGGACCATAGGCTAGTTATTTTATTGAAATGTCACTCAACTTGGGTTTCTTGATATTTCCTCATGATTTTTTATTCTTATGGTTTGGTTCAAATGATGTGAACCATGTGGTTTTCAAAATTAGGGTTTTATTCTTATTAATAAATAACAAGGGTTTTGTGAAGGATGCCTCAGTCCATTTGTGTCACAAACTAAGTCATTTATAAGGTGTAGCAACTTTTTTTTTCTTTCCTGGAGGCCAGGAAGTCTAAGACAAGACACTGGCATCTGAGGAGGGCTACTGTCTGCTTTCAAAATGGTGCCTTGAGTATTGTATCCTTCCAAAAGCAGAGATGCTGTGTCCTCAAGTGGCGGAAGGCTGAAAGGCAAAAGGAAATGAACTCCATCAGCACCTTTTTTAACAGCATTAATTTATTCATGAGGGCCAGACCAACACAAGGCTTACCTCCCAGTACTGCTGCGTTGGAGATTAAGCTCCTCATACATGAGCTTTGGGGAATGCACTTAGACTGTAATAGAGAGATAATCTGACACTGAATAAATATTCTGACCCTCCTCATCTTTTCCTCACTAGATTAGCATACTCGGCAAAGATTCTTACCTTTATTGATCATGCTGATGCTTACCACGCAGGAGCTCTCCAAATTCTGCCATTCTGGCTACTTAAGAGCAAAGAGCCACTCTGCTCACCTATATTATTTTCATAGTTCTATTTTATTTGAAGAGTTAAAAATCCATTCCTGTCAAATTTCCTCAGCATGACCAGTGGAAGCCCTTCCAAACTGGCCTATGTATTCTTCCATTATGTATCCCATCATTGTGTGAGCCTTTCTCCGTTTTCTGTAGCTATGATGAGATGTTACAGGCTCATTGTTTCCATGTCTCATTCTTGTCTGGACTTGGGCCTTTCTGTAGGGACTGGTTGCTTGTTACGAGGGCAGGCTTAAATTCTCTACTAAATAGACTCCAACATCTGGCACTTCGTGTGCAGATACGACTAGCATATCAATGTATGTAGGCCTTTCGGTGGAAAGAGCTGGGACATGCTATACGTGTACGTCTGTATATACTCATTTATCACTGTTGATATATCATTGTCTAGGTATCTATTTAAAACCATAAATGCATATAGATTTCATATCAATTCAGCTTACAAGGACTATACTAATACCTCTACTTTCCATATTTATAAGTTCCCTCACATCATTTTTCAGATATTCATGTATTTGGTCAATCCTTCTGAATTATTTGATTCCCAGCTACCCTGACCCAGTGTTAAACCCTGTTACATGCCAACAGCCCGCTCCCTGATAAGCCTCATGCTAATGTTCACCCCTTACAGAGGGGAAGAAGGAATGAAGGACAGATGAGGAAGGATGAAAAGCCGTTAGTTCATCTTAAGACAGGTAAAGCCTCCTCATTCTTCCTGAACCAGAGATGAACCCTGGAAATCCTGGCTCTTTACTGCCAGTGAAAGCTCAGCTCTGACTCTGAAGGAAATCTTTAATCAGAGGACATAATGTGACCAGATTGCATTTAAACTGGCATTTGGGTAGCTGTGAACTGTGGGCAGATTGGACACTGGGAGTTACAAAGATAAATTGGGAGCCACTAGTAGGAATTCAAAAAACTAAAAATGGAATGGGGTATAGACTTCATCTCTTTGCCCTATCTTAAACTTTCTAGAACAGGCCACACTTAGTAGTGCCCAGAGTTTACAATAAGATTGTTATCTACCTCCTGGCCTCAGAGGCATTCTAAGGGAAACAAATATCTTTGTGGGATTTAAAAAGAAATTGCAGCATAGAAATTCATAGAAATTATGGCTAGAAATAGCAAGTGAGAGGGTTACACATGAGTGTAAGGAACAGTTTAACAAAATGCAAACCTGAAGTTTAGAATGCTATTTTTCTTCCAAACAAAAACTGCACTCAGAATGACTGAGTAAAGAAAGAAGTCTGCTTTTCTGCAAAAGCCAAGGCATGAAAAGATTTTTAGGGCTTAATAGCTTGGAGAAAGGAAAATCTATTATAAGAAATTATGTGCATTTATACTAGCAACCGTGTGTTGCTGGGAGGCAGAGGTCATTACCTTTCCTGAAAGAGTGCAGGAGAAAATCCTTGGCAACTCAGGGAGAGAGTCCTGTCCACAGGAATATTAAAACTCCTCCTTTTATAAAGCTAATGCAGACACAAGCTGCTAAGAAAGGCCAGTGTCCGCGGGCCCTTGGCTGCCCACATTAACTCTGATGTGCACCTTTACAAGCAAAAACAAGTCTCCTAGGGAGACTGCACTGTGCTTTTGCCCATTTTGCCGCCAAGAATTACAGATGCTTCAGTGAAACACCAGCCACTAGTGTAGGCATGACCCTGGGTGGTGCCCCTGTGTTTGTTTCTATTATTAAGAAATAGATCTGTCATTTTGTCGTTTGTCATTTTCTGGAGCTATGAGCAGTAGGGAGCGTGACATTGGCCGTCAGTTCTGCTTTGTTCTCCTGTACTCATCACCCTGGTCTTATGAGGCAGTCTGATGTCATGATTAGGCTGGAGCCTCGCAGTCTGAGTCTTCTTTCTCTTGTTTTCTTGCTGTGTGACTGGACATGCAAGTTAATGCCTCTGGCTCTCCATTAGCTCACCCTGTAAAATTGAGTCGTTGTGTCTTCTGCTTAAAGTCGATGCAGGTGGCAAAAGTTCACATATATGTCTATATCTCGAATGACCTTAGCCCCAGAGCCTTCTGGGACCCAGTGAAAGAAGCTGGAAGACGTAGGGGTGAAGCTGACGGATTCGCTGTGTTGGCCTTGATCAGGGGCAGCTTTATCCTTGGTGCCCTCGTGTTCAAGTCATGCTAGATTTGAGTGCGGGGCAGGTGACAGTGATACCTGTGTGAGACCTTCAGCAGGCAGCTGAGGCCATGAGTTGATGTCTCCAGGCCTGAGCCCTTTGATGCTAAAAGGTAGATGGTCATCACAGCTATCTCAGGGGACTGTGGAATGGACCAAAAGAGAAAATGCGTAAAGCAGCTATCACAGGATGTGTCACATGGTAAATGCTGTATCGATCTTAGTGTGACTATTGCCAGCTACGAGTGGTCACGTAAGGCCAGGGGCTAGTCAGATCCCATGTGAGTGACAGCACTAGAACATTTTGAGGGACACCAACACCATCGCCAGCACCACCAGGGGAAACAAAATGAGAGTCGGGAATGGAAGTCTACTGTCTGAAATCCAGTGACAGTGGCAGGTCAACCTAGGCACATCTGATGCTGGCAGAGGATAGAAAAACTTAACTCCCACCACTAGGCTACAGGGCAGCCTTCTCTCTCCCACCTATCCTTGCTCCAGAGCTGAGGTAGGCCACACCTGGAGGTACAGTGCATCAGCTGTGACCTATCAGTTCGCAAAGCCTTTTCTGTAAGCAGGTTTTGACAAAATGCACAGTAACACAGAGAAGAAAGGGAAAAGAAAGACATTTAGAAAAAGAATGCTGGGAAAACCAGAATCTAACCCTTTGGAAAGGGCCCAGTTGTGAGGCTAGATTCTAGAAGCTGAAAGAAACCAGAGCTATCAAGTTTACCACCCTGCTTATACTGAACCATGATCTTCTAGCCAAAACCATTGAGCAGATGTGTTTCAAAATTCAGAATTTCTTTATAAAGATGTTAGGATGACTAATACGTAAATTATATAACACTGCTAGCTTTTCCTAGGGGAAAATGCCACACTCCAGTAGGCTCCAATTGCCGCAGTACAATGTATAAATATTTACACAAAGTGGGATGCAACCTATCAAGAGTATGTCAATTTAGAATCAGCTTTGCCACCAAGAGTGTACACCAGAGTGAAGAAAAATTCATGATATTTGGGACCTTGGGGACTTTGAAATTGGGAACGAGCAGTTGTTTAGAGGGCACAGCTGAGATGTCAACCAGCCGAGTGACTCATCCAAAGGTGCACACGCCATACCCTGGAAATTCAACTCAATTCGAGGCAGTGCCTCATACTGTTTATCTGCTGCGTGCTAGGCCCTGTGCCGGGTGCTCAGGTGATAAGGATTTAGTTTCCTACGACTGCGGTAACAAAGTACCCCAAGTTGTGTGGCTCAAAACAACAGATAATATTGTCTCACGGTTCTGAAAGCTAACATGAATCCTAGAATCAAAATATCAGCAGAGCCACTTGCCTCTGAGACCTGAGAGGAAGAATCCATTCCTGTACCTTCTACCTTCCAGTGTTTGCTGGCGTCCTTGGCATTGTTTGCTTGCAGTTATGTTGCTCCTGTCTCTGCTTCTGTCATGCAGGCCAGTTACCCTGTGCATTTCTCTTATGAGAGTACCAGTTCTATTGGCTCCAGGGCCCACCCTATGTTTATAACAATCCTATTCCCATGTAAGGTCACAATCTGTAGTATCAAAGCCTGGGACTCCAGTTATCTTTTTCAGGGATGCAGTTCAACCCATAAAAACTAGTAAACCCTAATGGACATAGCCACATGCCCTCATCAAGTTAACAGCCAAGTTGAGATTGTCAGGTATAAACACACTCAGAAATTTCCAAAGGGAGAAGTATTAACAGGACCATACGATGAAGAATTTCACCCAGGTGAGGGTTTCCCCTAAACAAGTAACATTTTAAATGGAGATTAAAAAAAAAAAAAGAAAAAAAACTAAAGCCAAAATATTGATTTGGGGGAGCCCAGGCAACTATGCGCATCCTTGTGCATACATCTGCATGTGCACATTGGGTATACAAGTTCTTGTACGTGTTGTCGATTGCTGCATAAAAATTGTCCCCCAAACCTCACAGTTGAAAACAAGAATAGACATTTGTTCTCTCTTGTAGTTGATATGGGTAAGGAATTTGGAATCAGCTTGTGTAGACGGTTCTGGCTCAAGGATTTTCTTGAGGCTGCAGGCATCTGAAGGCTAGCTTCGGCCTGGAGGAATATTCCTCTGGAGGTAGGTCAGGCACATGAGTGGCAAGTGGGTTCTGACAGTGGAGGGGAGACTACAGGTCTTCTGCAGGTGGGCTTTCCTTAAGGCTGATTGTCCTGCTGACATGGTGGCCAGCTTCCTTACACTGTGAATGAGCCGTCAGAAACAGCACACCAAGTGGAAACTATCCATTATGATCTCCCTTTTGCAAGTCACACAACATTACTTCTGCTTCATTCTGTTCACTATAAACAAGCCTCTAAACCCAACCCACATGCAAGACTCAAACCTTTAAAAGAAAAGGAGTGTCACAGAATGTGTAGACATATCTGAAAGCCGTTTTAGTATTGCATTTGAAAGCTTACAGTTAATCATGTGAAGAGTATAGTGACGTGTTTATTAAAATTCACACAAGACTCTAAAAGAAATTGTCAATCCAGGCTCTTCTATTCATTTCAAATTTTGTGAATGATTGTAGTGTTGTAAGTACTTTCAGAGGCGGAGTAGGAAGAATATGGCCTTCTAGTCAGACATGTCCTTTGGGTTTTCTTGTTGTTGTTGTTGGGTTTGTTTTTTATTTCTTGTGGTGTTTTTGATTTTTTACTAAGGATTGAACCCAGAGCATCAGGCATGGTAGAAAAGCACTCTGTTATTGTGTTGCAACCCCAGCTCTTCCATGTTTGATCCTGGATTTGGATTATGACTTATTAATTGTGTATACCTGAGCAAGTCGGCCTTTTTTTATTTCCTTGAGGGAGGTAGGGTCTCACTCCGTAGTCCAGGCTGTTTCTGAATCCGCCATGAAACCCAAGCTGCTCTTGAACATGCAGCAGTCCCCCTGCCTCAGCCTCCCAAGTGCTGAGATTACATGCATGCACCACCATCCCCACCTTATGTGGTGCTAGAGAATCGAGCCCAGGGCCTTGTACTTGCTAGACAAATGCTTTAACCATGAAGCTGGCCTCCTAGCCCCCAAATCAGCCTCTTAGATTCTCCGATTCCCTCAAACGTAAAATGAGGAAATCAATAGAGCTGATATTTCTGGAGGTCATCGAGTGAGATGATGTCTATTTATGTGCATTCTGTGGTCGTAGATTCCCTTCCATTTCCTCGCTTTCCAGGAATGTGTTAGCCATCTATGTTACCTAACTAAAAGGTGCCATGATGGACACTGTGTGTGACATGAAGCTGACTCTGACACAGGCCCTACCTCAGGAAGTATGCACTCAAGCAGGGCCTTGACAAGCAGAACAACCACAATGCAACTGAGAAAATGAACTGTGTCTGGGGCGGGCGTGACTACATTCTTTTACCTATAGATCAAATTTAGATATTTAGAAATGGAAACAATTTTGAGGGTTAAGGAATGGGCAAAAGGTATACCAAATTAGAAGTACAGCTTGCATAAAGCCAGAGCTAGAAAACCACAGGGCAGGGCTGGAGGAATGGCACAGTGGTTAAAGCACTCCCTGAGTTCCATTCCTCAGCACCACATAAAGCTGGGCATGGTGGCGCACGCCTGTAATCCCAGCACTCGGGAGGCTGTGGCAAGTGGATTTTCCTGAGTCCAAGGCCAGCCTGGACTACACCAGTGAGTTCAGGACTAGCCTGGGCTACAGAGCAAGACCCTGTCTTTAAAAAGGGGGTGGGGGGGGCGGGGAAGAGGTTAACATTCTGCTTTTCGATCTGATGAAAATAACTAAAGCTAAAATTTTTTAACCAGTTTTCTAAGATGGCTATAAAAGCTGGACAGTTCTAGCTACTGAAGGACTCACTACCATATTTTTCTTGGTTAACTCTGTAGGATCTTTGAGCCTCAGATGTAAACACAACTTTCTAAAACTGATAGTTAGAAAATGTTTCTGACTTGGAGCCCAAGCAACTGAGTTTTGTCCTTATCCCATTTTGGAGACTGCATCAACAGAGACGTGCCCTGGGATTGTTTTTATAGGCCCTTAGCTCTCTATAAATGTACTTCGCAAGACTTGGCCATTTGGAAGTGGCCGGCTCATGCACTCACCTTATCTGTGTGTTTGACTTCTCTATCCAGATAATGAGCCGCTCGCTCCACTTACTTCCTTTCATGAAGACTGATCTGTTCAGCAGCCTCCACTCCAGTTACATTATCCAGTTCTGGCCAGTGGTGGTATTTATACACAAGACAGAGACATTTCTGTGTTATGATGGAAATTTGAAGGAAGTTGGAGCCAATGACCTTTCACTTTGAAGCGAAAGAATAACAAGCATAAATTTTTCGGTCTTGCTAAGAATAGAGCCTGCAGAAATTAGCAGAGGGGCTCTTTCTCTGCACTCGCTCTTCAGTATGTGGTATGCGTTACATGCACAACCTAAATCTCACCTAGCACACCACCCGTATTTGATCCAGCCTATATATTTCAGCAAAATAGACATGAGTGTGAGCATTACCGGTGATTTTTGTGGGTCAATTTTGATGTCCCATTTTATCACCATTATTGTTGTATTCTAAATTAAGAACATGAAGAGGGGGAGTGGGTGCTAGGCTTAAGATGGACTCCCTAGCCCACCTTGGGACAAAGCTTCCCACATTCCCAGGTATTCAAGTTCATGGGCATCTCTGCACAGGAACTAAAGCAGGCCTCTTTCTTTCTGATTTCGTCTCAGGTGGGAAATTGGCAAGTGGAGCCCTTGTAGTCTCACCTGTGGGGTTGGCCTACAGACCAGAGATGTCTTCTGCTCCCACCTACTTTCCAGAGAGATGAACGAGATGGTAATCCTGGCTGATGAGCTGTGTCACCACCCCAAGCCCGCCACCGTGCAAGCTTGCAACCGCTTCAATTGTCCCCCGGCCTGGTACCCTGCACAGTGGCAGCCGGTGAGTACTGAGATTACCCAGCACTGGAGTTCATGTTGACAAGAGTAACTCAGGACAAAGGATACTTTCTTAGCATAGTTTTGTCCAGTCAAATTAATGTTCAAGCTCTGTTCATTCCACCCTTATTAGTTTATGGACTTATTCAAATCAAGAACTTAAAATATAAATCCCCTCTTCTTTCTACTTTACCACACCATTAATCTCCAAAATCAACTCAAAAGACACATCTGTTAACCTGAGAACATTCACAGTGAAGCTGTCCTCGGGTTAAAGAAAACTTGGGTGGTGAGGAGGGAAGTAATAGACAATATTCCATAAAGCTAAATTTTATATCACTACTTATTGCTACTTAAAATTCTAAGGATAAAGTAGTAAGTAATGATTTTTAACATCATTCCTTAATAAGTTAAAATGCTCAGTAAATTTTAATTTTTTTCTTGGTCCTATGAGTTCTAAAAATATGAAAAATGCTGTGTTAAAATAAAGCTTGACAAAATTCAGCCCACAAGCTATGCTTAACTCAGCCTTTCTTGTAAATAAAGTTTTATTGCACATAGCCAATACTCATTCTTTCTCACATTATCCGAGGCAGCTTTACCACTACAAGAGCAGAATTTTGTGATTGGAGCAAGAGAGCACATTTTTCACAATACCTAAAATTTTCATTATCTATCCCTTTACAAAAAAAGGTTTCCTAATCCTATCCCAAAGCATACATCGTAATAATAAAACACATAGCTATTCTTTATTACTGTGCTGACTTAAATAACATAGTTATGAAACTTTATGCCTGGTCTTCAAAAACACAGAAAGATTTTAGATTGTTTGCATAAAACCTTAGAGAGTAATTCCCAGAGGGAGAGAGCACATGCATCCCTGTCCCAGCTGGGATGAGAAGTCATTCGGCCACCCATCTGGGAAGGTGAGACGACATCAGCCTCTGCGCTTTGGCTTAGTACTGAGAAAGAGGCTGCTACTTTCACAGTCCTCCATGCTTTTTCTTCCATCTTCTGGTTCTTAGAGCTATAGTTTAATAAAGCATTCAATAAAATAGTAACAAATGAGCAAAGCTCTAAATTACAGTTGGCCTTCCACGTCTATAACTCCATCCACAGATACAACCAACTGCAGCTCAAACACTATTTAGTCTTGCAATGGTGGCATCTGTGCCAACCATGTAGACCTTTTTCTTGTCTTTATTCTCTAATAGTACAGTATAGCAACTGTCTATATAGATATTACATTGTAATAGCAATTATAAGTGATCTAGAGATGATTTAATGTATGCAGAGTATTATGTAAGTTATATGTAAATACTACATCATTTATAAAATGTAACAGAGACTTATTTTGGTCCTGGAACTATATATAAGAAAGACCTTGTAGTCAATCCCTGCAGACGCTGAGGGACAGCTGTATAAAGCAGCAGAAAGCAGTTAGAAACAGATCTTGACTATGTGTTTCTTTTAGAGCTTAAGTGTATACAGCTACATTTATCAATTACGTTACACTATGTGACAGTTTGTGAATGTCAAGAGGATTTAATATATTTTGATGTATTAGTGTTTCATTCTACACCTAGTTGAAGTTAATTCTCACAATAATCCAGTGAAAATGTTTGCTTAGCCTTGTTTTAAGCTGGCAGAAAGTGAGGTTCGTACAACTAGCAAATTTAGAGGTAGCCATCAGCCAGTTTCATGGTACAGTTGTGTAACCAAAATGGGCCGGAATCACACATGAGCATGATGCTTTATGGTCAATGAAAGCATGGCTGATGTAGCTTTGCTCAAGATCATGCAGTCTGGGCCAGAAATTCTGGAAATCTGTCTTTTTATCATATTACTATGTTCATTTGTGGTAATGGGTCATAATATTGTCCTAGCGATGAAATTCTATGAATTATTACTCTCTTCTCATCGGCCGTTTATGCTACTCTGTAATGATTTTGACCCATGATTCTTAGTCAATTTTCAGTGCACATTTGCATACGTGACCTTTAGTGGTCAAGTGCCACCACTACCAGCTCCACCTCCTGTGTGTCATTTGAAGCAGCAGATTCCCAAAGAACCATTCTTCTGCTTTCTGTCCACCTTGGGCCTGGGAAGTCATGTATTTATTTTGTAAGATATTTCTACTGTCTTCCACTAGTAAGACCCCTTTGAGAGGATGTGACAAGTTTAGGTTCATTTTTAGAATTAGAAGACACTAAACACTCTCTGAAGTTCATTTAATCAGTCAGTAACTACTTCTTAATGTAAGACCTTTTATGAGAAACATTCAAACACGACAAGAAATAAAGAACATAGAATATGAAAGCCAGTACTGACACTACCCACCAGAGAAAAATAGTTCAGCAAAAACAGTTCAGAATAGTTGGTTATTTGTAATAATCATCCCTAGACGTGGAAGGAAAAAAAAATAGGCCATTGGTCTTACACTATTTCCTAGAATCCTACTTCTTTCCTTAAGCTTTGTTAGGCAAAATTAGCAAGTTTTGACCGCTGGTGAAAAGGGAAGGAATCACCTTTAATGCTGTGTGTGGAGTAGGTGAAGAGTGAGTTCAGGTATCCCTCAGCTAATAGAGTGCTGGCCTGCTACTGATTCCCCAGCAGTCTTTGCTGAGACAAGAGAACTGACTGGACTCTCCTAGTGTTTCCATTCAGTGCAGGTATCTACTAATGGATAATGCTGAGGGCTCTAATCCTTCAACATCCAGGTATCTGCTCTCCAGCCTTTGTCTTTTGGTGCTTTCACAATTGAAAGTGGCTTTCACTATGCTACATCCCTAGCCCTGCCTTCCTTCCTGTCTGTCTGTCCGTCCATCTATCCATCCATCAGTCTGTCCATCTATCTTTTTAAATTTTGAGACAAGGTCATACTAAATTGCTAAACTGCCCAAGCAATTTGCATTTCTCCTTCCTCCAACCCCCAAAGGCATAGAATTACAGGCATTTGCTACCATGCTAGATTACAGAGGGGTTTTTCATCATACAAAAAAAAAAGAGATGGGGCTGTCAAATCTTTCATTTAAAAATGGATAACAACCTAATGAACATTGGCCTATTTGGGGAAGATTTTTTTCTTGCTATTTGGACACAGGGTCATCACCATCCTCACATTTATACTTTTTTCCTTAAGGAAGCAGGAATATTCATTACATGCATTTTCACCTGCTAAGTAGAAACACAAACTCATTTATTTTTTGTAGGCAATTTGCCTAACAAATGGCAAATAGCCAATAGTTATACATTCTGCAGGTCTGGAGAAGACCACGTATGAAGTCCAAGTACTATTTTAAATTTTTGTTGTAGAAACAAACAGAAGTAAAACAGAAATCTAATTCTAGGGGCTACAGTGGACCAATAGGTTAGCACGCAGTACTTGTACAGAAAACGAGTTCTAGCTTCGGTTATTCAGAAGTCATCCTTATCTCAGTTTTCCTCTTCATATTTTGTCCCTTAGTTTTTACCTCCAGTATATATATGAACTGGAATTTTCTCATGACCTCTGAATTAGATCAGAAAGCCATGAATGCAGAAACCAAGACTCACTGAGCACCCACAACACCCCATAGAGGTATATGGAACATAGGAGACCCAAAAAGATGATGCCGCGGTGGCCAGGCTCCTCTGTGATGCCACCGTGGCAAGGCTCCTTAAATGAGCACTTGCTGGCTTTTAGAAACTGCACTTTTTTATTTTGTTGTTTTAAATAAAAGCAGCACTAATGATATATCCGGTACCGCTCTAGGCACGTAACATTGTTAACTCCCTCCTTCCCTGCTTGTGCCACAGCCACTAGCTCGGTGTCTGTGTTCCGGAGAAGAAGCCGGAAGCACAGTCAGGTCAAAGCGAGTGCCGGGTTGGCGTAGCAGGCCTTCCACTGGGCTGATCTCACAGCACCTTTGCAAGGGACCAGGCTTAGGGTATGTGCTTACCCAACCCATGGCGCAGTGAGTGGGAAGGTGCGCCTGTGTGCTCCAAAACCCGTGCTCTTGTCCACAGTGAAATTCAGCTTTCCCAACATACATGCTTTTAGTATGTGCTATGAAGAAGTGAATTATGAGTAAATCTGAAAACATAACAGCTTAAAAATCAGCACTTTATGTAAAACTCAGTGTTGTCGATATCAAGACACTTAATCAGTGCATTAGTTTTCCGTAGATCCTCTAGTAAGTTACCACAAATGTAGTACTTAAAAACACACACATATGTACTATCTTTTAACTTTGGAAGTCAAAAGGTGAAAATCAGTTTCCATGAGCTAAAGTCCGGAGGTGAGCAGATCTGCATTCTTTGTAGGAGCTCTGAGGAAGACCCGTTACTATACCATTCCAGCTTCTAGAGCCACTTTTGGCTTCTGGTCCCTTTGTCCATGTTCAGGATATGCTGTTGCTGCCACTGACTTCTACCTTCATGTCCTCTTTCTCTGACGCTCCTCTCTTCCTCCTGTAAAGACCGTTGTAAACCCAGAGTGCTGGCATATTCCTGTAATCCCACCACTTGAGAGATTGGGACAGGTGAATCATGAGTTTGGAGACCAGCCCCAAAAACTTAGCAAGACTCTGCCCCACAGGAAGATGAAAATGGCTGGGCCCATAGCTCAGTAACAGACCGTTTGCCTAGCATACATGAGGTCCTGGGTTTGATCCTCAGTACTGAGGGAAAATAAATTGTGACTAGATCGAGCCTACCTAGATGATCCAGAAGGAGCTCCTGACTCAAGATCCTTAATTACAGCAGCAAAATTCCTTTTGCTGTGTCACATAACACCTTCTCAGTTTCCAGTGATCAAGATGTCTTGGGGTCATGATTCAGCCCACTGCAATACATTCTATTGGGAGCAGATTAAACACTTAGTGTCTGAAAACCCGCCTTCGGCTAGCCCTGCCTACCACACTGCCCAAATAGTTGCATGCATCATATTCTTTCACTTGTTTTTATTCTAAAACTTAGACTTTAAAAAGTGATATTAAAAAGGAAAGATTCTAAAGGGTCAAACTGAAGTGAATTAGCCTGCTCTGAAACATAATTTATGTTTCTCTATACTGTGTGTGTTTTATGTTCAGGATTGTATCCCCCCAGCTGTACAATACAGATCGCACACATCTGTGCTGAGACAGAAGCCATCACCACACCCTCTGTGTCCTTCCCTATTCCTGCTTAAAATATGATTAGGTTGCCATATTCCCATGAACCTTACTTTACCAGGGTCACAATTCAACAGCATACAGCTTAGCTATCTCAAAGGAAAGGTATATGTGAAAAGAATCTCTGCTGATAATAATAAGAGGAGAATTTCAATGATAACTGTAAATTCTTAAGAAATAATTTTATTTTCTATATTTAAACATGCATACAAGTACATACAGAGAGAAAAGTACTTTGGTCTGGATTAGGAGGCTGAGCTCTCTCAGAAAAAGACTTTATAACTATTAGTGTTATATTTCACTTTCTAAAATATATATCTATGTAAGGACTGTATTTATTTAAAATGTTGCATTGGAGGGAGAGAAAACTATTAGAAGACCTATTAAGCTCTAAGACTTTTTTGAAAACCTTAAAATATTTAACTCATTTCAATAGTGTATTCCATGAGAAATAATCATTTCTATCACTTAATCAACAGTAAACATAGAAACTCAGATCAAAAATTGGGTTTCATGTGACAGTTGAGTTGTGTTTACTTATTAGCAGAAAGCTCTGGCATAATTGCTCTGAACTTCAACCAGCCTGTGCTTCACACTGTAACAGTTTTAAGCCCAGAAGGGGCACGTGTGCGCCTGTGCTTCCACAGTGAAGAAACTTTTATTGATAGTAGGTGAACAAGGTTGTTGTAACGCACAGACTAAATAGAGTACAAATTATGTTCTCATCGTAATAAGTTTGGTATTCCAACCCACATCTTCTTTTGTTTCTCTAAGCCCTAACTGAGTTTGGTTTCATTAGGAAGTCTATTCCACATCAACTGCTGTCTTCACCCACCTTCGGGGCTGTTTATCTCACCAAATGCTAAACTGCCTCCATCTGCAAAGGCAGCAGCAAGCTTGATACACACCTGCTACGCCTCCCTGCAGAGAGCCCAGCTGTCCACTGATTGTTGTGATGTCCGGTCTGTCCCATTCCAGACCTGGAAGCTGGGACCATTCTCCCTTCATCCGTTCTTCATATCAGTCAAAACTCATGTTCTGTTGATTTCATGTCCTACACCTCCCTAGCACTCTTTTTTCTACTCCTTTTCCCACTGTCCTGGCACAAGTCCTCATGGTCAACAAAGTGAACTATGACACACAGCTGCGCTCACCAGTGTCACCTAAACTTCATCCAGGGTTTCTCAGCTGGTATCTGTGGTTCCTTACCACAGGCCTTTTCTTGAGCCTTGAAAGTATCAGTGTGTTGAAAACCCCCAGATAAGAGTTTGGCATGGAATTTTACATAGACAGATGTGACCAGAAAGCCTTTCCAAAGACACAGCTTTAATACCTACCTGCAGGACAGTATTCTCCAAAACACATTGGCCTGTGTTGCCTGCACTATTTTCCACAAATTATGTCATGTTTTCCTCTTCTTACAACTCCACTGCTACCTGTGGTCTCAGGGCTGTGCTCAGGGCCTTTCCCTAGCGGCCTTCAGCAGAATGCTTTGCTGCCTTTCTGAGCTGCTCTTTCGCATGGCCTCTCAGTCTGCTACTGAGTACGAACAAATCATATGAGCAAGTGGGTTCCTTCAATCCTGCAAGTACATGAACAGTCAAACTCGTCCCCACTCCTATGTCCTCGGCCATCCTCTCGTACTACTTCTCTGCAGAAACTGTCCCCAGCTCTTCCCTGAAGATGTAGTGGTACTCTATTGTATTCCTTATTTTGTAAAATCGATCACATTTTGCAGTAAGTTTTTCTCCCTCACTAATCTGCAAATTTCTGAGACTTAGTAACTGCTACTACCTCATCTTAAATTCCCAGCACCTAACACAGTGCCCGGCCCTCGGCAGCTACTCAATAAATGTTTGAGGTGACAACAAATGAGTGAAGGGGAAAAAGGATGAAATGAGCTGGAGGCTGGAGACAGAGTGGATTATATTAAACCTGGAAAGCTGATTTTAGAAGCAGAAAATAAACATTGCTTTGTGTTGGGTTCAGTAATGTGATTTGAGGTGCCAAGGAAATGAACTCAGCTCTCAGTAAATTAAATTACCATGATGAAATATTAAAAAGTATCAATAGAGGCAAAATTAACATGATCTCAGGAAAAATCTTTAAAAATATGCATCACTCAAGCAATTTCTGTACAGAAACAGCTTTTAAGTGTTTTACTTATGTGTGTTTCTTACTTTTCTTATAAAAATAACCAGCCCGTGACCTTGTATCATAAAACATGCATAGCACCTAGTACAGACAATATAAATATCAATAGTATGTTATTTATTTTTATTGCATATATTTAAAAATAATACTACTTCAAGAGACTTACCTCTTCAGACCAGAATACTATTAAAAATTATGACTCATAAAGGCAGACATTTTTCATTTAACTTTATTAAATTTCTTGTTGCTATTGCTCTTCTTAGACATTCTCTTTTTTGCAAGCTGCCTCTGGCTTAAGAGCCATCAGCCTCACCCAGGTATCTTAGTATGCTTACAAAGTCCACAGACTTTGAGCCTCTACCAATTTAAAATTTCACCTTCCACAATTTTTGAAAATTTGTAAAAACATCTTTTTATCCAAATAACTCATTAGGGATACTTTTTGAGCAAAGATGAGACAAGTGTTTAGACAAGATTCCCAACAATACTCATGGAGCTGGATGATTGACTTCTGGACTTGGATGTGGGCCTGTTGCGCAAAGAACATGCCATCACAGGCTGAAACCCACCACTGACGTCCTGTGAAGCACCTTCCAGTTGATGGTAAGACAGCCCAACCACAGGTAAACAATCAGCCTACCAGCCAGATGTCTGTGTTACAGCTTTGAAACATGAAGGTTTGGGATGCTTTCATTCATGCAGTAGTCATCAGGTCAGCAAACGTGTGCACTGCATGTTCTTTGCAAGACACTGTGACACATACCGGGGAATGTAAAGGTGAAGAAAGTCTCTTCTTTAGAAGACTCATAATCCTCCTTGTATTCTGGGAAGTAGAGGAAAGTAGCCCATAATGCGGAGAGGTTGGAAGAGGATTTCCTGGAGGAATGGCCTGCGAGCTGACCTCAGAGCTGTCTTGAAAGTTTCTGGATGAATGTTGCGTACACAGGGAACACCATGGCCAAGGCCTGAGCAGAAAGAATGTTGCATGCCCAGAGGACAAAGTATCCCATACTGTTAATGCACTGGCACATGGAAGCCTCGAAGAATGTGCTAGAAAACTCAAGACAGGTCAGATTACAGGCCTCAATGTGTGAACTTTATCTTTCGGGCATTGAGATTCTCTCCAAAACCATATGTGTTCAAAATATGATTTTTTAAAAAACTTTCCCTTACAACTGTTTTGTCTTTGTATTACAGTTACAGACTTCTATATAGAGGTGAGGGGAATTGTCTGAAGTCTGTCCATTAAATTGGGTCCCATCTGTAATGACAACCCAGCTGTATTATTTTACATTAATGGTCACGCTATAGAACTGTTTTATTGTATCTCTATCCTTGAAATAAGACAAATTATTTTTATCATCTACTTCCTGAAATTGAAAACCTACATTTTTCCTAATTGCCAAATTTACTAAGAATCTCTCACTGAACAACGTGAGTCTGAAAAACTCTTCTTATTCAACCACTTGTTTATTTTCGGAGCACTTATTCAAGCTGAAGTCCATGTGTCTCATAAGGAAAAGACAATTTCAGCCGTCAAACTTGGAAGAGATCTATACTCCTACAGATCCAACATTAGAGTGAAGTAGATAGAATTTCAGATATGTTTTGAGCATATATTCTTATGCCTGATGAACTCAGTAGGACCCATAGGTAAACTGGCAGTAGAATATAACCAAATGTGCCCACCTACTGCCATTGCTTGCAGCAGACATAGGCACAGCTAGGTTTCTAGCCTGCCACCGCTATCAGTGCTCACCATGGATGTAGGCAAGGAACTCCAGGCCTGCCATCTTCACTCCCTGTGAACTAAGCCCAGGTCTCACCACCCACAGCCTTCACCCACTGCCAACTGAGCCCTGGTATTCCTGCCCACCGTCACCATTGCTCCCTGCAATCTGGGGCCTTATCCCCCCTTCCACCACCGTTGCTTGCTGTGGAGGTAGGCACAGATCACCTGGTACAGTCATTTTTGCCAAAGAGCTAATCCCGAGTCTCACCCCCAGCTACCAGTCAGGTGCCACTCTTGGGCTAGTGTCTCCCCACTCAAAGCCATCTCACCCAGCAGAACTAGGCCTGGTTTCTCCACCCACAGCCATAGATGCTTGTGAAGGCCAAGATGACTCCACCTGCAGCCATCTCTTGCATTGAGCATAGGCCCAGCCTGGTCTTTCAGCCCATGGCCAGAGCTCACCATATACAGGCCAGGGCATGTAGGCCTGCCACCTGCACTGCCTGCAGACTAAGCCCATGTCTCACCACCTGTCACCTTCATCCACTGTGGATTGAGCCCAGTTATCTGTGCCCATACCCTCCCCCACACTTCAGACCAACGTGGTGGATGGAGCCTGTTCAGCACCCATATGTGCTGCACAGCAGAGGCATCTACACATTTGTGTCTATACCCTTGCCTGCACCTCAGAGCCCACGTGGATGGGCCTAATCACCACCCATCACTAGAGGCACCCAGAGGCATACACTCCCTACACGACCTGCCAGAAGGTGAGATGATACCAAGCCTGACAGCTTCAACATCAGAAAAGCCACTCAAAAAAAGACCTAGTGACAACTATAAAGCAGGAAAGAACAGACTAGTTGACCTACCCCACCTCAGTGACACAGACGGCATAATACACACCCATAGAACAGTACTCTTCACTATCAAAAACTAGAGATTGCTCAGAGAGCAACCACAGGAAGCCAAAGGAATAGGCAATGGCAAGATGAAAAAACATAGGGGCAAGATGCTGCAAAAACCCCCAAGCCCACCAAGGGAAACTCAGAACCAGAGGAAGATCCAAAATTCTTCAGCTTCAAAACAAAAATAGTTAACTTACTGGAAGAACACAAGTCTGACTCAAACAACAATTTACACAGACTATTTGAATTCAAGAAAGATTTAATCAAAGAACTTAAGACACAAATGCAGAACTACGGAAGTCAATACAGCACCCATAACAAGTTCACTAAAGAATTCCAAAAGTATGAAGAGTAAAAGAAGAGCCCCAAGAGAAGAACATTTTGATTGAAAGCTTAGGGAACAGAAAGACACAAAATGAGAGAATTTCAAATCTAGAGGACAAGAACCTAAGCATAGACCAGACTATTAACAACCATGAAATAATTCAATGTCAACAAGGAAATGGAATGCTACAGATTATAGAAGACTCAAAGAAACTTAATCTCAGAATAGAAAGAATACAAGAAAAATGGAAATCCACACTAAAAGCCTAAAAATCTGTTTTGCTGAAGTCATAAGAGAAAGCTTCCCAGACATAGAAAACGAAATAGACACACAAGTGGTGGAGGCATACCGTACACTGACCAGATATGTCCAAAAAAGAAGCTCTCCTAGACATGTTATAATAAAACTTACAGAAATACAAAGCAAACAGAATTCTTAGAGCTATGAGAGGAAAAAAGGAAGTGGCATATCAAGGTAATCCTATCGAGGTAACAGCAAACTTCTCAACAGAAATTCTGAAAGCCAGAAAAACCTGGCTGAAGTGAAGTCCTCAAAGCCTTTAAAGATAGTAACTGTGAACCAAGACTCTTGTACCCAGCAAAAACATTTCAAGTAGACAATAAAATGAAAACTTTCCATGACAAACCCTGAAAACATTTATGGCAACCAAACCATCACTACAAATAATTCTCAAAGGTCTGCTGGATAAGAAAACAGGAAACAATTATAATGAAGATGATGGTAGCAGGTTTATCCTTCATAGAGATAACATCTAAAAAATAAGTAAACAGAAGAGTGGAATATCCACAGGATTACAACATAGCAAGACTTAAGGCATAAATATCAATCATAATCCTAAATGCTAATGGCCTCAACTCACCAATCGAAAGACATAGACTGGCTAACTGGATTAAAAAATAGAATCCAGCCCTATGTTTCTTGCAAGAGACACATTCCAAGCATGAAGATAAACACAGACTCAAAATTAAAGGCTGGATTTCTATATTCCACTCAACTGGGGGACAAAAAAAGGGGGTAGTGATACTCTTCGCTGACCAAGTGAA
The DNA here is from genome assembly GCA_004027205.1 of Ctenodactylus gundi. Taxonomy (NCBI): domain Eukaryota; kingdom Metazoa; phylum Chordata; class Mammalia; order Rodentia; family Ctenodactylidae; genus Ctenodactylus; species Ctenodactylus gundi. The sequence continues at coordinate 119,712 of PVKB01000227.1, read as the reverse complement.
CTTTAATCCAAAACTGGTCAAAATGATTTTAAAAAAAGGTCACAAGGTCACTTCATCCTTGTAAAGAGGACGATCTAGCAAGAGGAACTGACAATCATAAACATTTATGCCTTGAACAATAGTGCACCCGGCTTCATAGAACAAAAGCTATAGGACTTTAACAAACATGTAAACTCCAATGCTGTAATAGTGGGGGACTTTAACACCTTCTATCCAAAGAAGACAGCTCAACTAGACACAAAAATCAGCAAAGCCATAGCAGATCTGAGCTACATCATAGAAGAAATGGGTCTGACAGGCATATACAGAATTTTAACACAACAAAAACAATACAAATCATTCTCAGCTACTCATGGAATATTCTCCAAAATAGACCACATTCTATGCCACAAAAGAAGCTTAAACAGATACAAGAAAATTGAAACAGTCCCATGTACCTTGTCAGATCATACTGGAATAAAACTAGAAATCAACTACAACACAGTCAAAGGATACAACTCAAATCATTGGAGACTGAACAGCACTCTCCTAAGTAAACATTGGATTACAGAAGAAATCGAGGAAGAAATAGGAAAGTTCGCAGAGACAAGTAATAATGGCAGCACATTATAACACAACCTCTGGGACACTGTGAAGGCAGTGTTAAGAGGAAAATTCATTTCCATAAATGCACACATCAAAAGGACTGAGAAAGTCCAAATAAATATTCTAACCTCACAATTCAAGGCACTAAAAAAACAAGAACAAGCCAACGCCAAACATAATAGAAGAAATGATATTATAAAGATCAGAGTACAAGTCAAATATGAACAAAAAATACAATAAATAAAACAAAGAGTTGGTTTGTTGAAAAGATAAACAAGATTGACAAAAACCCCTTGCTAAACTCACAAAAAAAGAATACAGAAAAGCTACATCAAATACAATCAGGAATACAATCAGGAATGAGAAAGGCAAAATCACAACAGATAACAAGAAAATCCAAAGGATAATAAGTTACTTTGAATATTTGTACTCCAATAAATTTACAAATCTAAAGGAAATGGATGAGCTCCTATATATATATCAACCATCCAAACTGAAAGAACAAAAAATTAAACATCTGAATAGGCCAATATCCACCTATGAAATCAAGGAAGTAATAAAAACACTTCCAACCAAGAAGAGCCCAGGACATGATGGACTCCCAGCAGAATTTTATAAAACATATTGGGAAGATTTAGTACCATTGCTCACCAATTATTTTTAAGAAATAGGAAAGGAAGTAAAATTGCCCAACTCATTTCTTAAAGCAAGAATAACTCTAATTCCCAAACCAGACAAAGACCCAACAAAATAAACTACAGGCCAATATCCCTAATAAATATACATGCAAATATACTCGATAAAATCCTAGCCAATAGAATGCAGCAAATCATAAAGAAGATTATACACCATGACCAAATGGGCTTCATCCCAAACATGCAGTGATGGTTCAACATACGCAAATCAATCGATGTAATACACCACATTAACAGGTGCAAGGATAAATATATGATTATCTCAATAGATGCAGGAAAAGCTTTTGACAAAATTCAGCACCCATTTATGATAAAGACTGAATAAAATAGAAATAGAGAGACCCTACCTCAACATGATTCAAGCTGTTTATAACAACCCCTCAGCCAATATCCTAAGTGGAGAAAGACCAAAAACATTCACACTAAATTCCAGAACAAGACAAGGATGCCCACCATCATCCTTGCTATTTAACACAGTGCTTGAAATTCTGGCAAGAGCCATCAGGCAAACTAAGGAATAAAAGGAATATGCATCAGAATGGAAGAATAAAGATATTCTTATTTGCAGATGACATGATACTATACATAAAAGACTCTAAAAATTCCACCCAAAGATTTTTAGAACTAATAAATTCAGCAAAGTAGCAGATTATAAAATCAATACCCACAAATCAATCGTATTCCTATATACCAATAATGAATCCAAATAGCAACAAAAAAAAAAAAAAATACTTAGGAGCAAACCTCACCAAAGAAGTGAAAGACCTATACAAAGAAAACTACAAACCCCTGAAAAAGAGATTGAAGAAGATTTTAGAAAATGGAAGGACATCCCATGTTTTTAAATACAAAGAACTATTATTGTCAAAATGGCCATACTCCCAGAGCTACTTCATAGATTCAACGTAATACCAATCAAAATACCAACTATATTCTTCACAGAACTAGAAAAAACCTTAAAATTTATATGGAATGAGAAAACACCCTGAATCTCTAAAGCAATTCTTAGTGACAAGGTCAAAGCTGGGGAAATCACAATCCCAGGCTTCAAAAAATACAATGCAATAGTAATTAAATCTACATGGTACTGGTATAAGAACAGACAAGAAGACCAGTGGAACAGAATTGAGGACACTGAAACAAACCCAAACACCCTTAGTTACCTGGTCTTTGACAAAGGGGCCAAAACAATGCACTGGACAAAAGACAGCATCTTCAACAAATGGTGCTGGGAAAACTGGATCTTCACATGCAAGAGAATGAAGCTAGATCTGCTTCTGTCTCCATATACCAAAATCAGATCTAAATGGATCAAAGAACTGGACATCAAAGCAGAAACACTGAACCTACAGGAAGACAAAATAGGTAAACCACTAGAAGACATAGGGACAGGAAAGGATTTTCTTAACAGATCCCAAACTGCATAAGAAATCTCAGCAAGAATCAACAAATGGGACTACATTAAACTAAAAGATTTTGTGCAGCAAATGAAACCATCATCAAGGTGAAGAGACAACCCACAGAGTGGAAGATCTTCACCAGTATTACTTCAGACAAAGGATTGATATCTAGAATATGCAAAGGACTCAAAAACATAAAAACCCCTAAAATAAATGATCCCATCAAGAAATGGACAGCTGAAATGAAAAGAAGCTTCTCAAAAGAAGAAATACAAATGGCCAACAACATATGAAAAAGTGTTCCTCATCATTGGCCATCAGAGAAATGCAAATAAAAACAACACTGAGATTTCACCTTACCCCAGTGGGAACGGCCTACATCAAGAACTCAAAAAACAACAATTGTTAGTGAGGATGCAGAGGAAAAAAAGGAACTCTATTTCATTGCTGTTGGGAAGGCAAGCTGGTACAACCATTATGGAAAGCAGTCTGGAGACTCCTTACAAAGCTGAGAATGGAAATTCCATTTGATCCAGCCACTGACCTACTGGGCATATTCCCAAAAGAAAAAAAAAGTCAACATACCAAAAAGACACGTGCATAACCATGTTTGAGGCAGTACTATTCAGAATAGCCAAATCCTTGAAGCAACCTACGTGCCCACCCATACAGGAATGGTTAAAGGAGATGTGGTACATATACACAATGGAGTACTATGCAACCATATAGAAAGACAGATATGAAACATTTGAATGAAAATAGGGCCACCTGGAGTGAATAATGCTCAGTGAGACAGACCAAGCACAAAAGACTGACTATAGATGGTTGTCCCTCTTATGAAATGCACAAAAATAGTAACATAAGAAAGCCTAACATGAATGACAATGTAGAAGGAGAGGCAAAGATCAGATGGAAACAGAGTGAATACCTCTGAAAAAGGGGTGGACAAGACATTCACTAATTCGTCAAACCCTATGGTTCTAATGTGTTACACAATTTGGAATTTACGTATCTACAAAAAAAAGTTATTTTATGTGAGCTTTTTATACCAAAAAAAATAAAAATCCAAACTCAGTGGGGAAAAAATATAACCAAATGCTTAAAGTGAAATTGATTTTATGTCATTTTGAAGTTTAGGGAGTAGTAGTTTTACGAACCAGCCTTAGTTCTCTAAAGGAGTATAATTTTACACTGCATTTTCAACAGTGTAAATGTTTATGGATCATATCAGAACAGTATGTTTCTCCAGAATCCGTTATAAAATGTCACTCAACTGTCCAGTGCCTTCCTGACTACTTCCTGATGAGAAACAAATAATTGACTTAAAAATGAAGAAAAAGACAAATTTTGAAAGAAAGAAAACTAGAGATTGCTTCTTTTGATCTTAAAGGTATCTTATTAAGGATGTAGCAAGTTGCATGTGGTAGTACGTAACTATAATCCTAGCCCCTCTGGAACGCTGAGACAGGAGAATTGCAATGTAAAGCTCAGCCTAAACAATTGAGTAGCTTGGCAAGATCTTGTCTCAAAATAAAATAAGAATAAATTTAAATAGAAAAAGGGTTAGGGATATTGCTTAGTGCAAAGATGCTGAGTCCAGTTCACTACTGGAAATGACAAAAAGCATGGTATCATGCTAGCAAAAGATTTTAACTGCAAATCTTAATATAAGCAACAGACAAGATCTCTTTCTTCATACGATTAGTAGGACAGTGAGTGAGATTTTTCTGAAAGAGATGGGACCTATTTATAAGAGCTATAGCGAAACAAAGTAATGGGATAGAGGCTGGTGTGGGGCCTTTAAGCGCGATGGTTAGAGATAACCTCTCCATGCAAGTGAGGGCAGACTTGATCCTAAATGGTTATTAAGGTTCAAGTGCATATGAATTTAAGAAAGAATATCTCAGGTAGGAAAAAAAATGTATAGATCCTGTTGCAGAAGCAAGTTTGGCATGTCTGAGAAACACAAAATCACAAATGTAGCCTGAATATATACAAAGGGGGAGTTAGTTGTGAGAGACGAGAGACTGCAGATGCAGGCAAGACCTGTCATGTGCTCCTTCATCTTCATCTCTCTGGCTGGGAAACGTCTGGTCCACAGGCCTTGCACAGCTCGCAAAAGCATTTGACCTGGCCCAGCCACGGCCCTACCAAAAAGAAGCAATATCAGGCATCATATAGGCATGATTTAATTAAATGTTTTACCAGATATAGCAGGCTAATTAAGTTGATAGTTTTATATCGCCCGTGAATGTCATAAATATCTAAATAGCCCTTGGCAGAAGATATGTTCCCCACCCTGAACTATGCTTGCTCTATGATTGTTATTTAACATATTTATATGGAATCAATAAATGAAATTTGGAAGGTTCCGAGTTGCACAGACTATAAATTCCACCGGGGTAGGGACCAGAACAGTAGGGCTTTGGAAGGCAAACTTTTGGGTTTCATTCCAGTTGCAAGTAGAAGCCAATGGGGGATTTTAAGTACAAGAATTATGTGATCTGGTTTATGCTTTTAAAAACATCACCGTTACTACTGTATAAATAATAGACTGTAGGAGAATAAGATAATCTGTTGAATATCTTCCATTTTTCCTCCTGATATACAAGCTACTGCTCATGTCCCAGGAGGCTGACTGGCACGAAGTGCTTCCGGCAGGTCCCTTTCCCTCTACTTTCTACTTGTGTTCAACCAGTGCATTTCCAACAGCCAAGTAGAAAGAAAGAAGAGCTCTCGTCAACTTAGGTCAACTTACCAAATTTGTGAGCATCACCTGTCTTCTGCTATAACCTAAAGAACCTAAACTTGGTGTTTAGAACTGGTTCATTAGGATGGCTGCAACAGTGTCAGACTGAGTAGCTCATAAACAACAGAAATACGTTCCTCATAGTTCTGGAGGCTGGGAAATCCAAATCAGGATGTCTGCACACTCAGTGTCTGGTGAAGGCCTCTCTCTTGTTCCTAGGTGGCACACTCAGCTGCATTTATTACATGGTAGAAGGGGTGAGGCAGCCCTCTAGGAACTCTCTTGTAACGGTACTAATACCAATCATAAGGAATATTCGAATGACCTCCCCAGTGGTGGACATCATCGCAGGAGTTAGAATTTTAATACATAAATGGGGACAGGATGAGTCATAATCATTCAGACTACAGCACCAAGAAACTGGTTGGCAGTTGTCTAGGCAAGAGAGGATAAGCTGATTTGTTATTCATTTTGGAGGGACGGCTTGTTTGTTTTGTTGGTGAACATGATATCGTTTGTTCCGTGAACTGAGTGCCAAGGAGAAGAAGGGTAATAAGAAGGAAACTCAAGGTGTGGCCTAAGATTCTTTGCCCTGGATTGGACATCACTAAATGGTTGGGGAAGACCAAGAGAGGAGCAGTTGGGATGAGGTTGGGACAACATCAAGAGTTCTATTTTGGTATAGGCCAAAAGAAACGGGACTAGCTTCACTCTTGGGCATATGGCTAGCCAGTGTTCCTAGATCCATTTGCTAAAGATAGTGCTTTTTCTGCTGTGAATGATATTGGCCCCTTTGTCAAAAATCTGATGGCTAGGGGTACTCAGGTTTGTCTCTGTATCCTCAACCTATTAACAGAGAAATAGTTAAAAAAAAATGTGGTCTATATACTCAATGGAATATTATGCAGTCGTAGAGAAAGATACCAAGAATTTGTAAGAAAACAGTATAAGTGAAATGGACCAAACACAAAAGATTAAATATCACATAGTATCTCTCATATGAGATTGTCAGGAATAATGTATATAAAATATCTTAATGCAAGAGAAAGGGGAAGAAAGGAAAGAGGCTGCTGTCAAAAGAGAAGAGATAAAGGGTTAGAAAGAGAGGAGGGAAAGAGGGAGAGGGGGGAAAAGTGGCCAAGAAGTGATCTCTATGGGCACAAATTCCCACATTGTATGTAATTAACATGGAAATGAATCTGTAGTATACATATTCAAGTAAAAATGGAAAAGCTATATTCTGGACATGCACTGAGTTGTCTGCTTGCCTCTAGGTAGACTTGTTGAGTAGCAAAGGGGACAAGTCAGTGCTCAAAATTAAAATTCTGATTTGTCACTATGCACTTATTTCTTTGAAGTAGTCATGACACAACAAATTGTGTAATTCACAGCATAGAAAACACAGAGAACACGGTTACTTGGTTTTGCAAATCCTAAGGAATCAGTAATGTACATGACCAGCTATCTGGTCATGAAAGAGTTTTAAAGAAAGACTGACTAATAAAAGGTCATCACTAACCTGAGTATAGCATAACAGATGGGCTACAAGGCAGAACTGAACAGAACCAAGATAAATTTGAACCTAACAAATAGGCAAAAGTCTATGAAGCTAAATTTAGAACCTTAGTTATCCATAGTTCCAGGAAGGGTCATTCTAAATCAATGGAATTCCTAGCCACGAACTTTTATTTATTCTAATACCAACTCAAATGTTGCAAATACGTGAAGACTTATATCAAAAGAAAGCACTCTTCTTGGCAATGTGAGTACAAAATGAATTAAAACAAATTTTTAAAATATTTTCCTTAACTTCATTTGAATAAAAACTAAAAAATGTTTCTCTAATAAATGTAAGTTCCAAAAAGGCAATGAAATGAGCCCCATTCAAGCCAACGGTCTGAGGCCATAGATTTTGTTCATAATCAAGGCCAAAAGACATTAGGAAAGCCCTTGGAAGGAACCGTCTATATCTGTGATGAATAACACATGCTCTACAGTTGGCCACGCACGGTCTTACTTCAATACATTGCTCGGGAACTGTGTTCAAATATAGCCTGTTAATTCAGAGGTCAAAGGTTTAGGGAGACGTTTCCAAGGTCAGCAGAAGATAGGTAAACAGGTTTTTGTTTGGTTGGTTGTTTTTTATGTATTTATTTTTTTCTCTCCCATTTTATTGATATGTATAACTGCAAAATTTAAGGTTTACAATGAAGTTTAGCATTTTGTGCACCTACGTATCTTGTCAAGGTGACAAGGACTTTCCCACTCTCCTTTTGTCCCTCTGCCTACCCACTCTTCCCTCCCTCCCCTCCCTACCCCCCTGTTTCACTTTGGTTTTTGTTTTAAGTTCCATAAGAGATGTGATCTGAGTCTCTGAGGTAAACAGTTTTAGAATGCTGTTTCCCAACCTGGACCTTCAGCTGGTGGTCCATGATGATCACATGAGTGGAGGCTAAGATTTGAACTACAAAGCACCCCTCCAGTGGTGAGAGGGTGAGCCAGAGCCTCCTGCAGACTTGGGTCCTTGGCAGGAAGAAGCAGGCAGAGGGCTCTCCATGGGTTCCACAGAGAGGAGTTGCTGCAACTGCAGGGGAAAAGCTGACCTTAGGCTAGTTCTCCAGCCATGCAAGGGGATGATGTTCAGAAGGAGCTTGGTGACCATTGCACTGAATAGAAGCCGGTTCTAGCCCCCTAGACAGTTAACTTTTCTAATGCCATTATCCAGTAGCTCTTTGACCTCAAGCCATTCACAACTGCAAACAAATAATATGTGTTTCTTTTTGTTTTGGGGTTTTTTTTTGGTTTTTTGTTTTGTTTTGTTTTTTGGGATTTTTTTGTTGTTTTTTTGTTTGTTTGTTTTGTTTGTTTTGTTTTGTTTTTTTGGGGGGGGGTTTGTTTTTTGTTTTGTTCTGTTTTGTTTTGTTGTTGTTTTGTATGGGAGCCAGCCAACCATTGGGCACCCAGATTTTCTTCTCTGTGCTTTTTTTTTTTTAAGAGTAATAGTGGAGGGGCACTAATTGGAAAGGTATTTCTCAGCTCAAGTGGTACAATAGAATTACAGGGGTTGGGGCAGGGAATGGCCTGGGAACTCCTTAAAAAAATAGCTAGTACTTGGGACCCAAACTCCAAAATACCTGATTTAATGAGGCTAGAATAAGTATTTTTACAGGCTCCCCAAGTGATGTAAGGTACACCCAGGGTTGAGACCACAGAGAAAAACGGCCACAAAAATGTTTTAACTACACCCAAGCACATTATTGTCACCACTGTAACCTTGACTGTTGCCAAAAAGTCTTCACTGCAATTCTAAGTAAAGCGGACAGCACAGTCTACCCTGCACTAGTTCTGGGAGGGCTGCTGTAGCAATAGCCGCTCCTTCTAAGCCAGTAAGCAAGCTTCTTAAACGCAGGCCTGCTACTCAACAAGCCCATTTCTGAAAAAGCAGAGCGCTCACTACATTTTCTTAAGAAGCTAGCACAGCGGAGTAGTAACAGGTTGGCATGATAGCTAAGGCTCCACATAACTGAGAATGATAACAACCTAAATAACCAGCACTTCAATAGGATAAAAAAGTACTTCTCTTGCATAGACCAAAGCAGTCCAGGGCAGGCGTGGTGTCTTCTTCTATCATTTTGCTTATCAAGGTCTAAGAAAGAAGCTGAGATTCAGATATGGATGTGCTGTAGCCATCAGGGAGGAGAGAAGAAAGGGCAAAGGGCCACATACTCTTTGCATGTGCTTCCCTGAAATTGCACACAACCCATCTCTCTGAATCCCATCAGCAACGTTTAGTCCAATCGCTTTGCCTACTTTTAAGAGAGGTTGCCAAATACAGTCTATGTTGACAAGTCATGTACCCAGCTAAAACCCTGGGGCTGCTTTGCTTTTAAAAGGAAGGGGAGAAACACTCGGAAAAGGCCAATATTCCATCTCAGGGGTCCTCCTTCTCCCCTCCATGCAACTGGATTGTAACTATTAAGTTGGATGTAAACAATGTGTTTTATTGGAGTCCCTCTAAAAGCTCATGACGTGAAGCTATTTTTCTTCTATATCAAATTTTAGCAGCTCTGGCTGCCACTGTCCTGAGAAATCACCAATATATATATATATATATATATATATATATATATTCCAAAGGAGTTCTTTTTAAGAAAATAAAAAAGCCCTAAATCTAATGCTGCCCAGTGTGATAGTGCAAGTGCTCACATTTGGAGAAGAAGAACTATTTCTCCTGCAAATTAATTTCTCTAGATTGAACTTGATGGCAGGAGTTCATTCTTATTTGTCTGGAAGCAGTGGAGATTATTTTCACTGGATCATAAATATGTCGAGCACTCTGTTATACTAGCCTTTTAAACCAATGTCTTGAGCAGCTACAAATCATAGTTCAGGAGCAACTTTCTAAGATTCCAAGCCCCTTGAAATTCCTGGATGCTCCAGTTAAATACCCAGGATTAAGAGTGGAGGGTATGTAGATTTTGCTGCAAAATTCATTTCAAATGAAAAAAAAAAGAATGATCGGCTTCATTTCTGATTTGTCTTTCCATTTTCTTCTTTCCTCTTTTTTTTAATACTCTTCTCTTGGCCAAGACTTTTGTGAGAAGTAGTCACACTGCCTTCCCACGTGGTGTCAGCTTTCTCTTCTGTGCCCCCAGTGCTCCAGGACCTGTGGAGGAGGCACTCAGAAACGCGAGGTTCTTTGCAAGCAGCGCATGGCTGATGGCAGCTTCCTGGAGCTTCCCGAGACCTTCTGTTCTGCCTCCAAACCCGCTTCCCAGCAAGCCTGTAAGAAAGACGACTGCCCCAGCGAGTGGCTCCTCTTAGACTGGACAGAGGTGAGTGTAAGACATGTGAATAGGGGAAAAAAAGCCACCATTACACACCTAAACACAGACATAGAAAAGACAAAAAGAGAACAAAACAACTGTAACATGGAACAGTATTTTTGTACCATTTTGTACCACAGTACATAAGTAATTTTTAACGAGTCTGCAGAGACCTGAGTTATGCAGTCAGCCCTTGCCCCAAGAATCAGAGCTTGGGATTGCCAATGGGCTCCTCCCGGAACAAGCCCAGAGCGCTAGACTCTTCCGTCTATCTCTGCCCTCCCGTCCCTCCCCTTCCCCTTACCTCCCTGCACCTCCTACTCCCAGATGTTTCTAGTCTCTGCTCAGGAAGAGCAAAGCCTCTCTAGTTATTCTCTTCCAAGTTACTGGACAATAAAGGATATGATTTATTAGCAAAAGAAGGCCAAGGAAATCCTGCCTATTCACTGTTAGTTTCCTGGCTCCAAAACTTCAACAACTTCCCAGCAACTTAATTTCCCCTGTTGCCCTGGCTCTGGGGAAGTGATGGCCTCAGCACTCGCTACCCTTGACCTCCCTCATGAGTCAGGAATATGCCTCCAACTGACGTTTCCTCGGTTATTCTTATTTTTTTTTTCCTCTTTCCTGAGACAGGGTTTTATCCTGTGGTCCCGCCTGGTCCTGAGCTCACTGGGCAGCCCAGGCAGGACTTCAACTCCAGGCAATCCTCCTGCCTCAACCTTTTGAGTGCTGGGATTACAGATACGCGCTGCCACACCCAGCTAATTTTTATGTGATGCTTGGGAATCACAGCCAGTGAATTGCAATGCTAGGCATGTGCTCTAGCCCCCGAGATAGGCCCCAGCCCCTCAACAATTCCTGTACTGTCGTGAATTAACTCATTTACAGCCTGCTTCCGCTCATTTGTTTTCAGCCCTTATGATTTTGAATTGTCTTTGATGTCCCCATGTCCCCAGGCCTGTCTGGGCATCTTCCACAGAGATACCCCCAAAGTATTGCCTCACTAGCAAGTTGAACAAAGACACCTGAAAACCACCTATGAAAATTAGGATATCCGCTACTCAACATACATTCTTAGAATTCTTGTCCGTGTATACAGAGTCCATGGGATGGTGTCTGTTAAGAGGATTACAACTGAAATGGAGCCTACATTACCCTTAGGCTTTATAATTTGGCAAGATAATTACTTCCGGTAGTATCTCACCCAACATGCCTCATAACAGAAGGGAGAATTATTTTTCAATATATTTTAGATTTCAGCAGGATAAAGAATTGAGAAGATGGGGAATTAACTAGTGTGTATCCAAGACTGTGTGCATGCATGCATTGGCCTGTTGGTGATGATTTTTCATGGAAATGGTGATTTGGCATATGATGCAATGAAAAACATCACAATAAAAATAGCAGTAAGGAAAAAGCACTGATGCCTTTGCCAAGTGGCTCTAGATAAGGACATCCTCCCGGTGGACATTGTCAACAGTGCTGCTCTCCAAAGCCTCGGAGAGGACAGCCTGTCCTAAGTGGAGCTGAGAAGGGAAGGCTACCCATTAGAGTTTCCCTCCCATCTTCCTGGCGCTTTTGGCAGTTAAAGTACATGGGACACGGAAAATTCAGAGAGTTCTTTTCTGTTCCCAGAATTGAAAGGGAAACTCTTGGATCAGACTCAAAGAGAAAAGAATTAAACGGTGGTCAGCAGGCCTTTAAAAAGATCTGAGGTGTAGTTGGGAGGTCAAACTCAAACACAGCCAAACCTACCTTCAAATCTTAACTCTGATGCTTACTGACTGTATAACCTTAGGGATAATGTCGAAACTTCTTTGGCTTCAGTTTGCTTATCTCTAAAACAAAAAGAAAATAATACCTACCTTATGGTCAAGAGACATTTAGTCAGATGATGTATACAAGTACTTTGTGCCTAGTAAAAGTTAGCTGTTGCTATGCTAGTGATTTTCTCCTCTCTGGGCCTATCATCAGGAGAAGGGATGAAATAGAAGGAAGCACTTCCTTTGACTGGCTGGACTCATGGCTACTGCCTCAGTCTCCCCCAGGCTTTACTGATCTTTCTAGGATGAAAGTTAAGGTTACTTTTGGGAAACTAGGAGGAGTTAGCTGTCATCCAGCGAGTCTAATTAGGTTCTAAGCTCTTCAAGTCAGTGCAAGGAAATTCCAGACATTGAAGAAAAGCTGGGAATGGTGGGAAGCTGTCACCTAATTCCTGGAATTGAACTCAATGGGGCACCATGGAGAAATGTTGTTGAAGATGCTCACAACGGCTCCACATTTCTTCTGTCATTCCAAGGGCCATTCCCATGGCTCTCTGGCTGAGAGGAGATGTGCAAAAAACACACACACACACACAAACACCACCCCACCCCACCGCACCCCACCCCACCCTCCACCCCACCCCATCCCACCGCGAGATTCCTTTTGGAGATGGGAGAACCTGGACAATCAATGGATGTTTTCATCCTCAGTTACCTGGGCTCATTCTCATGGTTACTGCACAGAATCCTACAGAGACAGAATTAAGCCAAAGCTTAAGACATCTCAAATAAAATTACTTGGAGATTCCATTCTGAAAGCAGGCCTTTCAGAAGACCATATTTTAATATTTAAAATATTAAATATTTGTAAATCATGCTGTTTAGAAATTGTTCCCCTGCCCAAAATAAACAAACTTGGGGTAGTCAATTATAGCACTAGAGGGGTTGGGGCATGGCTTAGTGGTTAAATCACTTGCCTAGGAAGTGCAGGGCCCCAGGTTTGAACCTCCAGCACTGTATACTAGTGGAGCATGATGGAGCACACTCAGGAGGCTGAGACAGGAGGATTTCTGAGAGTTTAAAGCCATCCTAGGATACATAATGACTTCAGGACCAGCCTGGACCTATAGAGTGGGAAAAAAAAAACTATAGAGCTAGAAGGATCTTAGAATATCCTACAGCCAAATCGCTTTCTTTTAAAATTATATTAAATCCTCCACATACCTATAACCCCAGCATCTGGGAGGCTGAGGCTAGAGGATTGCCATAGTTTGAGGACCACCTGGGCTACACAATGAGTTCAGGACCAGCCTGGACTATACAGCGAGATCCTGTCTCAGAAAATAAGTAAGTAAGTAGGTACATACTTAAGGGAATAAATAAATAAAATGAATAATAAACAAAAGCCCCAGAACTCTTTATCAGTTGAAATATTACTCCAAAGTCAAAAATCTAAAACAGACAAAATAAGAGCTAGTTTTGTTGAAGTGAGTGTTGGGTTTTAGATTCTAATATTTGGATCTCCCCTCACTTAAGAAATAGCCTGAGTCATTTCCTCAACATAATCATGGGAAGTGGTTTGCAAACACCGGGCATGGCTAAGCTTCCCTGCTTTAGAGACTTGGAAACTCCAGCTGCAGCACGCCCACTAGACTTTACCAAAGTCCTAGCTCAGTCTTCTGACTCATAGACTATTTTTCTATTTTCCTACTTGGCAGTGCCAAACTGAGGGGTGCCTTACCTGCCAGCTCACATGATCCTTGGCTTTGGTGCTGTTACTTACAACACAATAAGTGATGGGTGGAATCTGGAACGCACAACTGTCAGGCCACAAAGGCAATAGGTTTGGTTATCATCCCCACCTTTTGCGTTTTAAGTTTCTTTTAGGATGGCATGTGTCACAACTCATGAGACAAGACTTACGACATTTCAATGTGCTAGCATATAAACTTGCAAATGCAAGACAGTTTTGTTGCTTTTGGCTTTAATTTTTCAAGGTAGCGTGGCATGTTGCCATGACCTCACTCGAGCCTTCCAGCCTGGACTGTGCGGCCGCTCCCCGACTGACAGCCTTGCCCCCCATCTCTGCCGCACAGTGCTGCCAGGTTTACCTTCTCAAAACACCTCCTTCATCATGTCACTCCCCTCTCCCGGGGCTTCCTGCGGTCCTGTGGATTGATTCCATGTCTTCTGTCTAGATATTAAAAGTCTCCAAAGTCTGACCCCAGCTTCCTTGCCGGCTCCCCAATGCTCTCAACTTGGCCCCTGTGTTCAGTGAACATGGTAGAATTCTAACCAAAGCTTGCCTTGAGCTTCTATGTTCAACTCTTCTGCCTTGGTTCTGGAAATATCCTGCCTTCCATGCTCTCCCTGGTGAACTGTGCCTACCTGGTCTCCACCCATCTCCAAGACGTAGGTCAGAAAATTCTAGGGTGCTGTAAGAGTTCAATAATTGTTAGCACTAACGTTATAAAACTTTGCTTTCTAAATTTATTTTCTTACTAAATTCTTTATTTTTCTATAAACAGCTTTACTAAGCTATTATTTACATGTTATAAAATTAAATGTAGAGTAATTATTTTAAGGTTTATTGATGTTGCATCAGGATTATTCATAAGAATTACATTTTTTGTGGCCAAATAGTCCACTGTATAATCATACTGGATTTTGTTTATCCATTCACCAATTATGATCATAGGGTTGTTTCTCTGTTTGGAATAATGCCATAACATTTGCATATAAGTCTTTATGTGTATATATATTTTCATTTTTCCTGGGTAGAAACTTAGGTAAGAAATTGCTGAATCTTATGGTAAATTAACTTTTTAATAAAGTACTAAGCTGTTTTCTCTATCATTTACATTTCTACCAGCAATGTATGAGTTTTAATTTTTACCTCAACAACATTTTATTGTCTGTCTTTTACTAAGAACATTTCCAGTGGATACAAAGCAGAGTATCAGTCATTTTGATTTATATTTTATTAACATACTATTTCATTTTATTGGATTTTTCTCCTCGTCTGAATGATAGCTACTTAAAGCCACCTACTACATTCAACCTACCTCCAACAGGGTAGATTTACTGATAATTATCCAATAGTAGGCAATAAGGAAGCAGAAAGGAATTAGCATTAGTTGGCATTTCATTTTAAATGGCATTGCAAAAGGATTACCTCATTAACTGCCAGGCTTGCACGATAAGCCTAAGAGGTAGAAATAGGCTCAGAGTTTCCGTAACTTGCCGATGAGTGAAATACTAAGTATTTGAACATCAGACTTCATACTTCTAGAACTCTAAAGCCTAAGCCATATAAGTAAAATATCTACAGGAAATCTTAGAAGTGACATTGGAACATGGCTACAAGACAAACGTGGAATCCGTGTTTTTATATCACGATTAGGATTTGTCTCTCTTCCCATGGCTGTTGCTGTTGCAAGCAACTTTCTTCATATTCTGGTGCTTTTGATAGTTTATGCAAAAGTGCTTTAGCCTACGATTCACTGAGTTTTCACGTGTTTGCCCCTTCTTTCCCACCAGTGTTCCACGAGCTGTGGGGAGGGCACACAGACTCGAAGTGCCGTGTGCCGAAAGGTGTTGAAAACTGGGGTCTCCACAGTCATCAACTCCACCCTGTGCCCTCCCCTGCCCTTCTCCTCCTCCATCAGGCCCTGCATGCTGGCAGCCTGTGCACGTGAGTATGCCAGGGCTCTGGGGCTGGGGACTGGAAACTCGCACAGCAGTCACTGTAGCCACCACACAGCAGCTTTCCCTGAGCCCAAGACCTGGGGAACAGCCCTGTCAAGGGCTGAAGGCCGGAGAGCTCAGCTGGAGTTGGAAGAGGAATCTTGATCATACATGGGCAGGCTGAATTCTCTTCTCCACTGGAAAAACAGTTTGCAGGGGGCAGAGCAAAGTTCACTTGCTGGCATACAGAGATCTGGAAGCAGCCTATTACTAATGCAGTCTAATGCTATCCACTCTGGGGTTTTAAACTATTCCAAACAGATTTCTTCTGTTTAATATTAGTCCCTAGAGTTGTCACACTTAGAAGGTCCCCTCCTGGATACACTGGAGCTCTGGTACTTGGCAGGACCCTCACAGTAGACATTTAATGGACGATACCCTCCCTTTTTGTCCTCTACCGATTTTTATGAGGCCTTTTTCTTCTTTTGAATCATTTTAATGTGAATAACTAACTGCCTTTTGCCTGCGCTTCCTCCCCCCAGATCTCTGCATCTGAGCTTGGGGCAGAGAGACCCAGCAGGGTGAGACGCGGGTAGCCACACCGCACACACCTCATTAGTGTGTGTGTGTGTGTGTGTGTGTGTCTCCCACTCTCTCCCACTCTGATAATGAAAGTAGCTGCTCTGATAGTCCTCAGCCGATAGCCAGTTCCTCCAGTAAAACAGGCCATCAACAACGGTCCTGGCCAAACTCAACTCTGATGAGCTCTTTCCCTTTGTCCTTCTGTCCACCTGGCGCCTCTGTCACCAGGGCCCGGACGGCCCTCCACAAAACACAGCCCGCACATCTCGGCCGCGCGAAACGTGTACATCCAGACCCGCAGGCAGAGGAAGCTGCACTTCGTCGTGGGAGGATTCGCCTACCTACTTCCCAAGACGGCCGTGGTGCTCCGGTGCCCCACGCGCAGGTTCCGCAAGCCCCTCATCACGTGGGAGAAAGACGGCCAGCATCTCATCAGCTCGGCCCACGTCACGGTGGCCCCTTTTGGCTACCTGAAGATCCATCGCCTCAAGCCCTCCGACGCGGGAGTCTACACCTGCTCCGCAGGGCCCGCCCGGGAGCAGTTTGTAATTAAACTCATCGGAGGCGACCGCAAGCTGATGGCCCGGCCCTTGGGCCTGCAGGGAGAGGAGGAGGCCCTCCTGCTGAGGAAGGCCAGCCCGAAGGAGGCCCTGCAGACCCGCAAGCACCACAACGAGATCTTCGCCAACGGCAGCAAGGCGGAGAAGCAGCGGGGCCCGGCCGCGGACGCGGGGAGCCGCTACGACGACATCATCGCGCGGCTGCTGGAGCAAGGGGGCTGGCCGGCGGAGCTCCTGGCCTCCTGGGAGGCACCCGGCTCAGCCGAGAGGAACGCGACCTCCGAGGAGGATCCCAACGCGGCCGCCGCCCAGCAGGCCCTCCTGCGCCTCCCGTTCACCGTGGTGGCCGAGCAGACGCGCCTGGACGACATCCTGGGGAACCTCTCGCAGCAGCCGGAGGAGCTGCGCGATCCCTACAGCCAGCGCCTGGTGGCCCAGCTGGCCCAGGACGTCTTCCGCAGCCACCTTGCGCACGGGGACCAGCTCCTCCGGCCCTCGGAGCAGGGGCTTCGCCCGCAGGCCGCCCCTCAGCCGCGTCAGCACGTCTCCAGCTTCCGCAGCTCCCTGCGCGCCTCCTCGGGGGAGGCCGGGGGCGGCCCTCCAAGACCGCACCGCAAGCCCGCCATTTTGCGGAAGATCTCCGCTGCCCAGCAGCTCTCGGCCTCCGAGGTGATCACTCACCTCGGGCAGACGGTGGCTCTGGCCAGCGGGACGCTGAGCGTGCTGCTGCACTGTGAAGCCGTGGGGAACCCCAGGCCGACCATCAGCTGGGCCAGGAATGGAGAAGAGGTTCAGCTCAGTGACAGGTGAGCTCCCACCTACCAGGTCTAAGAAAGAAGGTGTGTGTGTGGGGGGGGGGGGGGGGGGGGGGGGGGGGGGGGGGGGGGGGGGGGGGGCGGAGCAGGAGTCGCATCTGGCATAAACAGGGCTGCTCTCACATCTGTCAAGGTGTGGGCAAGGGTAGGGACAGAGGAAGGCCTCGGAAGTGTCACCTCTGCGGGCCGGGTTCTTGCTAAGCCTCAGTGGACTGCTGGAGCACAGACGAGGATTCGGTGTTCTGTCTTCATCAGAACAAAGCCACTCGCCTTCCCACACCCTCCCCACAGAATCCCGGAGATAAATGAGATACTCTCTGGGCAGCTTGAGCTTTGGGCAGACTGATACAGTTCCAGGCCAAGGTGCTACTGTGTTTCTCCTCTGTGAGATGAACTGTTGGAAAGCTTTAGCATCAGGACCCTGTCTACACCTGCCTGCACGTGCATGGCTTCTGCAGGGATGGGGCGAGGGTAGCCAGCACCTGCTGCTCCCTGTAGGTGAGCCAGTCCTCCATCTGCACTGGACGAAGTGATGTGTCCCAAAAATATTTTATTCTCAGTTAGACCTGTTATCAAGTATCAATATTTCCGGTGTCTCCATTTTAAAATGTCATTATTAGGGTGCCAGCATGACCACTGATTGGGCCAGAGCCATTCATAATGTTAAAATCAATAGCGGCAGTAGGAGCAATCTTAGCAATATTGTCTGAGCACCATCTCTGTGCCAGGCTCTGGGCTGTGCTTTCTTAGTCTCTGCAATGGCTGTAACAACAACGGCAGCTGATATTGTGAGGGTTAGGGTTCCCCTCCACCCCTTTCAGTCATTTACAGATGACAACAGAAGATTAAAACCACGTGTTGGTGGGGCTGGAGGAATAGCACAGTGATTAGAGAGCTTGCCTAGCAAGCACAAGGCTCTGAGTTCAGTTCCCCAGAACCACATAAACCAGACATAGTGGCACACACCTATAATCCCAGCACTCAATAGGCTGAGTCAAGAGGATTGCCATGAATGTGAGGCCAGCCAAGGCTAGACAGTGAGTTCAGGACCAACCTAGACTACAGAGCAAAACCCTGTCTCAAAAAAAAAAAAAAAATGTGTAATGGGAATCTGGAAGAGTCTGGAACATAGTTACTTCGAAATCTGGTGTCCATGTCATTTCCAAAGGTGCAGCACTACAGGACTCAGAGATTACATGAGTTTGAGAAGTGCTCAGTTTAAGCTAAATATGCATTTACTTGTGAGTTTTATGTCTCTCTTTTAATATAACACTTGATTTTTATTATAAAACAATAAAAAGGCTGTAAAACAATTCAAATGCTACACAGATCTATAAAGTAAAACATGCAAGTCTCTTTTACCCTCCTTCTCCACCCCAGTCCAACTCTCTAGAGGGACCACTCTTAAAAATTTGGAATACATCCTTTTAGAACTTTTATGTATTTTGTTGTATTATATAAAAACATATATACACACACATAAGATTTTGAGTTTTAATAGAATATTAGTCATGTTCAGAAATTTGACTTGGTTTTTATTTCATGTGTCTAATGAACATAGTATGCAGAGATCTATATCAACACTTTAAAAACTGATTACTATTCCTAAATGCATTGATTCCCCAGCTGAAAATTACTTGGGTGAACATTCCAATGTGTACTGTTCAATTTCCAGTATAATATGTAGTTTTCTGAGTATTCCTTTGATTACCAAAATTACTTGGCTTAGCATGTATTTGCCATATATATATATATATATGCAATACATAATGTTCACATTGAACTTGAGTATTGTGTGCACATATATATCACATAAAACTTACAATTCCTTCCCCTCCCCTTTCTGACCCTCCCACAACCCCCCATCCCCCCTTCTCCCTAACTCCTACTATCATCCCCATTTGTTTTTTTTAATATATAATCTCCCTTTCTCCTTCCCTCCCTCTCACACCCCCTTTCCCTTTCTTTTTCTACAAAGTCCACCTTCTTATTTTTCCATGTCTCTTACATTTTTTATGGCTGAGTTTTCTCATGTTGGGGAAACCCTGTAATATTCAACTTTCTGGTTCTGATTCATTTCACTGAGCAGCATGGTCTTAAGGTGCATCCATTTTCTTTAAAACGCCTCAAATTGTTAATGGCAGAGTAATAGTCTATTTTATATATATATTACATCCTCTTTGTCCAGTCATCTGTATTTGGGCATATTGGTTTTTTCCAAATTTGGCTATTATCAATTGTGGTACTAATGATTGATGTCTATTCTTTTGTTACATTTTAAATGTTTCCTTTCTTTCTTGTTCTTTGGTGCTGTTTGTCTTTCTGTCCTTCTCAAAGATTTCTTCAAGTATTTTCTGTGATGCTAGACTAGTGGTTGCATATTTCTCTAGGGATTCTTGATCATGAAAAATTTTCACTTCCCCCCTCAATTTTCAGGGATAATTTTGCTGGATATAACCACCTAGGTTGACATTTACTGTCTCCTAAGGCTTGAAAGATTTTGCTCCAGATTCTCCTGGCCTGTAAAATTTGCATTGAGAAATCTGCAGTGATTCGAATGGGTTTGCCTTGGTAGAATAATGCCTGTTTTTCTCTTGCTGCTTTTAGTATCTTCTCTTTACGTTATATTTCTGAGATTTTGATTATGATATGTTGTGGCGAGTCTTATTGCTGGTTGAGGTTATTTGGTGTTCTATAAGTTTTCTGTACCTGAAAATTAAATTCTTTTCTATATTTGGGAAATTATCTTACATGATTTCAGTGAATAAATTCTTTATACCTTTGGCACTGTCTTCTGCCTCTTTCTCCCACACCCATAATTCTGAGATTGGTTTTCTTTGAAACATCCACCAGCTGTTATATCCCACTACTTTGCCCATTTCTAATTTTGGACTTGTGCCTACTTAAAGCTTTTGTTCCATCAGCCTTGTTTTCAAGGTCTGAAATTGTGTCCTCACAATGTTCAAGTCAACTTCCCCTTCTTTCAAATGTATTTTTCATATCCTAAATTTCAGGTAGATTTCTTTTCAAAATTTCCACTTCTCTATCAAAATGTTCCTTCATATCTTCCATTTCCTTATTTACCTCAGCCAACTTTTTATTCGTGGATTCTGTATGCTCAGTGAGCTTTGTATCCATTAGAACCACTATTTGCTTAGTAAGTTCCTCTTTAAGGCCCCTGATCACTGCTTGCATTTTTTTTTTTTTTTTGAGAACACTTTGTTTGAACTGGTTATTTGACTTGTTTATTTGCTCTTTGGCTTCTTTCTGTATGATTTCCACTATTTCAGGGCATGTAACCTTAGTTTCTGAGGTCTCAGGCATTTCTGTGTGTGTCCTGTTGCCTTGTGTTCTTCCCAAGTTTCTATTGTTGAGGGGCTTCACTTTAAAGGCCTAGCTGAGAGGTTTCTTTGAGTGAGTTGGAGGGTGTGGGATGTGCGAGAATTCCTCTGAGTTCTGTGCTGGGAATAGGCAGTGAGGAAGGACCTATCAGGGAGATGGTCTCTGAGGTGTCTTGATCATATCCAGCCACTCAGCAAAGCTCTCCCATGTGTCCTGGCTTCCCTCCTCCTTCCTGTACTCTCAGAGGTGCTCCCACTACATCCGAGCTGTTCAGGGAGTTGGCAGCCTTTCTCTCCTCTCCCTATCTCTTGTGCCAGTTTCTTTCTAAGCAGTGTTTAAAAGTGAATTCAAAAACCCCGATGTATTGCTCAGAGCCTGATTTTACTCTAAATAACTCAGTCTTGGGGTCATTTTTTAAAAATAGCTCCTGCTTATATCACTGTCTGTTTGTTATGGCTGCTGGAAGGTGCTTCTGGTTTAGGTTCTAGGAGTCCTTTGTAGGAGAGGCTCTCATTGCATTTCTAGTTTCCACTATCCACAGTCTCATTTTTGGAGGCTGGATCTACAATTCCTGCTTCTCCAGGATCTATGCGTACCTCGATTAGAGGTTTCAGACTTTGTGCTTTACTCCATCTGTGGGTGCTTGTGTCTCAGGGCCACTTTCACAACTGAAACAATAGCTACTTTCAGGGTTGCTGTATTTCTCCACTTCTGATGTGTTTTCAGGATTTCTGATCTTTCTGTTACCTCCTTTCGATTGTTGTGGGCGCTTCTTCCTCTCCTAGCTAAGCTGAACAGGCAGCTTTTTAAATGAGTCCATGTGGAGATGTTGCATAGCTCTGTTACTTTGCTGCCATCTTGATCCTGTGTCTCTGGTCTTTGGCTTAGTAATCTTTGAAACACGATCCTAGCCTATTAATTTCATCATAACAGGTAGTGAGACCCTAAAACCAGTGACTTTAAGATGGGAAAGCATCAATAAGATCTTGCTAGAAAAATTGACGTGGTAGCCAGGTGCTGAGGATCTTAAATTCATTGAGCCTACACAGAGGACATGTTGTTGATCTTCAGTCACCCAGAACCTTGGTTGAGGGAAGGGGAGCATTAAAAGGAAAGGCATGTGAGGACCATAGACAAACAGCTTTGCCATCATCATAACTTTTTTTCTTTTTTTTTCTTTTATTTTTGGTGGGGGGACTAGGTCTAACCTTGAACAGGTTTTTCAGTTTAAGTTAATTGCATGTGGTCAGGAAAAATAAGAGATTTCTGTTTCTAATATTTGCCATAATTTTTCCATTTCACTCTGCTGGCTAGTAAGAAATATGGCCGGAGCTTAGTTTTCTATACAGCTTTCCAAGTTCTAGTTAAGAAAGAGAATGCATCTGCTCAGAGTGTGCAGGAGGCCTGGGGCTGTCATTGGGACTGCTTTGCTATGGGCTGTTGGTGACCTCTTTTCTGTCAGGTGTCATAGCTTGTCATCATCTCTGTTTCTGGTAGAAGTTCAGAGATGCTCTTGTATTTTCAAACAGAGAAGTGTTGAAATGCCCAGTGTTATAGTTCAGTTAGTCTGTTTTTGCTTAGTCCCAAATCTGTCTTTCCTGGAGTCTGTAAGATTCAGCTGCCTTGTAGTCTACAGGACTGTGCAGTGTGTTAAGCTATGCTATAAATAGCCTGAACTAGCAAAAGCAGGTCAAGGTAGAAAGGTGGTGACTGAAAGAAGCCCACCAATTCTTCAGTTTTTAAACATACCAAAGACATATTTGGGAGGAATTGTTTTATGTAAGAATTGCTAACAATTCAGATACTATTGATTTTCATTGTATGTATAATTTACTACTTGAAATGAATTCACATGATTCTTGGAGCTATTAACAATTTCTGATGCTAAACGAAATCCTTTTTCCCTGTTGGAGTTGTGGAGCCAATAACAAGGCTGAGTACCTATTGAGCAATGAATGAGAATTTTATTCTTAGCCAATAACAGGAAAAGTGGGAGATACACTTGCAAAGCAACATTGGCGTGGGGGAGGGTGTAATAGATACAGGGTAAAAGGAATAAAAGTAAAGAATAAACTGATAAATTGGAGAACTATGTCTTTTCTAGAAATGGGCAGAAATTTTCTGGAAACTCAGAAAGAGGCTTCATTTTGCTCCTTTTATAGTTTTTCCTAATCGTTGTCATTGTAGCTGTCAACTGTTACAACACTTGGTAGGAGTAGACAGGCAGATGGGATTATAGTGATGATAGAGTTTGTCTGGCACTCACTCTGGCAGGAGGTTCAGCTAGCTTACCCAGAAAGGGACCCCTGCCACACAGGCATCCTGTCACAAAGATAAACAGGATTAGGACAGGGCAGAATTTCTCTAGGTCAAGTAGGCTATACAAGATAAGGCAGGGTAACCAAAGTATATGTCAGCTTCTCAAGCACTTGTTTCCAGGATGTCCTTGAGTGCTTTATGACAGGCTGGGTCTTTGCAATCTCCTCTCCCTTCTTCCTTTATTCCATGTACGCTCTCATACCGGACCACGTGTTACCTTCTGATAACGGAGGAAAAGAAGACACAATAACTAATGCTGAAACCTAAAGTCTACGTAGGGAGCCGAGGAGTAAATGCAGTGTTAGAAGGGCCGGGAAAGCTAGACATAGTGACTCATTCCATTCGCATTCATTGATGTACCTACTGTATGCCAGGTGTACCTCAACTCACTAGAAACCTTGTGATGGATAAACCAGATATGTGGATTCTCTTGTACTTGATAGACATTTGAGTTTTTCTCAAATAGCTCAAGTCAGAGACTGCTTCCTTGACCACTCTAGGAATAGACACCCCTCGTCACTCTCTATCCCTTTAACTCTGCTATTATTTTTTTTTACAAAATGCTGTCATCATTTGATATAATGTATCTTGGTTTGCTGGTTGCCTATCCATGAGGATAGAGACTTTTCCTCACTGTTTTGTCTACAGGTGCTAAGAACAGTAACTGAGACCAGTGTAAGTAATAGTAAATGGATTAATAAAGCAATGGAGCGAGATAATAAATACAGAAAGATATATCAGATGGTGATAAGAATGTTGGTAGAAAATTAAAATAGAGGAGTGTAAATCAATAACCATATTAGACGCGGACTCTGAGGAAGTCACATTGCAAGCCAAGATCTGAATGATGAGCGTTGTCCAAACGTGTCATCAGGAAGAAAGCCTTTCTGGATGTGCTAGTCAGCTTTCCTATTTCTGGAACAAATTACTCAAAACCCATATCTTAAAGGTGGAGAGGGATATTCAGCTTGTGGGTTCAGAGGATTCAGTCCGTGGCTAGCTAGCTCCAAGGCAGGAACATTCTGGTGGAATATTGTGGAAGGGCACAGCTACTTAGATGTTCACAGCTGGGAAGCAAAGCAAAAAAGCAGCCCCATAGGGGGAAGGAGCCAGATACAGGCCCCAAGGTCCGGTCTCCATGGTCCAACTATATTCCAAGAAGTCTGCTTTACTGATCTCCTAGGCCACTCCCAAACCAATCAAGTTGACAGTTAAATTTCAGTGTCTGAGCAGACAAGGAGAATACTATGCAAGAATCCTAAGTGGAAAATCAGTTGGGAACCTAAAAGAAATTTGTTCATCTAGAGTGTGGAATGGGGTGAGGTTCTGAGGCTAACCAGAGTCCTAAGAAAGGGCTTTGGGTTTAGTCTGACTTGATAAATGGTACTTGGAGGAGCATGACTGGAAGCTAAGGGGCTGGTAACAGGTCCAGTGCAGTGGTCCCTTCAATACCATAAATATAGAGTGGTATGCACCAACAGTGACATGATAAATAAATCAGGAACACTGCTCTCCAGAAATGAAACAACACTGAAGTTCCGACGTAGAATAAAATAAGTTAAGCCTCTAGTTTGTATGAAACACCAACTGATGGAATTCATCTCTTTTAACTTCTAAACTTTCCAAAAAAACGTGGACAGGAGTTCCTAAATTTGACATGCATGATATTATCAGAAACCTACCACCTCCTGCAGCCCAGGAACTCTTGCCGAAGTAAAAACCCATACCTTACAACTAACCATGTGCTGCTCGTGTTTCTGAAGCTCAAGCTCCTTGGACTGCCTTTCAGGAACACTGAGGAAGGTGAATCTGAAAGTAGAGCTACACACTTGCCTTTAGTTCCAGTAAAAACTTGGTGAAGGAAGATAGAACTCCCTGCTAAAATGACACTTGGAAATTGTGGAGTTCACTTTTCCAAGAATTCTCCTGTCCTTCAAGCCCTTCCTCCCTCAATCCCACCAAACCCTCATACCAACATATGGGTTATATTTCATTCCCACTAAGCCTTGAACATTGACAGTAAAAATGCGTGTGCTTGTATGTAAAGGAAGCAGACACAGAGGAAGTTAAACTCCAAATCTACTTTTCTGGAAAAGCACTGGGCTGGCGAGAGGTTAAAATAACTCAGCTGGTTTAGTCTGAGAACAAAGCAGCAGAACTGGGCTTCTCCATGCAGCTATCCTTGTGAGTTAGTAAGGTCAAAAAGGTCCTTTGGACGCAACAAAATCCAGCCTCATATTCTTCTTGCTTAGTTGCTCGATCTTTTCAGGAACTGTAGATCTGAAGTTGAGTGGTTTCACTAGGTTAATGCCCTGCAAGGCCCATTAGAAGAGAAATATGCTCAATTCATGTCACAGACCTCATGTGTGAATGGCTCCTGAGTGGCTTGAAAAACAATATTCTAGGTCTGAAGTAGCCAAATAATAACCAAAAATGATTTTCATGTAGAATGCTATTCTCTATATTAAGCACCCCCTCGGGTTATTAATTATGAATTTTTAGCTATTACCTCTTTGTAGGAGTAGTACTGGGAATCGAACTCAGAGCCTTGCATGTGCTAGTTAAATGGTTCTACCACTCAGCTATGCCCTGAGGCCACAAACTTTGTTAGGGTTATACCTAATATTTCTGCACTGTTTATTATTGAATTAGCTTCTACTTGTCTACCTCATTTTCAAAGGCTGTTCATATGTAACATCTTGACATACACCTTTATGTTAACCCCCAAAAGTTACTTCTTTTTATTCAGAAAGATGAAAATTGTCTTTCTCAAAAAGCTTAACTAATTGAACCTCTCAGCAGGATTCTGCCCAATCTACCACTTCTTAAAGCCCTTTTGACTTTACAAAACACATGTACTTTTATTTCTTCCTCTCTGGCTCTTTTTCAATTCTCTACTTTCCATTATCTACCTTCTGAGAGTCTCATTGTATGTGTACTAATAACTTCTGCAGCTATGCAACACCCTTTGATGCCAGGCACTCCCATATATGTAGCACCATAACAGCAGACTAAAGCTCTGTCCTGACTCTCATATACAACTGCCTGCTGAATGTTCCTGTCCATCCTCTCCACAAATAGCTAACTCAACATATCTGAAATTCAACTCCAAAACTCAGAATCCTTATTTAAGTAGAAAACCCCATTCATTCAGCTTCCCTGGGCAAAACACTTGTTCATTTCTTCTTGGTTCCTCTGTATATCCAGACTGGCCTAAGCCTACAGATGACTCTGGAACTCCTCTGCTCCTGTCTCATCTTACCACCTTGGCTTTGCCTCACCTTTGGCGGTTCTAGGTTATTGCACGAGACCCCAACTCCATATTTGCCTTCTTTGGAGCAGGGGATGATAAGTTGTAGCCAGTGGCTTGAATGTCATTTAAGGTTATTATGAATAGCTTTTATTAAGGAGTCATTAAAGGAGTCAATGAAATTGAACACAAAGCTGTTAACTTGTTCAAGACCTCACATTTAGCAAGTATGGATCTGGGATTCAAATCTAAGTTATTTAAATAGTTACAAAAATAAATTTTATATTTTAAAGAGGTTATTAAAAACAAAAACAGAATATACAACAAGAGCTGTCAGTGGCTATGAGGTTCAAAATGTTTAGTCTCTCACTTTACTGCTCTATGCTAGACTGTTTCTCTGTTACCCCAGAGCATCTTTCCCACAAGCCTGTTCATACTGCTCTCATGACAGCGTCTTTTAACAGCTTATCCTCACAGAGGATGAGGTCCAGGTACCTTTGCATGATACACATCTTTTATCTTTTGACATCTGCCGATCTCCATCTTGCTGGCTGCAGCTCTTATCATACCCCTGTCTCATGATCCCAAGTTCTTGCCTTCAGCATTGCCCAATTACTTGCTGCTTACGAATTTCCTTGGAACCTCCCAGCCCTGTTTTGTCTTGATAACTCCTCCCCTTTTTTTTTTATAAGAAGCCTACCCGGCCCCCACACCAGAACAGATGACCCCCTTCATGAGCCACATAGTGCCCTTCTCTATACTCTGTCTTAGCTCTTACCACTGTGCATTAGAATTAGCTGAGTCTTGGAAAATTACCTTCTGACTCAAGGCCAGATGTTTAAGAATATAACCTATTGTCTTCAGAATCATAAGAATGTAGTAGATGCTCAACAAATGAAGAGCTGGTTGAGGAGTAACAAAGGAGTGACTAGACTGATGCCAGTGTTCAGGGAGAGGTTTCCTGAGAGGTGGTGATCGGCATGTCTTGGCCGACTCCCAGTATCAAACACACATCCAAGGTAGAGTTCCAGAGTGATAACCACTCCCACCTAACTTGGATAACTCCTAACTAAGCTTTTCTTCCTCGCCCATGCCTCCTATAGTTCAGGAAACACTGAGACTCTGTGACACAAAACCACACACTGTGAAAAGCACAGCTGCAGAGTGAGTACACAGTGAACCCCTCGTGGCGTCCCGTGTCCCACCACCTCCAGACTCATGGAGAAGTCATCATGCTCCTCTTCATATAGCTAACATTTATGGAGCAATTACCTCGCGTTTCAGGGGTTCATTTACCCATATAATAACCTTTTGAGGTTACTCTTTCAATTTTACAGATGTTGAGATTGGAATTGAAGCAGCAGAGAGACGTTAGATTCACTTGCTCAAGGACTCAAAGGTAATAAGTAGTAGAGAGGGAGTTTGAACCTAAGGCAGTCTGACTCCAGGGAATATTTCTTTTTATTGATTTTTAGCTGAATACATGGACTTACCATTGTTTTATAAGGAAACCATTGAAGTCAACTAGACTCAACATAAATTAACATTCAGTACTCCCGGCAGTTGGCTTCCCATTTATGAGTCTTTTATTTTCATCTTTGCACATCTGTTTTAGGAATAGCCTTTTCTGCTCCTGGCAGTTCTGCCTTGTATGTACATAACCAGCTATGAATCCTCACAACGTTCGGCACTCGCTGGGCACTCAGTAAGCGTTGTTTCATCTGGGTGTCTCTCCAGCCATGTACCAGGAATGATCAAAAACTACGATGAATACTTAAAAATGAAAGATGCATTGTTGCTAACTGCCCTCACGATATTCCCCTTCCTTTGAACACATTTGTCTTATCATTCTTGATACTTTCTGAAGAAGTTCTGAAAGTTCTCTTCAGTGGGTGTTTTTATTTGCACTATTATGGCTGCCTCAATATCCTCAGTTAACTGAAAGCACTTATCTTTCAAGATCATTTTGACTTTTAAAAAGCCAAAAATCCCATGCTGCTACCAGATCGGGTGAATAAGGCAGATGAGAATAGAAGGTAACTTGATGACCCTCCACCATAGCATTCACTCTGTTTATTGTCACACCTCATAGAGATACTCAAAAAAAAATCCCAGAACTGCTTCAGACAGTGGCAAAAAAAAAAAAAAATGAAGTCAGTATATTCAAAGTCAGGAATATTTTGAGGGAAATTAATGTCCTTTAATAAATTTTGTTTTAATTTAAACACACTGCATTTTTAATCATGTCTTGTATGTTTATAGTGCCGTGTGTTTAGAAACACCAAGACCATTAGCAAGATAAAGATGAATAGTTCCTTGCTTTTAAGTTATTCTGAATAAACACTAAACTCTTCAGCACACTTTGCATTGAGATGCAAGTAAAAGCGAACTCCAGTCTGTACTTGGCGAAGGTGTGGTACACACCACACTCCCAGCTGAAAATGTGGCAGATGCTCCTTTCTCACATGCAGTATCACAAGCCTACGTGGTATGGACAGGTATGCTCAATATTGCTAAATCTGCATCCAGCTCCAGAAACAATACTTGTAAGATACTTTCTTATGCAAGATAAACAATACTTTTTATACAAGATAAAAGCCATGTTCTCAAAAATTGGCACTATAAGTTGGATTATCCAATTGGGATAAAAGTTGATTTCTTCCTCCAATAACGTTTGAAATACTGTTGATAGCATCCCACTGTCGGGGAGTCCTTGCCCCCTGTTTAACACCATCAGACCAAGAATGAGCTAATAATACCTCTTGCATGTAGTTCCAC
Source organism: Ctenodactylus gundi (assembly GCA_004027205.1). Lineage (NCBI taxonomy): Eukaryota > Metazoa > Chordata > Mammalia > Rodentia > Ctenodactylidae > Ctenodactylus > Ctenodactylus gundi. Next base: position 90,361 of record PVKB01000227.1, on the reverse strand, counting down.
TGGTATAAGTCTTAAAGCATTTGAACGGAACTTCCCACAAGACTACAGGATCTTTCCAAAGGAATGCCATGCACATGAAGAATAATGTGAAACTAAATATTTGGGAGAAAATTATTTCTTCTCGGTAAAAGGTAGATCATAGATGATATTCTGTTTACATAGATTTATAGGAAAAAGGGCTTCTGTCAAGGAGTTTATGCCTGCTCCTCTTTCCCTTCTCTTCTGAGTCTGAGTATTTTCACTTTGTTCTCCCATTTCCTTCACCCAGAAGAGTGTCAGTTACCACAAAGGACAATCCATGGCAGTCACAGACAGAAGTCTGGAATCAGAGTAATTTAGGTATAGATCTTAGTTCTACCACCAGTATTACAAGCCTACTTTAAGCTCTCAGCATCTGAGTGTTATTACTATTTAAACTAAAATAGTAATAAAATCAGACACTAAATTATATTTTGCCCATCAGAATATCAAAGATATAGATAAGGTAGTCCACTTTCTATCACTGTGACAAAATACCTGAGATAGTGACCTTAAAAAGGGTTTATTTTGGCTCACAGCCTTGGAATTTTCAGCTCATGGGCACTTTGCCCTGTGCACGCTGTGGTGGCACAGTTACATCCTGGTGGGAACATACCATACAGGAGGCTGTTCACCTCATAAGTATCTGAGAAGGAAACAAAAGGAAGAGACAAAGGTTCTGATGTCACCTGAGATGGCACCATCTCAGTGGCCTAACTTCCTCCTGCCAGGTCCAACTCTTTCTACCGCCTTTCAATAGTGTCCCAAGTGGTAGACAAACCTATAACACATGGGCTTTTGAGGAATATTTATCCAAAGCATAGTGGTGGAAAATAGAAATGCTGGCTGTCAAAACATCTTCCACACAGTGGATATTCATGTGTCATATATCCATAGTCATTGTCATTTAGACCTGAGGCCCTGTACCACACTTCCTTCCAGGACATCACAAAGGAGGTTGCTTCCCTGTTATTGTGAGGAACAGCAAGGTGGTTGTTCAAAGAGTGAGGCAAAATGTATGTCAGGCAAAGAATGGTGTGAAAGAGAACGCTCAGCCCAAATCCGTGAGGAGGTGCTCATGTCCTCTGGATTCTTTGCTATCATTTCTGGTCTGACAGGAAAGAGAAATCTGTAGGCTGGAAATGCTTCTACTTGCCAGAAAGCTTTAGACAATGTTCCAACGTGGGGTTGAATAGGAGAAGAGTTACGGAGTATTTGGAAAGCTTTCGCTAGGGCAGCATAGAGTATCCACGGGTGGAAATGTCTGAAAATGGAAGACAGAATCCGATGAGAAATTCCTCCAAGGTCAATTTTAGAACCACAGTTGTGAATGATGCGATATGTAAAAGTCATAAACCCACGAGATGCAGTTTCCAAGTTTGCAGATAATAGAAAATGGGGGCAGAGAAGATAGAGAAAGGGAAAGAAACCAGTTTCAATTGGGTTTGGCTTCTTTCCTTGGTACAACTAGAGGAAATGGAGATGACAAATGTTTTTCCCAGTTGAAAAGTGTAATAATAGCAAACCAGAGAAATGGGAACCACCCCAATAAGTACATAAGCCTCGGGGGGGGGGGGGAGCATTAAGAGTCAATGTGAAGGTCACAGAAGTGTCCAGCATAAATCAGGAAGGTAGAGAGCATTTGAGGATATTAGACTATCGTGACAACCAGCAGCACAGTGGAGCTGAGACTCTGCTGTCTATCCCTGAGAGGCTGGCGTCCACAAATCCCACTAGCAGTCTATTCTTCCTGAAGTGTGGTCTTAGCAAATGGCAGTGTTAAATGGTTAGGCTTTTGCGTGTCGATGAGGGAGTCACTCTGGGAGGCTGAGGCGGGAAGGTCCGCGAGCCTAGCCAGGGCAACTTAGCAAGACCCTGTCTCAAAATTAAAAAACAAAAAAGGAAGGTCGAGATGTACCTTGATGTGAAGGCCCTGGATTCAGTCCCCAGGATCCCTCAAAAAGGAAATCATTGAGACAAACCAAAAGTGAAAATTCTTTAACCTTGAGGTTACCAGTTTAAAAAAAAAAAAATCTTTTTCGTAATGTAGAGTAACAGGCCTTTACATAGAAACAAAAGATAGAAGGGTAAAAACTCCCAGTAACTGGTATGGTGCCCCAAGCAGGTTGCCACTGTAGAAAAAAAAAATCTAAAGCGCTAAGTAGAAGCCTGTTGGGTGTGCATGCCAGGCTGTGCCTGTCCCCGCTGCTCACTTCTGTCTCTGTGGGATGAGAGCAGCAAGCTTAAACTGGTATGCAGTAATTTAGTAAAATTTTACTTACAAAAGCAGAGTTTTAAGATTCCTCATTCTAGATATATAAGAAATGCATTTAGTCTTTCCATGCAGAGCTTTATAGCTTGAAAAGAATAGCCCCGCAAGCTGATAAAACTACACATAGTAGCAAACTCAAGACTTTGTGAATTTTAAGGAGAAAGAAGCTGAAGTTTTTGGCCAAAGTATGAGAACAGGGTTAAGAATGTGTGGTCAGGTGGCCTTTCCCATTCCCAAAATACTTCCTGTACTTCCATCTGCGCGATCACTGTGAAGCCTCCAGCGTTAAATAACTTTTAGTTGGCAATTACATTAAATCAGAAAAGAGTGAACAAAAGTTGTTCTAGCCAAATGGTGACTCTTCAAATCAGTTCCCCAAAATATCTGTGCAAGATAAAACTCCCTCACAAGCCTCGAGGCTACAGTCAGAAAAGAATCCTTGTACATGGAGGCAGTCTTCTTACAGCATTCTTCTTACCTCCTGCTTCAAACTCAGAGCCAAATGTTAGTAATTGTCTATTTCCCGGAGTAACTGTAAACCTTGGCACAAATTACCCACTACCACCACCACTAAAAATAAAGCCAAACCACTCGCCTTCCTACTAGGCCCCAGTGGATGCCGGGATGTGGTCAATTTAAGGAAAGGTTAAAGGTCATTCCATTATCCAAGCAAATTACTTCTTTAAGCTTTTGTTTCCTTTCTAAAATAGGAAAATAATAATTCTGTAAGTTGATAGTAAAATTACATAAGGTGTATGTATTTGTCTAATAATTATTGTTTTCTACTCCCTCTTTGTGATAGAATTTTTTTCTTAATCTGAACAATTCTTAAGCAAGAAAAGAAGTCTTCATTTCAGGATAAGGAAAGGGCCTCACTTTCTTCCTATAAATAGGAGCTAGGGGCACATGTTCTTTTCTCAGGCTGCATTAAATTTAGTGTTTGCTCCTGAGTTCACTGTTTTCCAACCGTCATTCTTTTGCTCTTGTTTATATACTTTTGTGTAATTGCAGGAGTCTGATTATTTTTTAGTGTCTGAAATTTTGTAGTTGGTTAATAGTATAAAGACAGTTACAGGAACGGAAGTTTTCCCTATTCAGATGTTCCTGACTCAAGAATATAATTAAGGCAGTTGCCAACCGAACATATCCTGTGTCCTTCATTCTCGGCTTCCATCTCCCACCCACTGATCTCTCATGCGGAAAGCCTTTGGTGCCTCCACTTATCTATGGTCTGTGTTCCCTCCTTGAAATCCCTATACTTCTCAGTTATTTATCCATGTCAGAACATCATGCAATATCCTGTTTCAGAGGTTCAGGCATGAGGAATAAATAGTAATGAGGATGACCACAGCAGCAACAGAAGCATTGTACAAGAACAAAAAGTCCTAATAATGCACTTCTGCAGCTGACCCCAGGCCAGCTACTTTCGGTCTACTCTAAATACATTTACTCTCATAGAATCCCTACAACAATTCTAGGTAGATGCTGTGATCCTTATTTTGCAGTTGAGGAAACTTGTCACTGAGGGGTTCGGTTAATTACCTGCCCTAGGCTACAAAGACAGTAAATGGTAGAACTGGGATTAGAACCCAGTTGCTATGGCTCTCAAATATGAACTCTGACCAGATAACATTATGCTCTCTCATGGCTAGGATCACTTTTAGCCCCATTGCCTTGAAGGTAACTAAACAAAGGTTAAGCACTTATTCATTTTTTCGTCAGTTAGCGTCATGCTGAATGCTGAAGAGGGAACTAAAAAGGAAGCCAGAGAGTCCACAGTTTTGAGGTAATACTTACAGTTGAGGAAATGAGAATCTGGAATTGAGAAAAGGCTTTATACTGAAACTTAGAACAACTGGAAGATTATTAAGATGGGGGATTTTTTTAGACTGGGATAACACAAGGAAATAAAACTTGTTCCTAAGGGATAGGGAGAATTTTGGAAGGATAGACTGGAGGGTAAAACAGGTTGTCTTTCACTCCCAGCTCTTGCCAAGGACAATGAAAAGAGGTCATCTTGACTGGAGTGATAAGTGTGTTAGGACACGGACAGGTATGTATGAAAGGATACACCTCTGAGTCCAACTTCCAGTTTTATGCTGAGGTCTGTCATGTGTTTAAGAATACTTATGTGTTGGGATGTGAGGCCTAGAGTGGTACGACATCATGGGCCACTTAGTAGGTGGGCCTTTCTGACAGGAAGTTTTAAGCAGGCTACTTAGGTCATACTACCCACACCATTAAAAAAGTCAAACTAAATTTTAAAAACTTCTAGTTTATTAAATTATGATATTTAAGCTGATGATTTTATGCTTAGAAAACAATAGGAATGAGACTGTCTGCTTTGTTTGATTTCCACAAGAGCTGCCCAAGGTCATTACTATCCTCACTGTACCAAAGGAGCTCACAGGCTCACACAGTTGAGTGACTTACCCAGGACCACATCACCCCAGACTGAAAACCAAGTCCCTTGACTCTAGGTTAGAAATCTTTCCCTCCACACAACAGCTTCTCATGATTGGTCATGGAGGTCCGTTTGAAAGGAAGACTTACACAAGACTGTGGTGTTGACGGTAGAACCAAGAGTCAAAGAGACATGATGCCACCTCATTCACATAACTGCTGGAGATATGCCTTGGGACAGCCAGAGGTGCCTGCTGCTTCAGTAGGAGCACTTTATAGCCGCACACTGCAGGTACAGAGGAGATGAATTAAACTCAAGAAGATCTTGGACTGACCCATGAGTATTTGCTCAGATCTTACTCTCTTGAATGACAAGGATTTCTCTTGTGTCATTAAAACAATTTTTAAACCACTTCAAGTAGTCCTTACCTACTTTGTGCATGCTTTAAAAATGTGACACTACAAAAAAAGCTCAAAAGTAAAGGCCACACAGAATCAAAACTGTTCCTTTATTTTTTTCCAAAAGTACAAAGAAATAAAGCAGTATGTTTTAGCCCAGTAAGCCAAAACAGAAATGGGTGTAGAGGGAAAGCAGAGTATTAATATACCGAATATGACCTCAGTACCATTTGCCACGTAAGTCTTACTGATGCCCATTCTGTGTCCCCTCATTCTCTGATTTCCTAAATTCCAAAACAACCCCAGAGAAATCTTTCTGGATTTGCTTGGAACACAACATTGCATCTGTGTCTATGCATTCTAAAACAAGTCTGTCAAGTTGGAAACCTAAATACAAGTCGAGAGAAATGAGCTACGAACAAATTAATGAGATAGATGCCTAAAATATGAAGTCAGTGTTTATTCTGGTAACATTCTCCCTAGTCACCAGGCTAGATAGACTGAAGATAACATTGCTCTCCACAGCAAGTCGACTCCCATGGTGTCCTGCTTCCTAGAGAGCTCTGCCTAGGAAGCCTTCCTGGAACTAGTGCTCCACGTAGTGGTAGCCTCCCAACTCGGCAACCAAGTTTGTGGGCGTGTCATAACAAAAATATAAGGGAAAATCTCCCCCGTCCCTAAAAGGACTTATGCTTTAGTACATTGTTCAGAAAAGAGATCAGAACATTCAAATGAACCAGATGGACCACAATGATGAGCAGGTTTTGGATTACAAAAAGAAAACAAGATTAAACTGGTATTTTCTAGTATCCCAAAGGTATGGCAGAGTAGAGATGAGGGGGAATGCTGAGCCCAGAGCAAGAAACCCTAGGCCACGTACAACTCATCGTCCAAATAATTGTGTACTCTTAATCCGGAAAGCTCAGTTTATGATTATAGAATGCAGATATATACCAAGTCAGTGACTGACTCAGAGTTTGGCCCATGTAGACTTTGTTGTAAAAAAAAAATAGTTGTTGGCGATGGCAAATAGCATGACTTCTTTATCTTTGTATACCTGGCTTGTAGAATAAAAGCATGCAGAGTGCTAAATTCCATTTCTGCATTCCTCCCTTTCTACTTTCAGTATTCCTGCCCTAATTTAAATCCTTATTGTTTTGTGCCCAGTGTGATGGAAGGTTCTCTTCTCTTCAACAACTCTGTAGGAATTCCTCTCCAAGCTTCAGACTAGGATGTAAAATATTATGGCTTACTCAGCTAGGGCAGTGCCTACAGGAACTGATATACCTACAAAAACCCCTTCTGAAAAAAACATAAAATAAAACAAAAAAATATGATTCAGGTCTAATGTAGGAAAGGGGAGTTGCACCCTTTACATGGGATCAGACATGTTTAATAATTTTATTCAAAAATCTGAATATGGAGATTTAATCACTAAGAGAAATTGGCCAATATCATGTGTCCCTCCCCATTTCTTAAAATATCCTTATCTCCTGTCCCCTCTCATATTTAATTTACAACCCAGAATCTCCAGCATTACTAATCAGAAGCATTGTCAATGGCTTAGTTAGCAATGCCAGCCCTTTGGAAATATCAAAGGATGGCCTAAGAGGGTCCTATCTACCTTGTTGTAACAGTTTCCTCCATAGAAAAACATACTTCCGCTGCGTTTAGAAGTTAATAAACCAAATGTAGGAAGCGAAGATATTTGCTAATAGCCATTACTTAAATCATAGTAAGAGCAGAATAAAAGTCAGAACTGTCCTGTAGCCTCTCACTGAGTGAAGAGTACTTTTTGTAGGGAAGAGAGAGATCACTAGCTCTCTAGTAGGAGAGTTGCCTAGGGAGGCAACTATTCTAATAGACTGGGGGATTCGGCAAATTCTTCGTAGTGTAATGAGATAGTGGTCTATGAAGTTCAGCCATCATGAGTTCTCAGTTCTGTAGAAGTTTGATTATACTTGTGTTCATTATTCTTGTTTAGAAATAGTTGTGGAAGCATTCTTATGCCTAAGATATCATAAAATTTAAATTACAAAGTCAGATTTTTTAATCTGAAACAGCTTGAGCACCTGAAGAAACTTAGCAACTATATTGCATCACGTTTCATCTGATAAGATTCCTTCAGAAAACAGTGATGTATAAGCTAAAGTATTGTATGGCCTACCAAAGATAAATAAATTGTAAAGTCATCTTTCTTTTATTAGCTTCTTTGAAGTGAATTGACATGTAATTGAGAAAAAATATATTTGGTGGTTAAGTGTTAACACAATCTCTCATAGCTTATCCTTCCCCTTTTTTTTCTTTTTTTCTTTTTTTTTTTTTTTTTTTTTTGAACACAAGGGTTAAGTTCCTAAGTTGCCCAAACTGGGCTCAAACCTGTAATCCTCCTGCCTCAGCCTTTCAAAATGCTGAGGTGACAGGCCTGGGCAACTGGATCCAACTCTTTTCCATCTCTTGAAGCCCAGTCTTCTCTCCAACCAAGTTCCACCAGTCCTTTGTAACTTTGTCTTCTCCATATAAGCCTTCTCCAAACCTGTCTGCACCATTAATTCTAACATCTCCTCTCGCTCTTGGTGATGTGGACATTACATGTACTCAGTACACATGTGTGGGATACTCCAATTAATAGCATTTAGATCAAGTAACCAATAAGATAAAAAAGCAATCAAAACTTCTTAATGTGAGATTGCCATCAGAGTCACGCATCGAAAGTGGACAGAGAGTCTGAGTTCCTGGTCCTAGCTGGTCTGCCTCAGTTGTTAAAACAGTCCTAAAAATCCTCATTGGGAAAGAACTCCTAAAAAATTCTGAAATAACTAAAGATGGAGTTAAATCTGTTGCCTTACATGTAATATACTTTTGTGATAGAGACTTAGTACATTTAATGTGACCTTTCACTTATTCGGACTTTAAGTTTAGCCTCAGAAAACTGATGAATGTAACACTAACCCGAATGTCTTTGGAATGAACACACATTTACTTTTCAGTACTCAGCTAAGGAATTTGAAATTTAACTTTTCTCTTTTTTTCTTTCTCACAATTTCTAGCGTTATGAATTTGATTGTTACAGTTCTTTTCTTATTTGGACTGGTAGGCAAGACCATGTTAAAGAATCTCAGCAAAGATATAGTAAGATACAAAAAAAAGAAAAACTTTTGGCAAATCGTCCCAATAAAGATCTCTACTGGACCCAGAAAAGAGGCATCAAAATATGGCCACTGCAGTCCATTGTAGGGGCAGGAAGCTGAGCTAAAGAATGATTATTTTAGTGGTGACATGAGTCAGGCACAGAAAATTAAGTGTTATATATTGCATAGTTGTTCTGATATGAGAAAAAGAGGATGCATGCATTCTATAGAACCAAATGAGTGTGATAGTGGGAGTGAGGGGCACTGGGGAGGGTGTAGAGGGCCAAAAATGGGGAGGGGATGGAATTATAATGTGATTGTGATATACATCTGCACACAATACTCAAGTTCATCGTAAACATTATGTATCACATATATGTATTATTAAAAATGGGGAAAAGATAAAGCAATCTCTCCCAAAAATCGAACAAATAAACAAAACAGTCTTAAAAATACCCTAAGGGTCCTTCCTATCACCGCAATACTGAATGCCAAAAAGAGAGTCAGCTGATTTATTTCCTTTCTGTTGCTACAGGATTCTTCTACAGCCAGATGATTCCTTACAGATCTTGGCACCCGTGGAAGCTGACGTGGGCTTCTATACTTGCAATGCCACCAATGACTTGGGATATGCCTCTGTCTCCATTGCCGTCACATTAGCAGGTAACCTGAACATCCTGTTGAGCTCTATTTCAGAACCTTCATTGAGTGAGTGCCTACAGTTTATCAAGCAGGGCTTGGGACACAGAGATAAATGTGACTCAGACTCAGGCTTCAGGGCCTGTGTCTTCACAATGGAACTGAAGCATCCGATGGGGTAGAATGAAAGTGCTGCAACTGATAACTGAAAAGGATGCAAAGCTGGGAGGTCTTAGAGCTGGGATGAGCAGAACGTTGATAAGCAGAGACATTCAGGACAGAAAAAATAACATGAGAACGAGTGGTGTGTGCAACTGAGTAGCATGATGGAGAACATAAATTGTCAACTCTGATTATTGAATGGCCTTTGGGGGACCCTGACTTTCCCCTGTCATTTACTCCACCGGTCACAAAAAGACCTGACGACCTGTAAGTAATGAAAACACTGTGCCCATGCCCTAAGCATGTGTTCCCCAGAACACCGATCTCTATCTCTCTCTCTCTCTCTCTCTCTCTCTCTCTCTCTCTCTCTCTCTCTCTCTCTCTCTCTCTCCCCTTTCCTTCCCACTGCCTCTCCCCTTTCCTCCCCATTGGCTTTATCTCTGGCTCAAATGCATCTGCCAACACTTTGCCAATATCCAAAGAGGTTAACAAAACATTCTACATATGGTGACTTAAGAACATAGAAACTCAAAGTACAATGTTTCCTAAGGTTCTGGTCTTATAATAGTGTACCTCTATGCAACCTCTTTACATGGGACAAAGTCATGCTTCTGAAATTAAGAGACCTTAGATACCACCTGGACTAGTGGTCTCAATTCTCAAAGGCCAAACAATCTGAGGTCACACAGCTGTCCAGGTAGTGGCAGAGACAAAGACGGCAACAGAGGTCTGGGAACGCCCGATTCTTTGTTCACTCGTCTTACCAAAATAGAATCCTTTTTCTCTGAACCGGGCCCTGCAGTCCTTGTGGCGGTACATTGCATGTGCTTGTATTTATTCATTTCTCTTGCTGTTCCCCTCGGATGATTCAGAAGAAAAGCCAACTTCACCCCACACTGACCTCATGCTGGCATTATTTTTGCCACACTGTACTTGAGTCACACATGCAACAATATTTCTGCCCTCATGACCCAAGGCTCATCTGGGAAGGGACCTTTAGCAGGCAGCTTTACAGGGAAGATGAAAGTCAACAAGGAAGAAGGCGAATTAAGGGGTCCTGGGATGGATTAAAGACTGATATTATTATTGCCTGTTTTCTTCAGATAAAACATTTGCTTTCCTCCTAATGTATTCCAGTTGCAATCATTAGTCTCCTCTTTGTACAGAGTCCAGATGCTCAGTACCGATCTTGTTAAATCTCTTCTGTATATACCCTCAGCCTGCCTGAGCAAGGGCACTGCTGGTGTGCCCCAGTTTACTGCCACACAGAGGCTCTTAAAGGCTTAACTCCTTTGGTTATATTTACCCAGATACGGTTCAGCTCTGCCACAGATTAAATACCCTTTGTTCACCCAAAATTAATACGATTAATGGGAACCTGCTTGGAATTAAACAAAGCAAGTGTAACGTCAGTTATCTTTAGTTCTTTGTAGGGAAGTTTTTGGAAGCTGCCAACAGGTTCAAAGCCAGAAAAGAGAAACGGGGAAGCCAGAGAGGCATCAGAGCAGGGGAGCTGGGGGCTGACCAATAGAAGCAGAGCTTCAAAATGTGTCAATTGCCTTAAGATTTATTAGTGTCTTTACCTGGGATTATCAATGCCTGTGCAGTGTCTACACTTGGGGTATTAAGTGATTCGCCAGTCACTGTTCTGCGCATACCTGTGGCTCAGAACACAAGCCAGAGTGTAGTGCTCTGTAATGCTAACAGATTGGTGAATGCCATAGGTGGATGTAGGAGTGTCTGGAATTGAGAAAGAACTATGGTTGACTCCAGATGGATGCACCCAGATCTTGTTTACAGTATATAAGATAAAATTCAAATGTAATTTAATTTGGGGAGAAATCGATGTTATGCATTTATAAATTTGATTGCCAGTTATATTGCCTGGTAGCTATCTTTTCTTAAAGTATATAACCTCATTGAGTCTCAGATCTCACATGCAAAAATGAAAATTGTACCGTTTTACAGAGTGGTTGCAACGTTAAATAAGATGGTGGATGTGAAAAGGTGCTCAGTCTAGCGCCAAGCGCATTCTTCCCACTCAGTACATTTTAGGTTTTCTTTCTCTAGCTAGCCTAAAAACACATCCTGAAAGCAATTCTGAGATGTTAAAAATATCAGTCTGTGTATTTGGCAGATTTTTGTCACTGTGACCAGATACCTAACAAAAACAGCTTAAAGGAGAAAAGGTTTATCTTGACTCATGGCTTCAGAGGCTTCAGTCCGTGGTTGTCTGGGTACATCGCTATGGGCTTGAGGTGAGGCAGCACGTAGGGCCAAAGAGCCTGGCAGAGACAAAGAAAGTGCTAGCCTCCTGGCAGCTAGGAAGCGGACTAAAAATGAGAAGATTCTCCAGATGTCAGGACCAGACATAATCTCCCAGGTCGTGCCCTCAGGGCCGCCAGCTTCAGCTAGACTCCCTCACCTATTTCAGCCACCTCCCACTGACTCACAGCACAACCTCTCCCACTGAGCTGGCCCCGTCCCCTGGGTTCAGTGTGCTGTGGATTCTGCCTCTCAGATTCATTTTAGTCCCATTGCTTACTCTATACACAATTTTTTCTTTAAACATGAGCATACTTTCTAGTTTCACCAAAAGGTGTGATAATTCCACCAAAATGTCCTTGCTCTGCCCTGTTCGAGCCTGCAAAATATTATCTTCGATGCCCGTTCCTTATAAACTCCTCTGTATGTGTTGATTTTATCTTCTAAATTTGGAGATTTGAAAGTAACTTGCAGGTGTCTCACACCATAAAGACAGCCAATGTCTCACTTTCTTCTGAGAAAGCCCCGGAACTTACAGCCATGTAGATCTCACTCTCTTAAATCTATTTACCTGAATTCCTGCTTCAGTGCTCTGTGGTGATAGCAGCTTACAGTGGAGGAGAGGATGGCAGGTAGGGATTATAAGAATGTCACCAACATATAACAAACCTATGATTTTGACCATTGATTTATGTGTGTACAGATACAACGAGGGCTGGGTGAAGGAACATTTCTACTTTATGCAAAGAGACAAGCGCAGAGACTGGAGTGCCACTTCCAACACAGGTTCACTTTTCAGCCAACCCTACAAGTCAAATGGCATAGGCCAACTTTTGAAGGAAAGCAAGTAGTTTCCTGGTAAATCGCTTCCATCTGGACCAGTGGTGGTTAGCTCTGCTAACCAAAGCAGATGAGGTCCTCTCCAGGTGTAGACCACCGATGAGGTCACAGCCAAACGGGAAACGTTTTGGGTTGTCATTGATTTTTTATAAGAACACGAAAGAGACACTATGAGGCCTGTCTGACATCATCAGTGGAGGATGAGGGTTGAGGATTGGGTGTGGGTTTCATTGAAAGGAGAGAACACAAGTGAGTTCATCTGATTTTTGCACAGGAAGGGAGAGACAGAAAATATTTCTTCTTTCCTGGAATATTTTTCTGTTTTTGTAAGTTGAGTAAGTGACACGTGTTATGTCTAATAAAGAGATCAGGGGTGCCTCACAGGGAAAATAAGAGAGTTGTGTTTTAAGTTCTTTTTTTCCTCTGCCCTTCCCTATTGTGATTTAGTAGCTGCAGTAAAAGATGAGCAATCTGTAAACTTTTCATAGTGTAAGTTATATGGCATTTCTGGGACTTTCAAAGTTCTGATACCCAGAGGACAGTTCTTGTCCTAGAGACTCTGAGAGGGCCTAGTCTCCAGCAGCAAAGGCAAAGAAAAGAAAATTTGCTCCATGCACTAGATCAAGAGGAAAGGTGGACAAATTTGGCAGCATTCCTGATGATACCCTGAGTCACGTGGTAATTAATAGCTTTTGACTCATCCAGACTGCCATGAAGGGGACCTCACTACTGGACAAATTACCAAGTAACCGAAGCCCCTAGGTTTTCCTCAAGTGCAGAAGTGAAGAATGCCCCCCCAAAGACCTCAAGTTTTATAGAACTTAGCATAAAATGTATGAGAGTACAGCAGGAAAATCTAACTCACCCAACTCCCCTATAGAGGAGAAGAATTAAAGAAGTACAAATGACCTAAGCCCATTTCAGTTGCAAAAGAAAGTAATACCTGCATCTATCCAGTGAGATGCAGGAAAGATGGGTGGTTGACTGGGAAGGAGATATACCATGTCCTTATTGGTGGCTTCCAGGAAAGGCTGCTGCATTGTGTGGCTGTACCAAGCCTGGCATCCCTTGTCTGGAACTCTGCAATGGAATATAACAGAACCACTTTCTGCCTTATTCTCCCCACCACATGCCTGTAATCCAATCTGCACACCTGAATCCACCCCTCCCAACCACACCCCAATCTCCCAGCAGCACATGGTTCCATAGACAGTCTATAATGTCCAAACACCTGAGACTTGTGGCCACATTCCAGATCCAAACCACAGTATGCTGGTAAGAAAATTCATGTTAAAGTTTCTGTGTAGATTCATGGATGTACGTTTTATTTCTTTTGGGTTACATATGCCTCAGAGAATTGTTCCATTGTGTAGTACATTTGTGTTTCTGTTTGGGCGCTGGGGATTGAACTCAGTCTCTTTGCACTGAGCTACATCCTCAGCCCAATTTGCATTTTTATTTTGAGACGAGGTCTTGCAAAAATGCAAATCACTAAATTACCCAGGCTGGGCTCAGATTTGTGGTCTTCCTGCCTCTGCCTCCTAGAGTGCTAGAATTAGAGGCCTGCACCATCGGGCGCAGCTCACCTATGTTACAACTTTTTAAGAATCTTCCACCTGTGCTCCAGAGTAGCTGCACCCTTGTACATTTCCGCCAGCAGCCTATGAGGGCTTCCTTCTCTCGCCACCTCATGGCTCTTGTCACTGTCTCTCGCTTTGATCTCCATCTTCATGTGTGTGAACTAATATTTCATTTTAATTCTACTATACATTTCCATAGTGACCACTGTTCCCAAGCATCTCTTCATGTGCTTCTTAGTCCACTGTATACTTTCTAGCAGTGATAACTTCAGTCATATAGATAGGATACATGATCTGCGTACGATGTCTATTGCAGCTGCAACCAATTACCACATGCTTGAGGGCTTAAAACAATGCAAATATGTTACTTACAGTTCTGTAGATCAGGCTTATACTAGCTAAATGCAAGAGGTTGATGAACTGCATTCCTTTCTGAAGATTGTAAGGAGGGATCTTTCCATTGCTCCTTTGCTCGTTCAAGTTGTTACCGAATTTTAGTTCCACATGACCTAGAACTGTGATCCCCATTTTTGTGCTGGCTATAAACTACGTGTCATTTCAGTTTCTAGAAGCCACTGCATTCTTCAAATCTCACAGGATTCGTCTGAGTCCTTCTCATGTTGCCTTATCCAACACATTCGTTTGTCCCCCTCCTTTGATTTCAGGAGCTCATGCATTTATTCTGAGCCCACTTACATAGCCTAGGATAGACTTTGAAGTTCAGCTGATCATCAGCCGTAAGTCCATCAACAGCCTTAACACCCTTTTACCTTGTCACAGGCTCCAGGGTTAGAACACAGATGTGTTTGCGAGATCATTGTCCTGTGTCTGAAGAACACGGCTTCTTTTCATCTCACTTCTGTCAAATAAAAAGTGCAAATCAATGTTGCTAGACCTCCCAGCTCTTTCAGAAAAGCCAAACCAAAGAAACTTTTAAAACAACACAAACTTTTTAAAAATCTGCCCAATGTTAACTAAACCAACTTAAATTTTTACAAATCTCTTTGGGCTAAACATATTTGTCCTCTGAATGTAGCATGGTCATTACCGACAGCCCTGGTTAAGTCTTCCTTCTTCTGTATTCATCATTTATCATATCTCATTTCCCAAGGATAGACTATTATGCAAATACCACTTCAATTTGTTTGACTGGACTGCACCAGCTAAAACTATGCAATGATTTCAATGGAAGAGAAATATTTATCTTTTACTAAAAAAAGAGAACTTACTTTAATGATAGAATAAGCAAGATTCTAAGGGAAGTATTTGCCTCATTACCAAATTTAGAAGCAATTCAGAACCATAAACCTCTTTTCTGATTGTACTCAAGCAATTTAAATAGATGCACTCTTTGGTCTCTTTTAGACCTGAGAGTTTTATGAATCCCTTACATATGCATGAAGGACAGCAAGACCCACCCACCACTACCAGCTTTAAACTCCCCTTAACTGAAATTCTAATGTTGAAAATTGCCTTCATTTATATTCATGGAATGGGAGACTAGCTGGGAAAGCAGTAGGTCTTGGAAAAAATAACAGCTGAGAGGGAAAGTTCTCTAAGGAACAGGGTAGAATTTGACTGAAAGCTCAAATGCTGACTGATGAGGTAGAAAATGAAAGTAAAGGAGACCCTCTAAGAAAACCAACAGGACAGCAGGAAGTTACTTCCTAAGCTATAAAATGTGAAAGGCATTTAGAAGGAAAATCAGACCAAGAAAAAGTCATGCATCCTAATGTGACTATTACCTTTGACAAAGCAACTCTGTTGAAACTTCCAGGTAACAAGATCCTGGAAAGTTTCTGGTCTGCAAAGAATAGTAAATGGACATTACCAGGCAGTATCCGCTGTGACTAAAGTTAGATGTGAACGCAGGTTATTGTTACACGATTTGTAGGTTTTCACTTGTAGGTTTGTACTGATCTTGGTCTCTTAAATCATGAGCCTTAAATTCTTCAACTGAGATTTCTTATATCAGGGAGTGTTCGAATATGTAATTCTTATGAGAGACCCGGGACTATGGTTGTTCACACAGAGGCTAATGCTTTATAAGAAAGTGCTTTGACATTCTCATTACTAGATATTATCCACTGATTAAATCTGAATTCAGTATAATTAGTTTGATGTATTAAAATCATGTGAGATGTGGGGCTGGAAGGATGGCTCAGCAGTTAAAGCTCTTGCCTAGCAAGCGCTAAGTCAAGCGCTAAGTACTCGAGTTCAATTCCCCCAACACCACATAAGCTGGGCATAGAGGCACACACCTGTAATCCCAGCACTTGAGAGGCTGAGACATTTTCTTGAGTCCAAGGCCAGCCTGGACTCCATAGTGCGTTCAGGACCAGCCTAGGCTATAGAGTGAAACCCTGTCTCAAAAAAATTTATGTGAGATTCACAACATTTCATTGCTTTATTCTTTTGCCATATACCCATATGTGTTGACTATAGCCACCCCATCCTTTTTTGAGTTGAGACTTGTGTCGGCTGTGAACATCATAGCAGTCATCTTGAAGAGTCATAGGAAGGTCACCTGAGGATCAGCCTGGCATATGTAGTCTCATAGCTCCTTGGATACGGGAGCTCTTCAGGGTTCCCAACAAAGACAAGTGCAGGTGACTTGTCAAGTGCAAGTTCTCTACAGGAAGAATACATTGTATTTAAATTTTTTCTTACTCTTATATACTGAAACTTTCAAGCCAGGCCCAGTGAGTGGCCCATGCCTATTTTCCTCACCTTCAATCCTAGTCTCCATCATTGCTCGTGTTCCCAGTCATCCCAAGTCGGCCTCCTGAGGAGTGAAAGCTCACGCATGCTTCCCAGCCTAGATCGCCTCTAGCTGAACAGTAAATATCTAAACATAGTGAATCACAAACATTCCATTTAAATCACATTTGTAACTCATAATGTTAGATGAAAGAAGATTCATTTGATTCACTTGTTCAATGAATCAACAAATATTAATTAGCACTCACTGTTAAACCTATAAATATAGGATGGCTAAATAGAATTGCTTATCTCTTATTCACATAACCATCTAAAGGCTTACACACAAGAGTTTTTGAAGCTTGGGCGAAGAAGCAACACGCTGCTCTTCCATTCCTATTGCTCTGGTAGGACTCTGTCCTGAGTCCATGCCCACCATGAAGACACCGGGAAATGCCCTTGCTGTGTGCCCAGGAGAAAGAAAAGGAGTCTGCTTCAAACTACCAGATCTCTTCCATAAGTTCTAAGATGGAAGACCACCTGGTATTTGAGTTTCTGTTAATAGAATCCTAGACCTCAGCTCTGAGAGTCACTTACAAAGCTCTCTGTTCTTGGCTTTCCCCAAAAAGCGAGCCTTCCATCAACTCTGGCTTTTCTCTCAGTCTTCTTTTTACTGGGCCAGAAACATTTTCCAAGCACATATGTTCAGATTTTTTTCCCAGAGGATTTTGTTGACTCTGGAGTCATACAGTAGGGAAAGAGGCCTGAGTGGGAGCCACCCCCACACTCACACAGGACAGTGTTTCTAACCCTTGCTCCTGGAGCTGCTCGGCCAGCCTACCTGTTTCCAGAGGGTTCATTCTTTTGGAAGAGGGCTTACATTGGATTGGATTGGCTGGCCACCGGTTTTTAAGGGCGTACAGGTTGCACTTTTTTCTAAATGGCCTTCATCCCCAGGAAGCCCACATATAAGAATAGCTTCACCTCCAGTTTGACAAGGGCTGCCTTGCATGCAGGGAGGCCTGTGGCCCATTATGTGCCACTTCTAGCAGGAGACTCAATTCTGAAGCTAAAGGGGTAATATGTAGTCTTACATTTGAAATGTAATGTATGTAATGTAATATATGTAAGGACATGAAGCTACATTTCACTTTTTCCATTATTTTTTCTTAGTTATCTTCTATAATTAAACTTGTATTAGCTTAATTCACTCCTAGTTAAACTGGTGGTAGTTTACTTAGTTCTGCAATTAAACTAGTATTAATATAATAATCTCAGTTTGATAAGAAGAAGCTATCAAAAGATTATCCTGAAATGCTCTGCCTCTGCATCTGACTCGTCAGGAGGGCTCGATTCTTCATATTAGGTGTGACAAATTTAAGGGGTAGCCTTTATTTCCGTTTTTCTGTTTTTCTTAAATGCACACAGACATAAAATTTGACCTTACCTGTGTATATCTCTCATCAGCTAAAAGGACAATAATTTCACAGATTAAATGAATAATCAATGATCATATTAATATTCACGAATTATTAACCAATAGCCTGAAGCTAACTTGCTCAAACTAAACGCCTCCTTACAGCAGGCGTGGCACTGCCCACCAGAGTGTATCTGTGCCGCACGGGGCTCTGGAACAGCAACCTTGTTTTGCAGCACTATTTTCTGTTTTGCTGAAACCCTTTTGGTATGGTGTGCCAGGACCATTCCTTGGGATTGTCTTAGCAGACATTCATTTCTCCTATTATTTTTTCTTAGTTACCTTTTATTATTATACTTGTACTTGTTGAATTCATTCCATAGTTAAACCCTTGGTAGGTCAATTAGTTTTATAATTAAACTACTATAAAGACTAATCATTTCAGTATGATTGCAATTGCACACACAAACATAAGCACTGAGTCACATGGCGAAATTTAATTATGACATGATTGCCTAGGTGACCTCAAGTAGACATGTTGATGTTTTTTATAGCTGACCAGAAAGAACCACAATTTGAAAAATTCTTCTAGAGTCCTATTATCTCTAAAGAAATTTACTGCCAGGAAGCAGAAGAACCAGCTAGACCAAACCAAGATAGAGCAATGCACTTGAATATTGAACCCAACTGTATATCAGAATCATTCAGGAGGTTGCTTAAAATCAAGATTACAGCTTTCACTCTGTCCCTAGTTGATGTTCATTGTCAACTTGACTAGATTAAGAGGCTCCGGAAACATGACTTGGTCATGAGGGTGGGTTCATCCTCTGACATTCATAGCCACATCTGCTGGGCCCAGCTAGATATGGGTCACGGGGCTGTGCCTTTGCAAGGCAGATCCCTCCCAGGCTCTCTTCCCCCAGGCTTTGCTCGCGAGCACTGTGAAGTGTCCAACTTTTCCCCACCACCCCCTTCTGCCGTGATGCTCCTGCCTCGGAGGCAGCCAGCCAGCTGTGGGCTGAAACCTCTGAAACCGGAAGCCAAGTAAGCTATTTCATCCTTAAGTTGTGTGCATCAGGCACTTTGTTCCAACAGCAGGAAAACTGACCAGTGCACAACCCTGCACCTACGTGAGATTCAGATTTCATAGGTCTGGATCAAATATATACATATAAACATTTTTCCAGTAGACGGTAGAGGGTCAGTTGATTAAGAAACATTGTTTCCATTATAAATTCCTACTGACTGTAAATACTTACATAACTTATACTTTGTCCTAACAATGGCTCTTGAATATCACCAGATTGTATAAGGAGTAGCCTGTGTTAAGAACAGCGCCTCTACTGAAGGAAAAAAAGGCCATTACTTTTCAGCAAAAGTGCAACATAATTAATTAAGGGCTGTATTTAATTCAGTGACATTTGAATTTTATAGCTATGCACTTGCAGCTATAAAAAGCACCTTTATTATTAAAATTCCTGTAGGAAAAATAACTTAGTAATTGTGAGTCTAAAACTCTGGTCTCTAACCTCATTTCCCCATTGGCAGTTGTTTTTATAACATAGTGAGGCAACTCTTGTACTAGAATAGGACAGGTTATGTGTTTAACAAGTGCCCTAGGGATTCTACGGCAGCCAGCCTGCAGACAAAGACTGGTGCCCTGTAACAAGCACTGTACTTTAGGTCAAGCATCTGCTGTCCACTTAAGCCTGATTGTTTTCCAGCTCTGTGGTCTTGGATACTATGGGAAAAAGTTCAGATGATACATATGGTATAATATACACACATTTTTATGTCATAGATATTTATTGAGGATCTACTATGTTCCAGGTAGTAGGAGTAAACAGCGTGAGATATATGATCCCTATTGTTATGGAGACTAAATGGTAAGGTGCAAGGGGGGAGAGAGTGCAGAGAACATGCAAGTTAAATCCTGAACCAGTCTTATTTAAAAAAAAAAAAAAAGAGTCATTGATGAGGTACATCAAGCCTGGTGTGCAATTAAGGAAGTGAGTGCTCTTGATGGAGCGGGCAGTAAAAGCCTCACCAGGAGGTGTTACTTGCACAGAGACCCAAGTGACCAGAAGACGATAGCCCTGTGAACATGTGTAGGAGAGGATGTCAAGGACAGGAAACAGTCCAGGTAGAGGTGCTCCGGGGTTGGAGGAATGATGGAGACCAGTGTGCTGGAGTGCTGCGATTGAGGGGAGACGTGGCCTCAGACAGGTGGACTACTGTGTAGGGAATGGCTCTTCACGAAAAGGTGCCAGAAATTTGTTCAGATTGTACTGGGAAACACTAGAAAATTTAAGCAGAAAAGTTGTATGACCTAATTTATGTCTAAGGAAAATCATTTCCGGCTGCCATAAGACTGTAGTGAGGAAGGAGTTAGACGCGGGGAGACTAGCTAAACTGTGCAGGTTAGAGCTAAAAGCAGCGTGAGTGAGGGCACAAGGATGCTGGTTGGATTTAGGTAGCGATGGGAGTTAGACCTGGGTAGACTCTTAAGGGGAAGGAGGTAAGATAAGTACGTCACTGTTGATGCAGTCATATTCCAGTGGCTTCCTCTTATTGCCCTGTGTGCATTATGTGAACAGATCATTACAGTACTGAATATTTCATCTTCACATCAGGGGAGACATAATCTCAAATGAGTGGAATAAAATAAGGGAAAAGGCCTTAAACAGTGACAATAGACTTGGAGATGCTGTGCATATTCTCCTAGGTAAGCTGCTCAGAAAACTCATTCAAGTTTCCACTCATAAACATAGTTCCACTGTGCTTAATTAGCTATGCCCAGAGAGAATTAAAACAGGTGAGCAAAAGAAAGACAGCTTCTAATATGAGACTGTGGCCATGCAGGAAGAATAAAGAATAGGTAAAACAAAAAGCATGAGAAGCAGGTGGAAGACTGAAGAACGTTTTTAAAATAAGGTTTTCTTCACAGTTAATGAAGGCCTAGAAGAGTGGATGCCATTGTAGAATGTTCTGCTACAAAATGATTAAAACAAAGTTAAATTTATTTAACATACAAAGGATTAAGCTACAGGGAGATGAAAATGTTCCCATGTAGACCCTTATTTCCCCAAGGCTCTCAAGGAATGAATCTTTTCATTTTATTTTATGCTCATATGTGTGGATACTTTTCTCCAGCTGATAAATACCTACGAAAACACAATGTACTCAGAACTTTTACTTCAGGAAGATGGCACAGATAGATGATGCAGTTGTATTTGCTCCCAGTCTCGCTACATTCAATTAAGCACCCTACATGTAAAACACACAGAAGAAGACTGTAAAGTGGAGAGAAGAAAGCAGATTGACTAAGACCTTGGAAACTGAGGAACAGTTCAGGCAACTCATAAAATGAATTTGTTAGATTTTTTTTTTCTTCATAAACCCAGACTTAAAAAGAAGCCAGCTATTAGGCAATGCCAATGAATACAAAAAATACCAAACCAAACCAAAGCCCAGACTTAAAGTATCTGCTTTCTCTGACATGAGGACCAAAAAAAAAAAAAAAAAGAATAGCCTAACATATCAGAAAATGTTTAGAAGATACTGGTCCACCCTGGCCAAACATCACATACCATCAAAGTCTAAGTAGGAAACCCAGACTCCTGCTGGACAGATGGAAATCAATGGGCACGCTTAACACCCTTATGGAGATGGAATAAGGCATAACGGACATTCACTTCCTGCAAGGCTTAATGTGGACATCACACAGAGAACTTAGAGTGGCACTCTTGCCCTATAGCACATTCCTTGGTATTAAAGATAGGCCAGGAATTTTACCATCTACCAGCAGAAGCAAAACTCCTCCTCTGTGGTATCAGCTAAGATCAGTAGGGAGCCAGAGCTTCTGCCCAACAGGAATAAGGAGCATTCACCTCCCCCCAAAACAAAGGGAGCCATGGGGGGGACCCTGGATTTCTACCTCCACTGGGTGATAGTGAGGTAGCACCTTCCTGCTGCCATGCCTGAGTAGTTTCAAAGAAAGCCAGTGAAAACAGAAGGTTTAAATAAAATCCAGAATATTGCAGCATACAAAAATATCCAGATTGCAACCAAAATCACTCATCACTCAAAAATACGTTTTTACCACCTTTATTCAACTCTGTGCCAAAAGATCTATCTACTATGATAATGCAGGAAAATGAGTTAGTCATCACATGATTAGAAAATGTCTACATACAATCCCAAGGAATCTACAAAAAAAATAAGACATAGAACTAATATGTCAATTCAGCAAGGTCATGGGCTATTTTAAAGTTGCTATGAACAATGAAATCAAAAATACAGTATCTTTTTCCCCATTTTATTGATAAATACAGTATCATTTATCCCTTTAAATAGGTATAAGCCTAAAAAAAAACTTGTATCCTAAAAACTGCAAAACACTGATGAATGAATCTGAGCCTAAAGATACAAATTAAAGAAGTTAAATAAACATATTTTTCCTTTTATTGGAAGATCAAAAAATAGATATGTCAGATTTTCCTTAATCAGCATATGGGGGTAATAGCATATCCATCAAGCTGCTAGCAAGGTTTTAGAGATATAAACAAGATTACTCTGACAGGTATGTAAAAAGGTAAAGGTAACTAGCCTTGCAACAAAGAAGATAGCAGTGGGAGGCATCAGCCAGCCTGATTTCGAAATCAGTTGTGTAGCCATGATGATTAGCAATGTGTGGTGATGCGGTTGGGAGAAAAACAGATGAGCGAGGTGATCCCAGAAACGAGCCCATATAAATATGCCCAACTGATTTTGACAGAAGTACGAAAGTGGTCCCGTAGAGAAAAAATAGCCTGTTTCTAGATGACTAATAGTCTATCATTTTATTTAGTATTTTTATTATATATATATATATGTATGTATATGTATAGGTATGTATTCCAAATTCTATCACACATTAGAGACATGGGATTTGGGGAATCAGTGGCCATCTATGCCATCCATTTCTCAGAGGTTCCCCCCCTTTCCTAGATTACCATTGCCCCTCTTTTTTTGTCACTCATGTTGGGGCCTTTTATGCCATTATTTTTGTGGATTTCATAACAGAGACACCATCTATAATCAGTCTTCTGTGTTTGGTTAATTTCACTGAGCATTACTGACTCAAGGTGTCCCTGTTTTCATTCAAAAGCTTTGTATCTGTCTGTCTTTATTGCTACATAGTATTTCATTGTGTAGAGGCCCCACATCTTTAACCATTCCTCTACTAATGGGCAGGTGGATTGTTTCCAGGATTTGGCTATTATGAATTGTGCTGCCTTAAACATAGATATGCATGTGTCTTTTTGGTATGTTGACTTTATTTCATTTGGGAACATACCCAGTAGAGCAGTAACTAGATCAAATGGAATTTCTACTCTCAGCTTTCTAAGGAATCTCCAGGCTGCTTTGCATAATGGCTGTACCAGATTGCATTCCCACCAGCGGTGGAGTAGAATTTCTTTTTTCCCCACACCCTGGCCAACATTGTTGTGTTTTTGAGTTCTTGATGTCAGCCATTCTCACTGGGGTGAGGTGAAACCTCAGTGTTGTTTTTATTTGCATTTCTCTGATGGCCAATTATGAAGAACACTTTTTCATATGCTGTTGGCCATTTGTATTTCTTTTTTTTGAGAAGCTTCTTTTCATTTCAGCTGCCCACTTCTTGATGGGAACATTTATTTTAGGGGGTTTTATGTTTTTGAGTCCTTTGCATATTCTAGATATTAATCCTTTGTACAAAGTATTACTGTGAAGATCTTCTTCCACTCTGTGGGTTGTCTCTTCACTTTGTTGATTGTTTCATTTGCTGTGCTAAAACTTTTTCGTTTAATGTAGTCGCATTTGTTGATTCTTGCTGAGATTTCTTGTGCAGTTTGTGATCTGTTAAGAAAATCCTTTCCTGTCCCTGTGTCTTCTAGGGTTTTACCTATTTTGTCATCCAATAGGTTCAGTGTGTCTGTTTTGACACCCAGTTCTTTGATTCATTTTGATCTGCTTTTAGTGTGTGGTGACAGATATGAGTCTAGTTTTATTCTCCTGCACATGGAGATCCATTTTTCCTGGCACCATTTGTTGAAGATGCTGTCTTTCATCCAGTGGATTGTTTTGGCCCCTTTGTCAAAAAAAAAAAAAAAAAAACAGTTGACTAAGGGTATTTGGATTTGTTTCACTATCCTCAGTTCTGTTCCACTGGTCTTCTTGTCTGTTCTTACAATGGTGCCATGTAGATTTAATCACTATTGCTTTGTACTGTTTTTGAATTCTGCAATTGTGATTCTTTGAGCTTTGCTGTTGTTACTTAGAATTGCTTTAGAAATTCTGGGTCTTTTCTGGTTCCATATAAATTTTAAAGTTATTTTTTTCTAGTTCTGTGAAGAATGTAGTTGGTATTTTGATTGGTATTGCATTGAATCTGTATGGAAAGTTTGGAAATATGGTCATTTTGACAATATTAGTTCTTCCTATCCAGGAACATGGGATGTCTTTCTATTCTGCAAGTCCTTTTCACTCTCTTTCTTAGGGGCTTTGTAGTTTTCTTTGTGTAGGTCCTTCACTTCTTTGGTGAGATTTATTCTAAGTATTTATATTTTTGTTGCTATTGTGAATATGGTTATTTTCTTGATTTCTTTCTCATTGGATTTGTTATTGGTGTATAGGCATGCTACTGACTTGTGGGTATTGTTTTTGTAACCTGCTACTTTGCTGAATTTATTTATTAGTTATAAGAGTCTTTGGGTGGAATTTTTGGGACTCTTTTGTAGAGTATTATGTCATCTACAAATAGAAATATCTTTACTTCTTCCCTTACAATTCTTATTTCTTTTATTTCTTGCTCTTACCTGATGGCTCTTGCCAGAACTTCAAGCACTATGTTGAATTGTAGGGGTGACAATGGGCATCCTTTTCTTGTCCCTGAATCTAGTGTGAATGCTTTCATTCTTTCTCCGTTTAGGACTATATTTGCTGAGTGGCTGTTATAAATAGCTTGAATCATGTTGAGGTAGGGTCCCTTTATTTCTATTTTCTTCAGAGTCTTTATCATAAATGAGTATTGGATTTTGTCATTTGTTTTTCCTGCATCTATTGAGATGAGCATATGATTTTTAGCTTTGCATCTGTTAGTATGTTGTATTACATTTATTGATTTTCATATGTTAAACCATCCTTCTATGTTTTGGATGAAGGCCTCTTGGTAATGGTATATACTCTTCTTTATGATTTGCTACATTCTGTTGGCAAGAATTTTATTGAGTATTTTTGCATCTATATTTATTAGGAATGTTGGCCTATAGCTTTTTTTGTGGGGGAGGAGGGGTCCTTGTCTGGTTTTGGAATTAAAGTTATACTTGCTTCAGGAAATGATTTTGGTAGTTTCCCTTTCTTTTCAGTTTGTTGGAAAAGTTTGATGAGCTTTGACATTAAATCTTCCCTGAATTTTTTACAGAATTCTGCTGAGAATCCATCATGTCCTGGTCTCTTCTTGGTTGGAAGTGTCTTTATTACTTCCTCAATTTTATAGGTGGATATTGGCCTATTCCAATGTTTAATTTCTTCTTCTTCCAGTTTTGGTGGTTGACATGTGTTTACGAACTCATGAATTTCTTTTAAATTTTTGAATTTATTGGAATATAAATTTTCAAAGTAACTTTTAATACTCCCTTGGATTTCCATGTTATCTGTTGTAATTTAACCTTTTTCATTCCTAATTGTATTGATGTAAGTTTTCTCTTTCCTTTTATTATTTTTTGTGAGTTTAGCAAGAAGTTTATCATTCTTGTCTATCTTCTTGAAAAAACAAATTTGTTTTTGTGTTGTTTCGTAGTTTCTATTTTATTAATTTCTGCTTAGATCTTTATAATTTCTTTCCTTTTGTTAGCTTTGAAATTGGTTTATTCTTGTTTCACTAGGACCCTGAATCATGTTAGATTACTGGGAAATGCAATTTAAAACACAATGAAATCTATCAGACTAATGAAATAAAACCTAGTGACAACACCAAATTTTGGCTTAGGAGGAGTGAACTGATACGTTGCCTGTGGCCATGTGAAATGGTACAGCCACTCTGAAAAACAATTCTGGGATTTTTGTTTAAAAATAATAACTAAACCTGCAAATGCCAGATGACTCAAAAGTTGCATTCCTGGACATTTATCCCAAAGAAATGAGGACTTAATATTCCCATGGAAACCTGAGCAATAATGTTCATAGCAGCTCTATTCAAACATCAGTCTGGAAGCAGCCTAGATGTTCTTGGTGAATAGCTAAACAAACTGTCATGCAACCACAGAATAGAATACTATTCAGCAATAGAAAGGAACAAACTACTAATGCAGGCAACTGTGGTACCACGTAAGACCTATAAGAAGCTCCAGAGAATTAATCTGAATGAGAAAAAGCGTCACCAAAAGTTATACACTGTCTCTGCTTTATTTAATACTCTTAAAATTCTGTAATTGTTTTCTAGACATGAGAGATCCTTGTAGTGATGTAAGTGTTCTGTAATTTGACCTTGTCAATGTCAATTTTGAGACCCTGATATTGAACTCTAGGTTTGTAAAATGTCCCCATTAGGAGAAACTAAGAAAGGGGTCACAGGGGTCAAAGGGGGTTGCTCTACATGATTTCTTATAGCTGCGTGTAAATCTACAATTGTCTCAAAGAAAAAGCTTAATTCTTTAAAAGGTCTCAAAATATAACCTATAGAGTCATGTATTAATTCAGTCATTAAAATGCATATATTATCCCAATGTGTACACCATGCTCTGACTTCATGGTCTTCAATGCTTTTTCCTTTTTCTTTTTCTGATAGCTCTGTGGAAGTCAAAGCAGTGGGTAGGTGGAGGGTTTATAATTTCTTCAGGGAAAAGCATGGTTGACAGGAAAAGGCTGGGAAGACAAGCTTTCCATCCTTGCTTGTCCTGAGTTCCAGGTCCACAACCACTATCGAATAACAATTCGCCTCCTTCTTTCCTGCAGGAAAGCCACTAGTGAAGACGTCAAGAATAACCATGATCAACACGGAGAAGCCGGCCATCACCGCAGATGTAGGAAGCACCATCAAAACCGTGCAGGGAGTGAATGTGACAATTAACTGCCAAGTTGCAGGTGAGAGATTTACTCCTGGTGCATTCACTCAAATATTAATACAACCCTGTGCTAGGACGGGGCCACCAGAGACAGTGGAGATAGGATTTCACCCCTCAGGAGTCCTGGGCTTGTGGGAAAGCTAAAGCACAAATCTGATTCAGAAAATGGATGTTGCTACAGAAATTTAGAGAACAGAATAATCCTGTTGGGACAGACACATAAAAAAGGTTTCGGAGGAGTTAACTAATATTGTTTTATTTTGCGAGTCACAATTGCATGCCTTTACGGAGTGCAATGTAACATACAAAGTAGGAAATGATTAGGTCAAGATGATTAGCACACCCATCACGTGAGCTACCTATCACTTGAAGTGTTTTTGGTTGTTTTATTTTTTTTTTATTCCAGCCTTCCATACTGATAGAATGTGAACATGCAAAGATGAGAGCAAAGAGATCCCACATAGATAGATTGATGGATGCTGGAAAGCCTCAAGGATGTGCAGGGAACAGTATGAGCAGTGTGTGGGTGGAGCCCAAGTGCAGACATGGTAGGAAGGGCTTAGACCTTATAACGTGGGCTGTGACTAGAGCACAGGAGACCTTGACGGCCCACTCATGGAACCCAGTGAGAGCATGACATTGAGGGGCCATACTCCCAGAAAAGTAAACTACCAGCGATGTGTAAAGTAGACTAAGGGAGACTCAAACAGATGGACCAGCTTAGAAACCATAATACTAGTTCAGAAGTAGGGTTTTAAGGTCTGACCTCAGGAATGGATAGCATGAGAGGGCGGTAAAACTGAGAAGAAGCTTGAGCTTAATCCCCCTGGAGTGGGAGGAATCACTAAAGAAGGCAACCAGTGCTGTCAGGAGAGCGATATAGGCATTGCCCTGAAGGAGCCAACAGAACCGGGATGCCACGGGGAAATGAGTAGGGACCACTAGTGGGAGGGGTGTGCAAGTAACGCACTCCACAATACAGTGAAGAAAAGAATTACTCCTGTGAAGCCGGGGGTGCAGGCCTGTAATCCTCATACTCCAGGAGGCTGAGACAGCAGGTTCGCAAGTATCAGCTCAGCTTGGACAATGTAGTGACTTAGTAAGATCTTGTCTCCAAAAAAATAAAATAAAATAAAAAGGGTCTGAGGATGTAGCTCAGTTAAAAGACACTTAGTAGTTAGAAGAAAGAGGGAAGCTGGGTAGGCTCTCATACCAGTGGGAAGCTGAGTGTCCTGATTGCTGTTGTCATTAGCTATACCTTACCGTGCCACGTCCATACCCAAACCTAGGTCCCCTGGGATGTCCTGTCTTCAGAGTGGACAAACATTAGTGACATCCATACTGTGAGGATTTCATCACCTTAGATTTCAGCTCCATCAGCTGAAGATACTCCTCAACTTGTAATTTTTTTTTCTTTTACTTGTAGTTGGGGAAAATAAACCCAGAGTCTTTACAGTGAGCTACATCCGGAATTCGTATCTTTTGTTTTGAGGTAGGCCCTCAGGAAGTCACGGAGTTGAGTCTGATTCTCCTGCCTTAGCCTTCTAGAGTACTGGAATTATAAGCATATGCTACCATGCCCAGACCAACTTGTGATCTGTAACTCAGGAAACCCATTTACAAGCAAGTAAAAGAAAAAATTTTACTTACAGCATATTACTAACAAAGAATGGCCGAGTCTAGCTTTTCCCAGAATATCCAAATAGCTTCAGGAGACCTAAAGCGTGAATCTGAGTTGTGCATTCGCTTTGCCTTTGTAAGACTGACAGGGCCTGTATCTCCAACCTCTTGGGCAGAACTTCTACTGCCAGATCCTTTCAGTTACTGTAGTCCTGGGCCAAGAGTAAGACAGGACTCGTGACAGGACTGCCTATGGATAAGCTTCCCTTCCATGTAGGCACGAATGGTCTTGATAGGACCATATTCTCTCCCCACATGGTGGCCATATCCACACACCTGATCTCTGAGCGTGTGCCCTGGAGGTGAACATTATCCTGACATATGCAAGGCCATGCGTGTCTCTTCCTGCCAGTTGAGAGTAGCAAGAGTAAAAGAATCAGGAAGGAGCACAACACAGCAAGGAATTGAGGGTTAGGGTACTGAACCAGCCTTCTGGTGGGGAAGTGTTAATCATGAGGACCCTGAAACATGAAAACAAGATTTGGCGCTTTCTTGCCTGATGCCTGCTACCTGTGTTCAGATTTCATCCAGGCATTTACTTAGTAATCTTCGAGTAAGATCCTAGCTTGGTAAATCCAGCTTTTGTTTAACTTTGACATTGCAGTCTTTATTTTTACCCATAGAATAATTTGCATTATTCCTGATTAAAAATAAAAATTTTATCTCTGTCCTCATGCCTATTATTAAACAAAATATTTATTCAGAGTGGGTGAAAGAACCTACTTTTGATGACATAGTGAATTTTCTAGACAAGGAAATCATCCCTGAGTTGAGTCTCAGTCAAAAATACTAACAATACTTCTAAATACTAAATAAGACATTGTTTTACTGCATATGGGGCTCTTAGATCCTTCTGCCCACTGTTAACTATCTCTGTTATATCATTGGTGAGGGGCCTAGTACCTGAACGGCTGGGTAAAATTCAATAAGCCTCAATATCACCAATGACCAGCAGTTCAATGGCTTGGAAAGAAGCTCTGGTGATGGGAAGGGGCTTCACAGGGTCCTAAGAAGGATTGTTCCAAGTTCATTTCCATTATTGATTGGCTATTTGTTATTAGATATCTTATTCATATTAAATCAAATGTCTTCTAAACCAGGGAGATGTAGGTGAACGGTAAAATTTTCAGAAACCTCATCATCCGGAAAGAGAAAGAGTTATGAAATAGTATAATTATAATACAGTGTGTGGAGGTATATTTGTTACTTTCTTGTTATAACATATTAGGGTATTGTGGAAATTTTAGGAAAAAAATACTAAAGAGGCCAAAAGGAAATAATTGTACAAAGTCTTATTGTGAACTCAACCAAGGTAGACATTGTAGCCGGGGGGTCTCCAACCCTCAGGCCACAGATGAGTGCTGGTCCCTGGCCTGGGAAGAACCGGGCCACCAGGACACATGAGCAGAGAGCAAACCTCCACCTCTGGTCAGCGCACTCCTGTTAGGTGCTGATGCCACCGCAGATCTGACAGGAGAGGAGCTTTGCTCCCTGCTGCTCAACATTTCAAAGTTGTCTTCCAACAACCTACTGCATAACAATTACACAAACAGCCCCTTCCTTAGGAGAAAAGTCTTCAACTAAACTGGTCAAAAATATTGACAACTGCCGTTGTAGCAGATTTCCTTAATCACGATATTGTATCCTGCTTCCTTTTCACTCAGTACTAAGCCATTGTCTCTGTTATGAACCTATTTACAATAGCCATGTAATAGCTTATTTGAAGAATATTACATTATTTACCAAACTGACATATGACTTTACATGTTTGAGTCCTCGCAGCTTTTTATAAAACAACTGTTGGTACATGTATGCCCTCAACTTAAAAGCTGCAGCCCATAGCTGTGTCCATTGGTACAGGCCTGCAGTTCTAGTACTCTAGGACTCCGAGGTAGAAGGATCGCAAGCTCAAACTCAGTCTAGACAATTTAGTAAGACCCTGCCTCAATATCAAAATGTTTAAAACGATTGAGGACAGAGCTCATGTGTGAAGTCCTTACAAATTCTTTTAGCCTTTAGGTATAAAAAGAACTAAACAACGAGTATAACAAGGCTGCTTCGTAAAAAAAAATTCAGTCCCACTGTACCAACTTCATAGTTCTCTATTTAGTAAGTTTTGAGACCCATGTAGAAGATAAATGGGAGAAGAGAACGTCTCAGTCAATGGGAACAGAGTATGCAAAGGCCCTGAGGCAGAAAGAACATGCTGCCTTCAAAGAAGTCAAATATGGCTGGTCATCGAGAAAGCAGAGATGGAAGTGTTATATGAGGCTAAGAACTGGGGCTAGGGATCGGGCTATCTCCTACACATTTTCATAGAGTGTTGTATAGCTAAGAGCCAGGGATGCTTTTGAGGATCTAGTAGCACAAATTTAAACAGTTCAAGAGCCAAATATCAGGTGACAAACGAGTTCCACTAAGTAGGACTCTGATGCCAAGTAGACCCCATATATATAATGGCTCAGACACCAGAAAAGTTTACTATTGCTTCTCTAAAAGCCCAGAGTGTTCCTGGCCAGCTAGAGAGGATCTGCTCCCACAGACTCATTCAGGGTCTGTCGCATATCAGGACGATAGAGGTCAAAGCCATGGTATTACACAGACACCTCTGCAAGTTGCTGCATGGCTTCCCCCTAAAGGAAGAGGTTAATATGGCTGTGCAGCCATGAGCAGCGTTTTAAATATGGGAGAAAAGAAAGAGTACTGTGAGGAGAAACCCACTTATGATGAATCAGAGAAACATGGGGTCCACAGGTGGGAATAATCACAAGGCAGGTGTATTCTTATCAGCCATTGGGATTATAGGCAGGTGGAGGTGGGCCAAAGCTTTAGGCAAAGACGTACATTAGGCAGATCCCTCAGAGGGGAGGGTCTTGAGAATAAGAGCTTACCAACCACCCCCATAGCACACGTACAGCTGTCCTTGAAGTAGGCATCTTCATAGTAGTTTAGTCCAAGAATAAACATCACTTAGCCTGGGTAGAGGTAAACAGGATAGGGGTGCACCCCCTCACAGCAGGCACATTTCAGTCTGTGAGGCAGAAAGTCTAAATATGAATTTATGGATTATTATAAGGACCACCACACCTACAGATTATTAGGAGGTCACAAAGGTTCCAGAATTCTAGAGGTCTATTATCTTAGGCATATGTTTTCCAAGCTTTCCAGGGGTGGGGAGAGAGGTGGCATTTTTATCCTGTCAACCACAGAACAAAAACAGTGTGGAGCATGGTTGGACAGGTGTCTGAAGGCCACACATTACTACTCCTTGTTACTGTCCTCAGTCACAGGGCCACTCAGAACAACAGGGATACCTGGAAACATATCCTCAGCAGGTACTCAAAAAATAAATAAATAAATAAATAAATAAATAAATAAATAAGAACGCATGTTTTGTGACCAGCTACTAGTGTCTGCCACAGTCAGTATAAAGAGAAGTGGAAGGCTGCAAACCTGCTCCCCAGATTGCCATGGCTCTTTAGAAAAATCACCTAAGCTGACATTTGAATTACTATATCCCTTCTCTTTTCTTGCACCAAGCTATCTCTCCCTCATCTAAGAGGCTTCTAGAACTTATTGTGTAAGAGCAAACCTTTGGAATCCCCACCTCAAGATGCTGACAGGCTGCCATGGTGCAAGCCTTCCAAGGATAACAAATGGTCCAGTTAGCGAGAATATCCTGTCTGGGATATGTTTTTAGAAAGGATATTATAGCATCGCACTTCCTGGCAGCTCAGTGGAGATTAAAGGCACTAATCCTTATAATCGTATCCAGTTACAACCCATCTGACTGGACCCATTTATTGACCCCTTCAAGCAACAGGGAGATCATTGTGTTGTTGGTAAGATATGGCACAAGTGGGAAAAGCCAGCAACAGTTCCTTCACTTCCCTTTTTTAGACATAAAGGGTACCAGAGAATCCGAGTGTGGAGTCTTGCCAAGTAACTGGTCAATAGCAACATCGCTTCATGCTTTCTTCTGTGGTAGTGTGTGTTTCTGCCTTTTTTCAGATATTTCTTCCTGTAGGTGAGTCACAAATAAGCATACCTACACTTCCCAACAAGAGAGCATTGACAAAGCCAGCACTTAGGAATTCTAGAAATTGCCTTCCCAATAATAATGTTGGTGTTACAATAACAGCAGAACCCCTCAGAAAGAGGTGTCTAAGGACCTGACAGGAATAACAGGGCAGCAGTTCAGGTTCTCTGTGGACAGGCAAGCCAGTATAATGGCAGCCTGGGGTGTACACTTTTTCAAATAGGAATTCTTAGCATCAAAAGTATCTCAGTTTGGATTTTCATCCTGCATTGATAAGTTAATGACCAGTAGAGAGGCAAGATCCCAAACCAATGTGGCATTAGACAGATTTCTTCTCTTTGAAGTCCACTTTTCTACAAATAATTTCCCTCTTTACTGTGTTTATATTTTTTTTGCAAAGCTCAGTGTGCTCCTGATGTTGAGATATTCTGAACCTCCAGATTAGACAAATGCATCTTGTCTAAATTTACCTGGTTCCTTTTCAAGGGACTGTCCACATCTAAGGGCTGGTGATATTTTCTAAAGCATGCGTCATCTCTTAAGAGAAAGAGCTCCATGATGAGTCTGTTGTTTTACTCTTTCCTTATCCTGAGTTTGTAATATCAGAGCCAATCATAGAAGGACTAGCTGTCACTCCAAACATCTTCTTGTGTCACTGTCTGCCTAAGACTCATAATCCAAGACAAGAAATCTGTGAAACTGTAACATCCTACTACCAAACTCCTAAGACAGATCTGTGTTTGTGTGAATCTGAGAGAAGTTCGCTAACATTCTGCCAGTGAAGTGGCAGGATGCAAAAATCAATAGCATTCCTATATACCAGCAATGAACTCAATGAGAAAGAAAGCAAGAAAATGATCCCACTCACTGTTGCCTACCAAAAAAATTAAATGCCTTGGCATCAGCCTAACCAAGAAAATTATAGATCTCCATAATGAAAACTACAGTGAAAAAGAGACTGAAGAAGACATTAGAAAATGGAAAATCATCCCTTGTTCCTGGGTAGGCAGACCCAATATTGTCAAAATGGCCATAGAGCCAAAACAGACTTACAGTTTCACTATAATTCCAATCAACCAAAATACCAACAGCATTTTTCACAAAAGTAGGGGGAAAATCCTAAAATTTATATGAAATCAGAATAAACCCCCAATAGCCACAGCAATCCTGAGTAACATGACAAACGCAGGTGGCTTCACAGTCCCAGACATCAAATTATATTACAAAGCAACAGTGATAAAATACAGACATACATACACACACACATACACACACACACACACACACACAGAGAGAGAGAGAGAGAGCAAGAGTAGTACTGACACAAAAACAGACAGATGGGCCAAGGGAACAGAATTGAGGATGCACAGACAACCCAAGCATCTTTAGACATCTGTTCCATAACAAAACAGTGCCAAAAATATACTCTGGAAAAAAGGTAGCCTCTGACAAATGATGCTGGAAAAGTTATCCACATGCCAAAGAATGAATCTAGGTCCACATCTTTCACCCTGTACTAAACTGAAATTAGAAAGAAATCAAAGATCTAGATATCGAAACAGAAACACTTCATCTGCTACAAAATGAAACAGGCACAATCCTTAGAGACAAAGGCATAGGCAAGGACTTTCTTAACAGAACATATGTTGCACAAGAAATAGCACCATGGATCAACGAATGGGATTATACCAAATTAAAAACCTTCTGCACAGAAAAGGAGACAGTGAACAGAGTGAAGCATCAATGGAAAAAAATTGCCAGATGCTCCTCGAACAAAGGGCGATTATCTAGAATAGACAACTGAAAAAACAGACTCCCAAAAATAAAAGGTTCAGATAAGTGGGCAGTTGAAATGAATAGAAACTACTTCATAAATGGCAGATAAATGCATGAAAATATGTTCTGCATCTTTTGCCACTAGAAAAGTACAAATCAAAACAACACTCATTCCATTTTACTCTTGTAAGATTAGTTATTATTAAAAACTCAAAAAGCAGCATATGCTGAGATTTCCGTCTTACTCTGGTAAGAGTGGCTACTATTAAGAATAATTTGAAGAAAAAACTAACCTGAAAAAAATAAGAGACTAGATATGATTCCCACATAGGTTCTCTCCCTGAGACTACCACTGGCACTTTTATGGCTCCAGTTTTCCAGAGACTGGAAGTTGCTTCCTGTAATCTTCTCTCCTGAACATTTCCCTTCCCCGGAAGTTCCTGCTCTTCCCTGACGAAGCAGTCCACTTGTCCTACACTCAGTCTTGTCTTCTCAAATAAGCACTATTTTATGAGGACCTGAGGCAAAGATTAATGCAGGCAGGGAACAAGCACACAACCAGTCCCTGGAAGTGACTCAGTCTCAGGTCTCTCTCCATCCCTGGATTCTCTTTCTCTGTCATTCTGGCCCTTGTTTTCTCTCTGGCCCGCATCTCCCTGCATCTGGCTACCCTGCAGGGGTCCAGGCCCTGACTACAGCTGAACAGAGCAGTCGCATCAGGAAGTGTTATTGCTAAGCGCCGTGGCCATCGCCTGTGTAGACAGACTACCAGCTGCGCAGGCCTAGAGAGTGACCGTGCCCCTGTTCACAGAGGACATGAAGGCCCATCTCATCCAGTTGTCCTCTGCCTATCTTGCTGTAGAACAGCTTGTAACACCGACAAGGATTGTGGGCTCGCTGGCCACAGCTGTTGTCAAAAGGTGCCTACCGTAAATGCCGTAAAGGGAAATTCAAGGGAAAGAAGATGAGCACATTTAGAAAAGAATTTATAAAACCTCATTTCTTCTGTGTTTTGGACCAAAAAAAAAATGGCCAAGACTGTCTTTTTCAGAGGTTTTTTACTGAATGTATAGATTTATTTTATATAACGTAAAATGAGATCAGGGTCCAAAGTCAAGCTAGTGTGAGCAGGCGTCATGAAGCGCTTGCTCTCCCTAGTGGTGCTGCAACAGAAAATCAGCTTTCCTACCCGTCACCTGTGTCTTGTCTAGTCCGTGAGAGAAGAAGCCAGCGTGGCCTTACACGTGCACTTGAGCACCAAGTAGCATAGCATGTGAACCCAATTCATGTGCCCCTCTCCCTGATGCGACAGGCTGCAGTACCCAAGTCTCCACCGCTTTCATTAGCCCTGCCTCTCTCCCTCCAACCAGTTTTGAGGACAGTTAACAGATAGACATGTAACTCCCTAAAGGTTATAATATCCCAGCAGTAGACTGGTTGAGGAGGCCAGCATAGCTCTTACCTCAAATCAGGAAAGCACTGGACTACAGTTCTGTCTCCTTAGATTTTCTTGGCATTGACTCTGTTTTCCCGGATTGGATATCCTTCCTAAAAATGCCCTGAGATACTTGCTGGAGTTCTGTGAGCAAATTGTGTGAGCTGGGCTATCAGGCGTAGAGGCAGGAGGGACGAAGCTTTCTAGAGACCTGTGAATGAGTGCTACAGACTCTCAGCCTCCTAGCTCAGTCAGAGCCCAGCCTCCTATAGTGCCTCCTACAAAAGCCATCTTGGAAGGCTTTCCCTTGTCTAACGTAAGAACACTTTTCAGAGAGTTCAGGCCGTCCCCAGAGCACAGAGCGTGATTTCTAAAATCAGAAAATCATCTCATATCAGCACATAGTCTTTCTAAGACTTCCCAGGCAATAGACATGGGTTGTGGAGGGGGCTGCTATAGTTTGGATCTAGTATGACCCCAGAAGCCTCATGCACTTGGAAGGTGCCTGGATTATGGGAGTTAATAGCATCAAGTGAATTAATCCATTGATGATTTCGTGTGCTGTTGGAACATGGGGCCTAGTTGGAGGGATGGGGCTGGGTTGTGACTGGAAGGGTAGAGCTTCCTCACTAGCTTGGCCCCTCTCCTGCTCTGCTTGGGTTGAGCAGCTTTCCTGCAGCTCTGCCTTCCGCCATTGCCCAGTGCCCATGAATGGACTGAGATAAACTGCGAGCTAAAATAGACCTCTCCACCTTTAAATTGTAGGTGTCAGAAATGGTGTCCCAGTGACAAGAAAGTGAGTAAGAGAGAGACGTATATCTCTAGTTTGTCCTTTTTCTATATTGCTATGATGACATTATTTCTCTGTTCACTTGTTCTGAGAAGACACAGAGGCTCCTGTTTCGGTCATCTTTCTGTCACTATCCCTGAGATAATCAACTTACAAAGAAAAAAATGTTTAATTTGATTCACAATTTTGGAGATCCCAGTCTATGACCAATTGTTCTGCTTGTTTTGGGCCTATGGCAAGGCAGCAGATCATAGCAGGAGCATTCATGTCATGGCCAGGAAGCAAAAGACAGTGAGAGAAACTTGACTCCCACGGTCCCCTCTCAGGGCCTGCCATGAATGACCTAAAGACTCTTCACCAGGACCCATCTTTCAAGGATTGCAGCGATTTCCAGTAATGCCACCCTAAAGACTAGGCCTTTTGTGTTTTTCTGGTGTATAGAGGGAGGGAGCAGGAGGAATGGTTACAGGGATTGAACCCAGGGTCTTCACAGTGAGCTTTATCTCTAGCCCTGTCCTCCTTTTTTGAGACAGGGTCTCATAAGTCACTAAGTTACTCAGACTGGGCTGAAACTTAAGATCCTCCGGTCTCAACCTCCCAGAATGCAGAGATTATAGATATGTGCCACTACACCCATCTGAGACTAAGTCTTACTATCAATACACGTGCTTTTGAGGGGTCATTTAAGATACACACGGGTTCCAAAGAAAGTGTGTTTTCCACATAGTTTCAACTTTAATAAGGATCTAGCAGCTTTAATTTGTCTAGGTCAGGCATCTATTTTAATTTTTCCCCATTTTATTAATATGTATAAGTGCAAAATGTAAGGTTTACAATGAAGTTTATAGCATTTTGTGCACCTATGTATCTTGTCAAGGTGACAAGGACTTTCCCACTCTCCCTTGGTCCCTACCCCTACCCACCCCTCCCTCCCTCCCTACCCTACCACCCTGTTTCACTTTTTTTTTTTTGCCTTAAGTTCCATAAGAGTTGTAATTTTTAGCTTATAAATTTTTATTAAAATATATCTATACAGAAAAGTGTATGTTATCACACTACCAAGGGAATACTCCCCAACCATCCGTCCTTGGGTCGGAAGCAACATCCCCAGGGGCTAGCCCCATTGCCCCTCTTATCAGTCATAACCACTTCATGTTCATCCCACCTTCTCAGGAAAATATTATTTACAGAAATGAAATTAAACAGTGTATATTATTTTACTGGGGGTTTTCTTTTTTAAATGACAAATGTATTCCTTTTTATTGATACTGGAGTTTCATCATGCGTATTTCAGAACAGAATTATCTTTCTTATTTGATCCCACTGCTGGTCATGGGTTGGCCCTAAACACCCCCCTCTCTTCCGCCTCAAGGGAGCTCCTTTGTGTGTGCCCACACAATCATTGCTAGTGGGCATCAGGCTAGATCTGCTCCCAAATCTTCTTAGGACTCATCTACTTGTCAGGCTCTCTGGAGACAGCATCAAAAGTAACTGCCACCAGGAGCCAGCCCCATTAGGAGGAGCCCAGATTCTAACTTTCTCTTGTAAACTAACACACATGACCATTGCTTGAGACAAGACTCCTCTCATCTTTGCAAGTTTCAGCTATAAAGTAAAAGCGCCACCCAATTTTGCATGTGTTGAAGAGGAACATGATTTATCAGGCCCCTGGACAACTGTTCCCGAGGCTGCTTCCCCAACTGCTACATCTCCCACGTCCAAATAATCTGCATCGGATGTTTTCAGGCAGTAAGGATGCAACCAGTTCAAATATTGAAACAGGAAATATCTATTGGCTTAAAGTCAGCACTTGTTGCTAATGACTGCTGGGTTTTTTCTCTTTCAATTTTCTGTTTCACCTTCTTTTCTTCCTTGTACCTGTTCTTTGCCACCAGAAGATAAAGTTATTACTGTCGTACATTGTACCCCATTTTCAGAAATCATGGAATTAGCTTGCACTGAAGTACCAGGTGTGAGTGGTGTCTCCTTCACTCCATTTAGAATTTCTGCCTGAATTAGTTCCTCTTTCAGTTTTTAATTTCTTCAGTGTAGCATTTTCAACTGAAAGTTTCTTTTCTTCTCTCAATGTTGCTTGCAAAACTGCTTTCTCCTTAAGAAGAGTGACTTGCTGCTGAAGATATTCAAAATTTGACCTGCCTCTTCACCGGTCTGTTCCAGTCCTGCCAGGACAGCCTCATCGGTTGCCATTTTTGCCAAGAAGTGGCAAAAAATCATGACGCAATCAGCAGCAGCTCCTGGGCCTGCCTGGCTTTTCTTACTTAACACTGTACTTGTCTCCCAGTTGTAGACCCTTCATTTTCATGGGCATACACATTTGGGTTCTTACATTTTTGCTTTTTCAAAAGGATTTGAATAAATATTCTTCTACCTTGCCAAGTGCCCTTTACCAGCTGCCTCTCTTGTCTCTTTTTAATCAGCTTCCCTCTTCCAGCCACATCAGGATAGTTTGTAAAAGGCAAAAAGATCTGGAGACCCCTGAGAATTCCAAGGCATTATTTAGTTTGGCTCAAGAATGGTCCAAGACACCCAGGCAGATGCTTCTGCACAGCAGCCCCGGGAAGGACTCACCAAGAGACTAGAAGTGCCTGGAGGTTCACCTGAGTATGTTTGACTAATGCGGGGGTTTTTTTTGTTTGTTTGTTTTTTCTTCCTAGGTGTGCCTGAAGCTGAAGTGACTTGGTTCAGGAATAAAAGCAAACTGGGTTCCTCTCACCATGTGCACAAGGGCTCCTTGCTCCTCACAAATGTGTCCTCCTCTGATCAGGGCCTGTACTCCTGCAGGGCAGCCAATCTTCGTGGAGAACTGACTGAGGACACCCAGCTCCTCATCCTAGGTAAACATTTCAGAGCTGGCTGCCTTGGGTGGCTCTACAGAGGTAGCTGTACCGCTGTACCTCCTCTTTTCCTCAATTTATTTGATGAAGGACATCAAAGATGAACCCAGCACCTCATCACCTCTCCCTACTATCAATCCTTTCAAAAGGAAGCACATGGTCTCTAGGGCCAGGCAAAGAAGAGTGTAAATCTTGCCCCTAATTCTTATTAACTGTGTGGCCTTGGGCAAGTCATTTCACCTTGCTAAGCCTTAGATGCTGGGTTCCATGTAGACGTGCCAAACTGGGGTTGCCCACATTGCAGGAGGAACTAGGTGTCAAATGGAGACAACAGAAATAAAGCAATTATTAACCTCTTTCATATCAAGGAATTAAGAATCAAATGGATTATTAAAAATAATAACCAGAAAAATAAAACCAGAAAAATTCATATGTATAAAAAGATTTATATTTGACTCCAGAGAGTTCATAGTCTGGTCTACAGAAAGCCTCCACATGCCTGCTCCAAAAATAAGAGCTCCTGATTAAAGAGTCTAACACGATCTCTAGAATAAAGTGGATGCAAACAGTTGGTGGGCCACCATCGGCCAACTAAATGTTTCCAGTGTTGGGTTCACCCATCTTGCAGGCTAAGCCCTTTTTGCCTTCTGGACTAGGGTCTTCTGCTTTTTAGTCCCCTTGATGTAGTTTGTGAGATAAAAAAAGAAATTTTAAACGCTTTGGTGGAGTCTTGCTCCTTAAAAACAAAACAACTATTAGAGTCTTCATGCTAGACTTCTCACCAAGGAGAAGTTGTCATTTTAAAATAAAAAAGGAAAACTATGAGAAATAATAGTTCTTGTCTCACAAACATATATATAAACAAGCATTAAAGACTTCCTTAGAGAAAAATAACTAAACTTTAGACTACTACTTTCAAACTCAAAGTTGATGATCTCAAAACAGGTTCTCTAGCCCAGGCCTCTCAGCTTTCAGAGGCTTGGGTGGAGTTTCAACTCACTGGTGGCCCCATAGACCTCCAGCCATCATAGCAAGCCACAGAAAGTTGGCTCAGAGGAAGAACAAGGCCATTTCTTTTGCACTGAGCTTCATCTGCCAAGCTGTGAGTCTGGAACCTACAGCTCAGAGAAGATTGCTCCTCACTGAGCTCCAGTGCTTTCTAATGCTTTTTCTTTCCTAATAACCATCATTGTTGTCTCTTCTAACAAAGATGAAAATCTCAGATGGTGGCTGCAGCCACTGCATCACCAGTGAAGTGGTGAGCATTCTGTGAGGCAGTTCCCACTGCATCCCAACTCTAATTCAGCATGACTGTGAACATGGTGTGGAGAGAGTATCTGTCTTCCCCATTTAAATCAAAGTTGATGGAGAAAAGTCAGCTAAGAGTCTTTACTTTCGTGCTTAGTTTCCTAATCAAAGATTATTCATCTTCTTTTTAATCAGCAAAAACATGCCTTAATGGGTTAGGAGGGAATTTTGTATACAAAGTTGAAGTTTCTTGCCATGTTCCTTCAGCAAGAAGGCTTCACAATGAGGACAGACTTTCATTCATATATTCATGCAGTCATACAATGGTGAATATTAACTGTTACCTCTAAGTTGGACACTGGGAGAGCTTTAAGAAGAAAGGCAAAAGGTGACTTCTGCCCCCCTGGGGAATGGACAGTTTCCCTGACAAGATTAAATGAACATGGCCAAAGAAGAGAAAAAACACAGACAAAAAGGAAAGGACCACAGGAAGAGCCGACACAGCACGGCCTAAAGAGAACAGATTGCTTGGCAGATGGAACGTATCCTCCCTTTTATGGTTTTAGTAAATGAGCAAAGACTTCTGCAAGAGTGAATATTAAGGAGTAAGGAGGTGGGGGAAAGGAAAGACTAGATTTTAGCACATTGCCATCGTCAATTTCTGAACATATGATATTCCAGAGTTGAAAGAGATCTTGGAAAGAAGCTGGTTTTATAGGTGAATGAAATAAGGCTCAGAGGAATTAAGTGAGCTGCCTAAGTTAGTGAATGACAGCACCACAGCTCAGACCTAAGATTCCTAAATCCAAGCACAATGTCTTTCCTGCACAATCTGAAAGGGGCTTTTTCCATTATATTATATTATATATAGATGTATAATCGCAAGTTCACCACTCTTTTCTCTGTGTGATGGTCTTTGGCAGAGACAGAAAGACAAAAAAATATGTTTTCATACCTTCTGGCATCACCAATACTTATTTATTTGCCATCCTTAATAAATACCTACCAAAGTGCCAAGCGCACAGTAGGGCCCCTTAAGAATTCTGTTGAAATGACCGTCGATTACAAAGGCAATATTCCTCCTTCTCATTCCACTGCACCAAGTGATCTACAGAACAGTGGCCACCGGTCTTGGGTATGCCCAGGGCAGTGCTTCAGCAGATACAGGAAG
This sequence comes from Ctenodactylus gundi, assembly GCA_004027205.1. Lineage (NCBI taxonomy): Eukaryota > Metazoa > Chordata > Mammalia > Rodentia > Ctenodactylidae > Ctenodactylus > Ctenodactylus gundi. Next base: position 48,455 of record PVKB01000227.1, on the reverse strand, counting down.
TAGGTAGAGATTCTGGGATGTCTGGGTCACCCTACCTCTACGTTCAGTAGGTTCTTGCCCCTTTATTGTCCAGTGGAAATGGTAAGCAAGACATTATATCTCCAGTTTTTGTCACTTTTCACCTCTGATTAGACTTTGACCTCTCATAACTTCAGTCCTAACTTCTTTTAAGAGTTTGAATGACAAAGCATCCCATAGGAAGTTCTTCCTATGCCATCTGACGGGGTCCTATTTGGGCAGAAAAATTCAGACCACATAGCAAAGTAACATCACAGTTGGACCTTTTTCTTCATAATCACTCATAAGGTCCTTTTACATGAGATATGCCTGTGGTGTCTTTCTACTTTTGGGAACAATAACCAAGTGCTTCACTCTAATGGTATTATGACAGTTAAAAGTAGGAGGAAAACCATTTCATGACTTGGCATCAGTAAATGCTAAAGTTGCCTTTTTAAAATGTGTTTTATAATATGGTTTATCTGCAAAGCTATAAGGACCCAATGGTGCTGTAATAGAAAGTAAGGAAATCCTGAAATTAGCATGCCTGATTCTTACTATTGACTGTATTGTCAGACATGAAATTTGAAATTCAGATTCACCTGATAGGTAGACCTTCCCTATAGAAACAATGGTGCTGACAGCCAATGATAGTAACGCCTGCTGTGCACACATGTCCATGACTGCCACCTTGCTCTTCCCTCTTAACGTGGCCTGTGCGATCTAACCTTCCGACTCTCTGTCTTCACACAGATCCCCCCCACATCCCCACACAGTTGGAAGATATCAGGGCATTGCTCTCAGCCACTGGACCGAACCTTCCTTCGGTGCTGACATCTCCTATGGGAACACAGCTGGTCCTGGATCCTGGGAACTCCGTTCTCCTTGGTGAGTCCAACCCTCTAAAACATCGGGCAATAATCCAGAGCTGGACAGGATTTATGGATGGGTGACTGCTTGCAGGTGGGAGAGGGGTTGCAGTGGGGGGTAGCCAACAGGAAATCACTAAATTGCCTACGGAATCCAGACTCACCAGTAGAGACTTGGCTGACTTTCCATGTGAGGTGAGTGCAGTTCTTAGTGTGGACGCCACAGCTAGTCTGGATTCCAATATGGCTCCTATCTGAGTTCTCTTGGTCTGATGCCACAGCCCAGTTCCTCTCGCTCAGGGCAACTCATTGAATTTTGACAAAGGTACAACAGTAAAGAATCGCTCCTGTGTCTCTTCCTCCTATAACCACAACTCATTACCCTTCTCATGACCTCGTCCTCTTGCCTCAACAGAGCTATTTATAGTCAGCTTTCAGGGATAAAGCTGTAGTGTTAGCACCCTCTGAAAGCCAGCAGTTCTGTGTAAGTCAGGAAGCACAGACAGAAGCCAGACCCAATGGACTCTTCAAGCAAAACCTCCCTGACCCCTTCATAGGCCATCCCCTCCACGGTTGCCTGTATGACTGGTACCCACTGGCAGCAGTGCATGGTACACAGGCATCCAAGTCAGGGACCCCTGACACTAGAACCATGCAGGTGCCAGAGAACCGTCATAAATGACTCTGGAGACAGTCAAAGTAGAAAAAAGACCTTCTGACTTCCAGCAGTCTGGGTTGGGTTTAGGGAGGAGTAGGAACAGGCCTATGCATGTCCAGAGGTATGAGATATATGGAAAACCTCTGTACCTGCCCCTTGATTGCTCTGTGAACATAAGAGCTAATACTGCCTGAGTAAGAATAATAAAATTTTAAACTTATAACCACTTTTTAAAAAAATAACAGAGCCCATAATGTTTGTGATCTCAAATAGTAGCTAGAATTATTTCCTTAGCTTAAAGTCCAAAGTTGCTATACTCTTCTGTCTACCAACTAGCTAGAAACAAAGGTCAATAAATTCCTAGGCACATTAGTGATAACTGAAACACACGAAGGGTTTCATGAGTTTAAGATTTGAGCATGGAGGGGCTGGAGGAATGGCACAACAGTTTAAGTACTTGCCTTGCAAGAGCAAGGCCCTGAGTTCACTTCCCCAGCACCACATAAAGCTGGTCATGGTAGCACATGCCTATAATCCCTACACTTGGGAGGCTGAGGCAGACGGATTGTCCTGAGTCCAAGGCCATCCTGGGATACACCGGTGAGTTCAGGAGCAGCCTGGGCTACAGAGCAAGACCCTGTCTCAAAAAAAGAAAAAAAAATATTTGATCATGGAAGGATTACCTTAAATTTAATTATCATCTGAAATTAGTTAAGAGATCTCATCTTAGCTGCATATGGAAAGATCTTCTAATTTTTCTATTTCTGATCTGAGTAAAACACTGATAAAATTAATAAGTAACCCTAGTCTGCTTCCTATAACATGAAAACTTGGCATTGAGCTTTTTCATATCCGATTTCATAGAAATTTCAAATTGCATAGTTTCTTTGACTTACAAATGGTAAACTTATTCCAAATTAAATGTATGCATAGCAAACTTCTAGGCATTTTAGACTTCTTTTAGAGTTTTAGACTCATCACTGTGAAGAATTATCACAATGTTTATCATAGTCCAGTCACTGTCAGAGTGTGGAGCCATTGTCTGTTTTCACGTTGAATAACTGGGTCAGTCAGGTACCATTCAAAGTTTTGGGAAAGTTAATCTGCTGGCATTTTTCTGTGACAGCCTTACTTTCGTTTTACTCTGTAGTAATATTTTGTCTGATTTTAGCCATAGTCAATAAGAATTGACTGTGTTTTGTGCCATAGCCTTCCATTGCTAGTTAATGGCCCTTTGCTACCTCATACTAACATTATTAAAAGATGCTTTAGTCTCCAGTTTCACATCCAGATTGCTCCATATGAATGAGACAGTGAGTCAGTATTTCTAAAGTCCCTGGATGAACCTATCTGGCCAAAATAGGCTCTAGCAATGAACACTGTGCTGCTCCAACACTGGGCCAAGGGGAGATCTACATGGAGCTGTGTAGATGAGTTAGAGAATGATGTCAGACATCAGGGTTCTGAGAAGTATATTATTTGAGACAGACCGGAGCCTCTGTGATACCTTTACTCAGCACCAAAAGATGAATGAGTTAAATCGAAAGGAAGGGAAATCAGCACTTTAAGTTGAAAAGGATACTGTGAATCCAAAGATGAAAAATGATGCTGTGAGTCTTGAGAAGAAAATGTGCAGGATAGGTACTAAGTATCTTGTACAAAGCCAGGGGTGTACCATCAGAACTTTAAGACTTCTGAGAGTCAGAGAAACTGGATTAGAAACAAGGCCATCCAAATGAGCAAGGCACAGCCAGTGTGCCCACTCAGAAGTGGCCCACACCCTCACCTTCACCCTCACCCCACTAGTCCTGTCACTCTGCATTGAGTTTCCACAGCTCGTGACTTACTCCAGTTCATTAGCTCCGTTGTTCCACATGCATAGGCTCCCACCCCGGCCCTCAAGGGGGCTTGTTCAGACCAGTGTGTGCTCTGGATAAAGGAATATTCGCTCAGGCCAGTGAGTCCAGAGGTGCAGTTCTGGTAGGTACCAAGAGATTAGAACTGAAAAGTGGCACCAGATTGCTGAGGGCCTTGAATTCTAGGCTAAAGAGATAGACATACTATGGTGGGAAGAGGGATAGGTATTTAGAGGGTTTTATTCAGAGAAATGAAAGAATGTTCAAGAAGAGTTCATCTGATATTCCATAGGAATAATTGACAGTGAGAGAGATTCAATGAAGAATTCTTACTGTAAGGGTAACATGTATTCCAGATCAAATGCAAAAGGTGCAAAAGGTGCTGTTAGTCACTCCTTTCGCAGCTAGGACACCCCTAATGATGAGGTTCCACTTCACTCAAGCCAGGCACTGCACTGGTATTCAGTCTAATATCCCCACCACAGGTGGCGGCCATTGGTGTACAGGAAGAAAGCCATTTGCTGACTTGTTATAGCCTGTAAGCAGCAAGATTCTGGAGCATGCATTTATGGTATATGTACTTCTCCCACATGTGAGGTTAGCTGGCTGTGACAGAGTCACAATTCGGTAACACTTCTGGTTCCATGGCACAGAGATAGGACTCCATAGACCTTGATTTTATTCTTTTAAGAAAGGAAGGGCAAGGAACATCTGGGAGCTTTAAAGCCATGTTTCAGAGCTAATACTTCATTGAGACTCAAATGTTGAGATTTCAGTAGGTGAGTCAATTCCAGATTGGGCTGTGTCGGTTACCAGACATTAGCTTTGATTGTGCTTTAAAGAGGGATGTTGACTGAGCATCACTTACATGGGCCCTTTTGGGCCTGATTTTTTCCTAACTGTATAGTGGGATTTGGGGACTCCAGTACCTTTTTGCTCTCACATTCTTGACTTACATGGCAAAAGGCCAGTGGAATTTTAGCCATGCATAGCTGACCCAAGTTAACTGGATCCATTTTCCTAATGGTCCTAGGAAAGGCAGTCTTTTTTCCTCCAGTACTGAAGATTAAATCCAAGGCCTTCACACCAAGTTCATCCTTTGCCTTCATTCATTCCATACATTTAGAGACAAGGTCTCTAAGTGACACACACTAGGCTGAAACTTACCGTTTTCCTGCCTCAGCCTCCCACCATGCTGGAATTACAGACATGGTCCTTTACGCCTAACTAAAGTACCCTTTCTTTTGTTCCAGTTCACATCTGTCCTTTCTACAGTGATGTCATAGGTATGTCCTTTCTACAGGGACGGAGGACCTTGGGTGGTCCAGCCCTAAAACAGCCTGCTGCAGGTCCCCATTTCCAGCAGCAGCATCTCAGCCCTCCTTGAGGGACCTGCCCTTTCTTAAAGTATTCTGGGTTTTTATCTTTGTCACCAAGCTCTAAGACTAATTTTTGACAATATTCACTCATAGGACATTAGCACTGATTTTTCTCACATATCTGTTATTTGAGTTTTTATTATGAAAGCAATACATCTTCATTGTTGAACAATTAAAAATAGAAGCAAAAACAAGAAAAGGAAAATTGTAAATGATCACCTAACCTTAGAAAACTCCATGTAAATAAATTCTTCATAGATGCTACTATACCTTCCATGTATATATGTATACATAGTTATCTAAAATGAAATATATTCTATACGCTGCTTGCAACTTGTTTCAGGTCATGATACCTAACAAGTACCTTTCCATGTTTCAAAATTGTCTTCTACAATTTCTTTTTAATGATCTCATTGGCTGGAGATACCATTCAGCCAGCTCTCTGATACTAGATTTTTAGAATCTTTTCAATCTTTTTCCATTATAAAAGATATGAGAAAGTTTCTTATTCCTAAATCCTCATGTGATCCCTGTTTATCCAGGATCAAATTCTTATAAGTGGCACTCTCATGTCAAAAGTGTTGTGTATTTTAGGGTTTTGATACTGGTTGCAAACTGTCCTCCAACAAAGTTTAATAGATTTATATGACCCCAGCACTGTCTAAGAGGTCCTATTTCTCCAAATCTTATCAACCATATTAATTGTTGAATATACAATATATAAATACAATATAAAATGTCATAAGTACACTTTCTTTTCATTATTTTAAATAATTTTGGTTTTTAATTTATCAGTCACCTATTTGTAAATTGTTCACTCAGTTCTTTTGTTTTTTATTGTTTTCCATCTTTTTATTGATTTATAAGGTATAAATACAACATGCATATGTTCAACATATATTTGATGACTTCATAGCTAATGTGCAGTAAATAATACATAAGGTTCAAAATTTTATGCGCATATAGACATACGTACGTATGTACTTGGGGATCATCACAACAATCAATATATTAATTACTCCAAAAATATTACCTTCCAACTGCCTTGTACTTGCTCTCTCACATCCCTACCTCCTCACACGCCCCACCTCAGCCACCCACAGATCTCCTTTCTGTCAGCATAGGTTAGATTTCATTTTCTGCACTGTCACATAAAATGAAACCTACTGTTGAGATTTGCCTTCATTCAATCAGGATAATCATTTTGAAACCCACTTACTTTAGGTCTTTTTGGTTTTGTCTGTTTTGTTGTTTTTATGCTAGAGATTGAACACAATGCTTCCACTCTGAACCACATCCAGACCATTTTTTATTTTTACTTGGAGACAGGGCCTACATCATTAGGCCATCTCAAGACTTCTCTGCACTGTAACGTGCATCAACTAAGCATCTCTTTTTATCAGTGGTTCATATCCCATTGTGTAGACACACTACAACTGGTTCAATCATTCTCTCGTTTAGGAGCAGGAGAGTAACTTCCAGTGTCTGGTTGTTACAAATGAAGATGCCAATAAAAGTCACATGTTAGTCTTTGCATGGACACTTGCTTTCATTTCCCTTGATGTGATGCCTAGTGGTAACATGTTGAATAAGGTGGCGGATATATGACATTTTAAGAAACAGCTTACTAGTTTCCACGATGGTCGTGTTACTTCTCATTGCCACCAGCAGTGTAGGGAATTCTAGATCCTGCACATCCTCATGAAACCTTGTTCTAGTCGGCCTTTTTGTTTTAGACACTACTACATGAGTACATGAGTAATGATGTCTAACTGTGGCTTTAATTTGTATTTTCCTAGTAACCTATAGTGTTATTTTGTGTGCTTATTTGCCATTTTCATTTCTTAAGTGACATGTGTTTAATTTTCTGCCTGTTTTTAATATTTGTTTGTTATTGACTTTTGAGAGTTTTATTTTGAATACAAGTGTTTCATTCCCCATATTGACTTTAAGGTATTTTGCCCCAAATAGTGACTGTCTTTGCTTTCTCCAACCAATGTCTTTCAAGAAGAATGTTCTACTTAGTAATTTTTTGTTGTGGATCATTCTTTTGGTGTTTTATTTAAGAAGTCCTTGCAAAACTGAAGGTTTCAAAGATTTCCTCCCATGTTTTCTTTTGGAGGTTTTATACTTCAGATTTTATAGTTAGGCTTATGGTTTATTTTGAGTTGTTTTAACACAATTTTGAAGTACATTTTGAAGTTTGCTTTTATGCATGTGGTAGTCAACTTCTGCACTTCCATTGTTAAAAAGATTATCCTTTCCAGACTGAATTGCCTTACACCTTTGACGATTACCAGTTGTCTCTATGTCATTGATATTTCTTTGAGCTTACACCAATACCACTCTCTACCTGGTGTCCTAAGGATTAGGAGGTGTTCCAATTGAACTGATGGGAACAGAGCCTATTTCCTACCCTGTGTGAGTACCAGGCACTGGCATGTCGAAGTCTCTCAAGTATATCTTTCCCCTGCCTCAGGCAGGCACTAATCTGAATTCTCCTGAGTATCTGAGGACAGTCTTCTGCAGATTTACAAAAACCACTTTTTTATAAATGAAGCTTTACTGTGATGCAGCCCTACATACTCAGTTTCTATGCATTGTCTGTGCTGCTCACACACTACAAGGACAGAGGTAAGTACCTGAAACAGATACCCACAGGGCCCATAGCCTAAAATACTTTTTATCTGGCCTTTCCCAGAAAATTTTTATCAGTCCCTGATCCAGTCCCTCCACCTTATTAGGGAGGATACTGAGGTCTATGGTGGTGATCACACATCCTCTCTCCAAAAGACACCCTTCCCACTGTGTCACTGTGCCATACTGTCAAGTTAGACATTCTCCGTGAGGATAAGACTCTGAAAGACACTCACACAAGAAAAATGAAGAAAAAACCCTATGGGAGTTGAAATTACCTTTGAGAAGTTCAGGAAAATTAAAAATCAGCATTCTAAAGGCCCTAGATTGTTGCCTTGGGTAGCAACAAAATATATGATGATATGTGGCTTCAGAAAAGCAGCTAGGTGCCTTTTCCAGCACATCTTATTGAGACCCTCAAACCTGGATACATGTGTCTTATAGAATATGAATACAGGATTTTCCAGCCTCTTCTCTTTCCTGACACATGATCCTTAGTAAGCAAGCTTCCATGCCCCACATAGGGCTCCTCACAGGATCGCTGCTGGAAGCATGTGTTCCATCGCCATGGGGGACAGACACCGGCACCAGCCTTTTCTCACATCACACCAGGTACCAAGGGCTGAGATGCTCAGACAGTCGTTCAAACCCAAACGTGCAAACTAAAGGCTTTTCATGAAAGGAGCTGTTGAGCCTGGCTTTTCTCCCCTGCCGGGATTTCAGGCACAGCAACACTCCTAGCAAATCTAGACAGCCCCAGGCTGCTCACTGTCAGAGCAGGGCCTGCATGTGTGGCAGTGCCTTTTCTCAGGTCCCACCCAGCCCCCGGGAGGCAGGGCAGGGAGGCCAGGTCCCATGTGCAGCACCCTGGCAGTGGGAACTTTGTCCTGGCAGCCTGAGATAGGCAGTGTGCAGCTTCTGCTCATTTCTCTGCCAAGCATCGCAGAGCCCAGCTGGTCTGAGATGAAGTTCCTAACATCTCTGCTAAGAGCAGTGATACTTCCATTAATCCAGAATCTCATGCTAAAAGATGAAAAAATATTTCTTTTTCCAGCTCTGAAAGACCTGGACATCCCACAAATAATATCACACTGGTGATGGAAATAGAGCTGAAATGTACAAGGCTCAGGTCTGAAGTGTAGAGGCTGAGCTCACAGTGTTCATGGGCAAACCTCCCAAGAAGGAAAATATGTCAGAAGGGTTTAATACACATTAGTACACAAAGGGCGAGTTACTAGCAAAGGCCTGATGAGGCAGTGCTTCAGATAAGTCCATTTGCTTCTCAAGTGTCTATTGTCTACTAGAGGCCGGTGCTGGACTACACGGTTAAGTGAGATAAACACAAACCTAGCCTTCATTCATTGAAAAAAGTTTATTGTGCACTTAATTACCAGGTAGTGTTGCAGCTATTGAGGATATAGTAATTTTTAAAAATATGAATGTATTTTCTTTTGTGTGTGTGATACTAGTGGAGACACTCATAGCCTGGCAACCAAGGAGTAGGTGGGGAGGAACTGGGTACTCTGAGGGCAAGAGGCAGTACAGCTACCCTGGTTGAGAAAGGTTTGCTGAGGAAGACATGTTGGAGTGGGGTTGGAGAGTGGGCAGGAGTAACCCAGATAAAGAAAAGGGAAGGGCGCTCCTGACAGAGGGGCCAGCAAAGGCTCGACAGAAGCATCTGAGGCCTCTGCTTTGAGAACTAGGGGGACTAACTTTAGGTGAGGGTGAAGAGACACATGGGAACGCATGGCTAACATGCCGCACACTATGACAAGACTTCCGCATTTTGTCCAAAGTACACTGGGAAATCTTTAGATGATTTAAAATAAGGAGAGCAGGTATGGCTGAAAATGTGCGAAAAAGCATGTGTTCAGTCCCCAGCACAAAAAAAAAAAAAAAAAAAAAAAAAACTGGGCATGGTGGCACATGCCTGTAGTTCCAGCATTCAAGAGGCTGAGGCGAGGCAGAAGGGTTGCTGTTGAGCTCTGGGCCAGCCTGGAATACATAGTGAGTTTGGGACCACCCTGCACTGCAGAGTGAGAACCTGTCTCAAAAAATAAATTGAAAAAAAAAAAAGGAAGTCACCTGGTTTGTGTTTTCAAGAGCTTTTTTGGTTGGTGTGTGGATAGTTTCTAAGGGAAGATGCAAAATATACTTTTTAGGAAGCTATGCCAGTGTCCTAGGTAAGTGATAATCACAACTTAGATGAGACTGATGGGAAGAATCAAAAGAAATAGAGGAATTCAGGATATGCAGGAGGTGACATCAGCAGGACTTGGCAAATAGCTTAATGTGAGAAGAAATAGATCTTCCACAGAAGTGACAGACTCTTCTGAGACAGAGTCTCACTCTGCAGTCCAGGCGGCCCTGCAGCCACTATGTAGCCCAGGCCGGCCTAGGATGCATCTGATTTTTTTAGGCTTTTTACCAAAACCCTCATGTACCTCCTGTGTGATGGTGACACTCTGCATACAGCTGAAGTCCACATTTCAAATAAAACGGAGAAATGTGTAAGTGCAAACATGGAACGTATAATGTGAAGAAAGTCCAGCGATTCTGCTGCTAAATTCTGGCTCATGTTCTAACATACCTCTGCTCCCCCAACCCCATCCTTCCCCCGACCCAGCCTTTGAGGTGCTCAGAATTACTAGGAGAGCAAAAAAGTCAATCCATGCAAGGAAAACTCTATAAAGTCGCAATCCCAGAGGGAACAGAAGGAGGAGGAGAAAAGTTTTTAGCAAAGGGAAAAGCAGGGAGAGTTTAACACAGGAGCGGCTGGAGTGCAGTGTCTAAGGGTGAGTTCGAGTATTCCAAGCACCGATACAGTAGGCACGTTCTTACTGAGTTCAGGTAACATGGCTTTGTGCACCAGTGAAGGCAGCAGAGAACAAGGTGGACTAAGATCCCTGCTGTTAGAACTTCACTGCCGTAGGAGAAATACAAAATAAACATCAGACTAAAATGGTATCCTGGGTTAGAAGGTGACAAGTCTGTGAAGAACAAGGCAGCAGGTACGGGGATGGTGGGTGGCATCTGTGAAGGAGGAAGGGCTCTCTGGGAGCGTCCTCCTCAAGCACAGACACGAAGCGATCTCCTGAGGGCTGCACTTGCCTGCAGGAAGAGGCCCAGAAAACATCCTAGGCATGGGCAGGTCACACCCGGAGCGAACTGCACAGGCCATGTAGCTGGAGGGGAGTCACAGAGGGGCGGACTCGGGAGAAGACCAGCGAGGTAACAAAGAAGAAGGTAAATTGCATAAGGCCTTGTAAATGGTCACGTTAAAACAACAGTGAGAGAAAAATCTATAAATGCTCAAATTTATAAACAGACTCGATATTGCACTGAGCATCAGGAGTTTTTCCAGGATTAGGCAAAGGCAGCAGAAGTGATTTCTTTTATTGGAAACCATGTGGCCAACTGGATGTTATATAGCTGGCTCTAGTAAAACAGGCTTATCAGGCTGGCTCTTGTACAAGCCAATATTGCCGGTTTAATTGAACTCATATGTGTGGGGCACTGGTTATGTCTACCTAACCCTGAGTCTCTGCAGGCACGTGCCTGGCCATTTCCTTCATCTGGTAAGAGGGCTCCAATTGAACAATAGAGCCACGTGGGAAGTTTTTTAAAATTCCAGTCGAGACCAATTAAGTCAGAATTTCTGGGGTTGGAACTAAGCATCAGCACTTTTAAAAATTGATTCTCAGGGCCTTAGTGCACTTTAAAAATCACTTCTTCATCTTCTACCGATCATGAAGAATAGGGGAAAATGGTGTGCTGCATCATCTAAAAGTTTCTAGCCCAGTACTCAGGCTCTTTGCTGTTCAAATCTCCCCTTTCTGTCTTCCACCCTATTCCTGTCTCAAATAATGCCTTCATTTCTGTTACGCTTCTCCACAGTTCTTGTCATAACCTTAAGCCTTCCAGAACAGTGTCCCATGCCCCATCAACTTGAGCTAAATCCCATAGGTCTTAAAGGACTCGTTCTACCCCGTGTGACATCTTTTTGGAGCCAGCCAGCCTGACGTGATGACTACTGTCCGCTCACCTCCTGAACCACGTACTCTAGACCAGGGCTGGCAAACGTTTTCCCTGTTTTATTAATATGTATATATGCGATACATAATGTTTACAATGAGCTTGAGTATTTTGTGCACATGCATGTCACATCAGCATTACACAACCCTCCCCTCTCCCTTTGGTGACCCTTCCATGCCTTCTCCCTCCCCCAACTCCCTATTCCCCACATTTAGTTCTATGAAATGAGAGTATTTTGGCTTTCTCATATTTAGAGAAACCATTTGATATTTATTTTTTAACTATTTTTTAAGACAGGGTCTCACTCTGTGGCCCAGACTAGGCTTGGACTTGCGGAAATCCTCCTGCCTCAGCCTCCCAAGTACTGGGACTACAGATATGCGCCCCCACAGCCGGCTTATGTGGTGCTGGGGAATCAAACCCAGGGCCTTGAGCTTGCTAGGCAAGCACTTTAACCGCTGTGCCATTCCTCCAGCACCATCTTTTGATGTTTAACCTTCTGTGTCTGGCTCACCTCACTGAGCAGGATGGTCTCAAGCTGCATCCATTTACTTGCAAAACCCTCAAAATCTTCTGTCTTAATAGATGAGTAGTACTTTGTTACGTACATATGCCACAATATTTGTATCCACTGGGTATTTTGGTGTCTTCCATATTTTAGCTATTGTTAGTTGTGTAGCTATGAACATAGTACACAGGTATCTTTTTATACGATGCTTTTAAATCTTGTGGGAAGATTCCCAGAAGAGGTATCACTGGATCAAAAGGGATATTTATTTTCAGCCATTACAAGAATTTCCATGATGCCCTCCACAGTGATTGTACCAGATTACACTCCCACCAGCAGAGTAAGAGGCTTCCCCACAGCCTTGCCAGCAGAGATTGCTGTTCGAGTTCTTGACGTATGTCATTGTCTCTGGAGTTAGATAATAGCTTAGTGATGTTTTGATTGGCATTTCTCTTATGGCTAAGCATGTTGAACATCTTTTCATATATTTACTGGCCATTTGAACTTCTGCATCTGAAAACTGTCTGTTCATTTCTGCTGCCTCTTTACTTAAATCAGGCCTTTGAATTTCAGGGATTATTTTTCTTCAGTTCTTTGTATATTCTAAATATTAGCCTCCTCTTGAGGTATAGGTGGTGAAAATTATTTTCTATTTTGTTGGTTCCCTCTTCGCTCTGTTGATAATCTCCTTTGCCATGCCAAAAACCACATGATCATCTGAACTGATGCAGAAAGGCCTTTGACAAAATCCAACATCCATTCATGATAAGAACCCCGAGGAAGAAAGGTATAGAAAGACATTACCTCAAACTAATAGAAGCCATATATGCCATACCTACTGCAAATACCCTAGTAAATGGGGAGAAATTGAAAGCAATCCTGCTTAAATTAGGAACACAACAAACCTGTCCGTTTTCACTGCTCTATTCAACATGGTCCTCAAACACCTGGCCAGAGCAATCAGACAAGAGCATGAAGTAAAGGGAATATATATATTGGAAAGGAGGAAGTTGAACTAGCCTTATTTGCACATGATATGATTATCTACATAGAAGACCCCCAAAACTCCATCAAATAATAAACAAATTCAGCCAAACTTCAGGCTACAAAACCAATACTAAAAAATCAGTAGTATTCGTCTATACTAAAAATGAATCCACCGAGAAATATCTCAGAAGAATAATTTCATTCTCAGTAGCCCACCAAAAAATTAAATACCTAGGAGTAAACCTAACTAAGACAATGAAGGACCTCTGCAAAGAAAACTATATTACACTGAAGAAAGAAATTGAAGAAGATATCAGAAAATGAAAAGACACCCCCTATTCTTGGATAGGCAGAATATAGTGAAAATGAATATACTGCCCAAACTGAAATACAGATTAAATGCAATCCCCATGAAAATACCAATAACTTTTTTTCAAAGAACTTGAAAGAACAATTCTTAAATTTATTTGGAACCAAAGGAGACCTAGGGTAGGCAAAGCCATACTGAGTAACAAGACAAAGGCAGGAGGCAGCACAATTCCAGACATTAAGTTGTAGTACAAAGCAAGAGTTCTAAAAACTATATGGCCCTGGCATAAAAACAGAGAGGCTAACCAATGGAACAGAACTGAGAATGCAGAGATTAAACTCAAGTGCCCTCAGCTACCTGATCTTGAATAAAAGCCAAAAGGATACACTCCAAAATGCTTCTTCAGCAAATGGTGCTGGAAAAATTGGAAATCCACATGCAGAAGAAAGAATATAGACACACACCTGTCACTGTGCACCAAAATCAAATTGAAGTGGATCAAAGACCTAGATATCAAAACTGAAACGCTGAACCTTCTGGAAGACAAATTAGGCAAAAATCTACAGGATCTAAGTGTAGGCAAGAAGTTTTTTTAATAAGACATCTAATGCAAAAGAAATAGCTCCCAGAATCAATAAGTGGGATTATATCAAATTAAAAAGTTTCTGCATGGCAAGTGGGCAAACTTTTTCTTTAGGGCCAGATAAGATTTATTTTCAGCATGTGTACCGTATCTCTCTTGGAGCTATTCAGCTCTGCAAACTCAAAATGAAAACAGTCTTAGGCAATAAGTAAACAAGTGGATGTGGCTGTTGTCTAATAAAACATTATTACTAAAACAAGGCCCTTAACCTGTCAGACTCTGCTCTAGGTTACTGAGGTGACACTGAGCCTGTCCCACTCTGTATTACTGGAGATATTCTTGTTGGTGTCATGTCTCCCAGCTGGACTGTAGGTCCTACCCAGGAAGAGAAGAGGCTTCATGAATTTTCTCAGGCACTTTCAAAACAGCACTTTGTAACAGGGCTTTGACTGAGGATCTTGTTGAGTCATTTCCATCTCTTATTTCAATTCTAATTGTAGCTTTATCATCTGTTCCCACAGACCTCCACCTTAACCCTACAAAACACACTTCCTGATTCTCCCAGTACAGAATGGATCAGGCACTTCCTGAGTCTAGTAAGGAGGAAACACACATACAGTGATACGCAGTGAGTCCTGCTAGGCCACATCTGTTGGCTCGCCAATTTGCATCATCATCTTTTACAAGACTAAAATCATCACTACTTCCTCTCCAAAGAGTTGTGGGAACAGCAAGCCCTGATGGTCAAAGGTTAGATGATAATTAATCCACAATGGAGACCCACCCAGGAGGTAGCAAAGAAAGCGATGCCAAGGAAGAGCAAGGTGATGCAAAGGGGAGGACCAGCATCCTTGATGAGGAAAGGGAAAAGAGGAAGATATTTATCCTAACTCTTTTCAAAGAGACAAGAGTGGGCATCTGTTTCCTCATTTATCCTGGGAGGCTGGGGTCTTATGTTCCCAAAAAAATGCTTTTGATATCCTAAATCCTTGCCCATTAAGAAGAAAGGTCAGTATTTTCTGATTGTTCGTGGCACATGCTTATGTATTTTTGTCTTTATTTTTTTAAAGTAAAATCCCAAGTGGAGAATAGAGACCCCACCAGGCCTTCTAGAAGCTCTATAGCACACAGATGTAGAACTCAGCCAGTATTTCAGGGGGCATTTATGAGGAAGCCACAGGAAGAAGTACAGCAGTTGTTTGGACTGGACTACATACCCATAAATATAAAGACACCAGAGTGTAAGTGACACTTAAAATAGTTGGACAGAGAGGGAAAGGCAGTAAATCTCCCTGCCGAGCCACTGTTCCAAGGCATAGTGAGCATCCAAGAATATAGTTATTTTAAGACTCCAGATAGTCAGGAAACAGGGACCTTGAGAAAACTCACATTTGCTCCTGCCCTTTCCCGGCACCAGGACACAATTCCCAGGCCTGTGTGCCCTCCCCACTGTGGCCAACGGGAGTGACGTGAATGAGTCTTATGTCTCTGAAATAGACAGGTATTGAAAGTCCATCAGTGGGAAAATGAGGAACTCTACACTCTGCCTAATAAATCCTTCTTCTATGCTGAAATGGCTCTTGAAAATACCCACTCTCGCTCTGTGCCTCTTGTGTTTGTGTGGTGCTAGCGTGGCAGTTTTACAGCAGCCCCGGAGCCCGGAGACAGGAAGGTAGGATTACAGCCAAGGCCTTGCTGTGGGCTGTGAAAGGAGGGACTTTGCCTCCGTTCTCAGCCAACATTCGAGTAGAAGATGGAGTACTTCAGTTAGAAGATCCACTTGCAAATCTTCAGCATCTAGTTCCCCATTTGTAAAGAACACCCAGCTCAGAGAATGAATTATAGTGAGGGATAAATGAAAAGCCATGCACAGTGCAGCCAGTGTGGTATAAAGTAAATGCTAATATATGTTAATTTTTGCCTGCATCTCCTCCTCCTCTGTTGCAGATCTAAGGTGTCCATTCTCTTCTTCACAGGGATCTATTAATACTTCTTCCTTGGATATAAACTAGATCCTGTTTGCCATCTTCAGTGTACATTACTGACCAGGAAGTCATTCAGGAAATAGTTGGTCACACTAGATTCTGGGTAAGAGTGGAGATGACCTTTGTCACAAGTACTTCTGGCATTAAGGGACTTCCTAGTTGGGAGGGAGGGATCGGTGTAGCAGGAATGGGGAGAAAGAGGTTTCGGTAGATGAGGGAAGGCGACAGAATGCTGAATACCTGCTCTGTTCATTCATAATAAAATACCAAGTCTCAGTCCTCTTCTGAGTTCTCTTCCCATCGCTCCATCCATTCCCATGCAGTCTCTTGGGGTTTCCACAGACACCAAAGAGCACCATGATTAGGAGCTGGCTCTGAAGCCAGAATGCCTGGGCTCTGTCACTTCCAACAGTTGCATGACCTTGGGTAGATTATGCAAGTTCTCGCTGCCTTTGACTGTAAAATAGAGGTGGTAAGTGCGTACAACCCCAACCAGGGCTTTAGAAAGGCTAAAGCAATTTATGTACAGCCCTCAGATGGGTACCTGGGAACACAGTCAGCATGAGTCACTGTCGTTTCTCTCTGGGGTCTTGCCCAGCCTTGTCTTCTTAAAATGGAGGAGTGGGAATTGTCGGGGATGTACTTTGAGGCTGGGTACTAGAAGCAAGGAATAAGAAGATGGGTAGACGCAGGCCTCAGTCATCTTACCTTTTCATTAATGTACCCATGTTAATCGGGTCTTCTTTCTTTGATTATTTGCTAGTTAATTTAACTTGCTTTATATCTGAGTTCCTGTGACAGTTGCATCTTATCTCAGGTACATTAAGCAAAGGAAAGGCTTTTTGCCCACTACTGAAGCAAAACAACCAAAGGAGTGTGAACTTGAAAGAGATTTGTAGTCAACCTGCATAACCCTCCTGTCCTGCTGGTGAGGAGTGACAACTGGCCTCTGGGGACTGATTTGTTAGAATCACATGAGACTAAGCAAATAGAAATATTTTGTAAATTCAAAAGCACTCTCTAAAATGTAGTGATTGTCTTATTCCTGGGGCACCACAAAAGGTAGGATTTAAGGGGCCCCAGGAAGATAAAACTCTTGGACAAGATTCCAGGCTGCCTTCTGCCTCAGAGCAGTTTTCTTACTTAGTGTTCTTTGCTACACACTGGAATATAGATTGTGCTGTTTCCTTAAGGGACCTTGGGGAGGGAGGATGCTGACTCCTTTGGAGAAGGTTGCTCATGAACTCCACAGTCTCCGAAGCATCTGAGTAGACTTCATTGGGAAATGGGATCTACGCAGCACCAGGAAGGATACAGGAGATTTGACAGGCCAAGAAAGGAACGTAGCTGAGAATCAGAATGCCTCAGTGAGAGACTGGGAAGAACACAGAGCACAGGGACAACTTTCTGTTCTAAGTTTAGTACCTGGCCTGCAGAGCCCAGGTGCCTGGACTCACTTGGTGTGTGTGTGCAAACAGTTGACTATAATGGAAACAAAATACAGCAGGGCCTTTCTCCAACCAATGAGTTTGTAATCTTTTACCTTCTCATATGCTATATCCTCCTATGTTTGTTAGAGTTTGGAAAAGCTAAATTTAGCTAATATTATAGAAAATGAATTTTATCTCCAATCATATTAGCTGTGGTTAATCTTTTATGAAGCAGAATAACTGCTAGAAAGCTTCTGCCTTATTGTGTGATTTGTTTTCTAGATAGGAGTTTTGAAATCATTCCCAACACACGCACACCCTTCCTCTCCTTGCGATCTGCAGTTGCTGTCATCAGTATTTTAACCTTAGGACCCAAAGGCTCCTTAGCTCTAAGTCCCCCACCCCTGCCCACCCTGAGCTAAAAGCAACTCCTTTAATTTTACTTTACCCTTGAAAGTTTTTTTTTTAAAGCATGATTTTCTTTGGAGTATAAATTTAAGTATGCCTTTAAAATGTTTCAGAAAGTACCTTCCAGATACATAAAGCCTGGCAAACCAGTTGCCTGTGAGGAGAGCAGCCAGGTAGTTGGGGGGAAGGAGATGAGGAACCATTTTCACATCACTCCCTTTGGCACCTTTCTGATTCTGAACCAAATGTATGTATTAAGTATTCAAGAATAAATGAAGAAAATCTGTACTGGAAATCTAGTTCAGCTCCACAGATATCTCCTGCACATCCACTGTGTGCCAAGAATTCAGAGATAGCCTGACCCTCACCGAGCTTGCAGATTGGCTGTCCCACTCCACGGAGCTCAGAAGTAGAGCTGGTGGCTTGGAAAACACCTTCTCCCTGGGCTGGGAGTAAAGGGCCAGACTCACATCTCGGCACCATTCAAATCCCAACCAGGAATACATGGGTGTACTTGGGTTTCATTTTTGTGTAAATGTTGCATGCTTTCATTCTGGGAGCGACACTTTGCCAAGGCATCCCCACATAAGGGGTGGGGGCTTCATTCTGGAAACCATAAAAGGATTTTCACTGTCTTTGAAAACCTATACAGCTTTAAAATAGTTTTGCTGACTATCTGCTGTTTCCACCCACTATGACCTTTCAAAAAAAAAAAAATCTTTGAAAGTATATCAAGACAGAGGTACACTAGGCCAAAGGAAAAATAATGATAACAACTGTACTCTCGTTCATGAAATATAACCTAGTAATGTGTCTATATCTGCCTAAGACTAGAAACTCTTCCAAGCCTCACCTTTAATACCTTAGCAAGATATGCAGAAAGTTTTAGCTCCAAAAGTTATTCTGTCAAGAACCTTTTCATGTGAAAATTCACTATGATTACGGAATTCCTCGCTTCTCTGCTGGCAGTGCCGCTCACAAATAATGAGCTCCCTGTGTGTTTTGTTGCCAAAGAGATAAGACTAACATTTCATTCAAGGCCTTTTTGGAACATGGCCGAGACTATTGTGCGTAAAGTGTGACTCTTTGAAGTGTATCAGGAAAGATAAACCAGCACAAGCCTGTGTGTCTGTTGTTCTGCCAGGTTCCTAAGCCCAGAAGAAAACTGTAGGTCCCGCAGAAAATGACCATCACATTTGTATATTCACAGTAAAGACTGCACATCCTCTTACTTCCTGTCCTTGTAATCCCATTGTTTTCCACGTTAATGAACTTGTCAGGCACCTCAGACCCTCCCTTGCTGCCATGATTCAGACTCTGGCTCATCATAATGCAAAAATGCTTACGGGGGCAGAGTGTAGCACACTGGTTAAAGCGCTTGGCCTACCAAGTGTAAGGCCCTGGGTTCAATGACCCAGCATCCCATAAATTGGGTGTGCTAGTGCATGCTTATAATCCCAGTACTTGGGACCCTGAAGCAAGATTGCCAGGAGTTTGAGGCCAGCCTGGGCTACATAGTGAGTTCACAACCAGCCTAGACTACAGAGCAAGACCCTAACTCAAATAATAATAATAAAGTAAAATAAAACCTTATCGGGGACATTCAGAGAACCACAGGTTTTACTAAAGAGTTTCTGCTGAACATACTGAAATCATTCCTAAAATAGTACAGACACAGAGAAAGACAAAAATATAAAAATTTAAAGTGGAGGGAAAGTAAAATGAATTTTTATTAAATAATCATCATGGAGATTTTCTTTAGTTGTTTAGTCAGTTGAGGACTTAAAAGTGTTATATAATACTTGATTTGTGTATAAAATTGTATTTTTGGTCAATTGAAATGCAAATTGCCATTCATATTTGCAGATTTCACATCTAAGGATTAAAACAACTGCAGGTCAAAATATCTGGAGAAGATGTGCTAAACATATACAAATTTCTTTCTTGGCACCATATCCTAAGTAATACAACAATTTGTATTGCATTTACAATGCATTAAAAGTAATCTAAACATGAGTTTAAGTATTTGGGGAGGGGCATAGGTTGTATGCAAATCCTGATCTTATGTCATATAAATGACTTTGGCATCCATAGCTCTCAGTATCCAAGAGTCCTGGAGTCAGTCGCCTTTGAATATGGAAGAACAACAAATTTTTCAGCCTTATTCAGACACTTATAATTTGTCTAATGAAACTTTGCCTTAAGGAACATTTAGTTTTATAATTAAGTAAGCAATCAGATGTTTTGACAAACTTCAGGTTTTTGTTTTAAATCAGAGAAGAAATCATCAACATTCAAATAAAACAAAGTTATGTTACATATTTTGAATCGACTATACTATGTAGTAGCTGGAGAAAACACTTATTTTCAGAGCAGAAGCTGGGTGGAGTAAGAATGGTAACTTGTCCAGAAGTCATGGGACACACGCAAAATGAAACTCTGAGTACCAGCCCCATTTTCCAAGCCATCAGCAACTTTGCTGTGTCAGCCGCTAATGCTGACCAACTGCCCCGTCCTCCAAGTGCTAAGGCCCTGGCATGCACAACTGACTTCTATTTCACATATTCTATTTCTTGATTCACAATCAGAATTTCCTTTTCCATTAATGTACTCTAATTTTTAAGTAATTTCATTTTACAAAGAAGTTGGAAGTATAATACAACAATTTTTTTCTGCCCACTCCATCTGAATATACATTACTAACCCCGTATTTCTTCGAGGTTTGTCAATTGTCCCAGCAATGTCCTTAGAGAGAAAAAAAATCGATCACATGCTGCATGCTGCGTTTAGTTATTCTGTGTCTTAAGTCTTCCATCTGAAACAATTTCTTGGACTTTTATGACTATGACACTTAAAATGACAGATTTGGTATTTTAAATTATGTCCCTCACTTTAGATTTGTTTGGTGTTTGCTCATAATTAGATTCAAGGTGTGCATTTTGGTAGGAACCTCCCACAAGGGGCGGCCCGCGTCCTGGGCTCTTCCCATTGCGCCCCCCACCCCCACCATGGTCGTGACTGTCTCTCGCACCATTACTGCTGCTGCGCTTGCCAGTAACTTGATGCAGGGGGTTCTTCCAGGCTTTTGCATTGTGAAGTTGCTCCTTTTCTCTTGTAATTAAGAAGCATTTTATGGGGAGGTGCTTTAAGGGGATGGTTAATATTCCATTCCTACTGAATTTATTTTTTAATTTTTTATTTACATAGCACATCCCTTTCCCCTCCCACTCCCACCCCAAGTCCTCTTTCCCTCTCCACAAAGTCTATCTTCTTACTTCATTCCATCTCTCTTTTACTTTTTTTAGGGTTTGGTTGTCTTAGAGAAACTACACAGTATTTAAACTTCGGTCTGATTCATTTCACTAAGCATACTGGTCTCAAGGTGCATCTGTTGTCCTATAAATGACTCAAATTTATCATTCTTTATGGCAGAGCAGTACTCCATTGTGCAAATACACCACTATCTTCTTTATCCATTCTTCTGTTGTTGGACACATTAGCCCCTTCAAAGATTTGGCTATTATAAGTTGTGTTGCTATAAACATGGATACGCATATATCAATGTTGTATAATGCCTTTAACTCTTTGGGAAAGATACCTAGAAGAGGTGAGGCTGGGTCAAATGGGATATCTATTTTCAGTTTTTTGAGAAATCTCCATACCGCTTTCCATAATGGATTGTATCAGTTTACAGTCCCACAAACAATGTAGAAGGGTTCTTTTTTCCCCACAACCTCACCAGCATTTGTTGTTTTTCATATGCTTAATACCAGCCATTCGTACTGGACTTAGAACCTTGGTGTTGTTTTAATTTGCATTTCTCTGGTGGCTAAAGATGCTGAACATTTTTTCATGTATTTATTGGCCATTCAGACTTCTGAGAACCATTTATTGATTTCAGCTGCCCATTTTTTATTGAATCTTTTCTTTTGGATGGTCTAAATTTTTTTCAGTTCTTTGTATTTTCTTGTTAATAATCCTCTGAGGAAGAGTTGCAAAAATTTTTTCCTTTCTGTCAGTTTCCTCTTCACTCTGTTGTTTCCTTCTCTGTGCAGAAGCTTTCAAGTTCGAAATAATCAATTTTGTTGTTGTTGTTGTTGTTGTTCTGGGTGCTTTGGGTGTTTTATTGAAAAAGTCTTTGCCTATGCCTAAGTCTTCGAGGGTTTTGCCTATTTTTTTTCTTCCAATAAATTCAATGTTTGCATTTTAATTATTTGATTTTGGTACAAGGTGGAAAATGTGAGTCTAGTTACATTCTTCTGCGTGTGGCTAGCCAGTTTTTCCAGCAGCATTTGTCAGAGAGGTTATCTTTATTCCAGTACATGTATTTGGCCCCATTGCCAAAAACCAGATGGCTGAGGTACTTGGGGATGTCTCTGAAACCTCTATTCTGTTCCGTTGATCCACCTATCTGTTTTCATGCCAGTACCATGTGGTTTTTATCACTGTTGCTTTATAATATAATTTGAAATCTGATATTTCTATGCTTCCTGCTTTTATTTTGTTGCTTAGGATTGTTTTGGCTACTCTTGGTCTCTTATGGTTCCACATAAGATTTTCAAACATTTCTATATCTGTGAAAAATGCTGTTGCTATCTTGATTGAGGTTTCATTGAATCAATTTTGGTTGTATGGCCATTTTGACAATGTTGATTCAGTCTTTCTAAGAACAGGAGATCTTTTTTCATTTTCTAAAAGTCTGTTTGATTTCTTTTTTCAAAGTACTATGGTTTACAGTATAGAGGTCTTTCATTTCCTTAGTGAGGTTGATTCTTAGATATTGGAAGGAACAATGTTTAGGATAATTATCTCTAAGTAGTAAAATTCGAGGGATGTTTAAATTTTTATAGTTTTATAAACTTTATGAAAAACATCTATTGATACTTTTTAAAGCAGATGATTGAAGCTTTTAACTAGGAAAGAGGACATTGAATTCATCTTGTTTCTGTTGTAAAAAATGATTGTTTTCTTTGGAGGTGGAAGATGTCTCAATCAGACAGTTAGTGGTTAATTCCACCATTGTTTCTCAGTATACAGAAACCCTAATGATGGCTGGCCTTGAATAAAACCTACACTGAAACCTCTTTATGAATAAAGTTTTATTTGGGCACAGCCATGCCAATTCATTTAAGCACTTCAGTGGCTGCTTTCAGATTACAATGACATAGCTGAGTAGTTATAAAGAAGGCCATATGGTCCACAAAATCTAAAATATTTACTATCTAGGCCTTTACCAACTTCTGCTTTAGGCTTTCTTGCCAACAAAGGAAATTTTAGTATTACTGAGTTTTTAATAGAGTTTTATTTGTCAAAGCACAAAGTCAGAAAGCAGTATGCGAGCTTATTATCAAGAGCACCTTTCCTTCCCACCCCTTTCTTCCACCATCATAATCAAAATAATCCATTGGGGGGGGGGAGAAAATCTTACTACTATAGGAAAAAATTGTTTTTCTCTATATATATTTTAGGATTTCCCAACTTTAATCTTTAGAAGGATCTAAGGAACAAAACTAATAAAATGCTAATTCTGCATTCAAGTGCATATAAGGGTCCAAAAAAGCTACGAAAGAATAGATATAATCCGTCCCCCAGACTGAGTGTCCTCCTCCTGCCCCACCCTTAACCTTTGGCTTTTCTCTTTTTGCTGTCTTAGAATAGCTTTGAGGAGCTCAGTGGGAATAATAGGCCTCACTTCCATCAGTTACAAGGAAGTCAGGTACACACCGCTTTTTTTTTCTCCACCCTTTTTCCTAACGTGTGTGTGTGATACATGATATTTCCAGTGAAGTTACTTGAGTATTTTGTGCACCTTTATATCACATCAACATTACGATCCCTTCCCCTCACCATTTTTGGCCCTCCCACATCCTGCCCTAACTCCCTCCATCACACCTTTTTTGATCTTTAGAATGCCAGTATTCTGGGTTTCCCAATTCAGAGAAACCATACGATATCAAAATACATTTTCACCGATTGTGGTGGTGCGCATCTATAATCCCAGCACTTTGAGAGGATCACAAATTCAGACTCAACCTAGGCAAGTTAGTGGCTCAGTGAGTCCCTTTCTAAAAATAAAATACAAAAGAGGGCTGGGCATGTAGTTCAGCCCAAAAAGAATAAATTTAATCAAGAAGTTACCTATTCCCAGCTGAGCAGCATGTGCTTTTGACCTCACCCAGGCCCTAGATTGCACCATATCCCAGGTTGCTTAAGAGATGATGTTGGTTTTAGAGCCTCTAAAGCCAAGAGACTTTCCAAGATCGGAATTGGCTCCAGGGATCCAAACCATGTTACCTCTCCCTTCTGCCTTCACTAAATGCTCCGGAATCGTCTCTGAAATATACAGAGACAGCACAGACACGGGAGCCACACCCAAAGGGGATTAGGAGCCAAAACCAAATCTACACTACAAATGTATGTTGCAAGACAAATATGAGGCATCTGGACTGCTACTGTCTGCTATTTAGGTGCCTGCCCCAGTGCTGCTGTAGCCTTGAGTCTGGGCTGTTAAATTTCTGACCCTGACTTTAGAGGATGTCTCTATTTATGGGTCCTTGAAACCCCGCACATTCTCTGAGCTTGGCTGCAAGGCAGACGTCACCTGCCAGACATATTATTGTCCCTACAAGCCAGCCAGTAGCGCGCCCTTCCACACACCCGTCTCAGGCCACCTCTGCCCTCCCCTCAGGAGCTCCAGTGGCTCTCATCCCTGGCCCAGCTTGCCTTCAGCATCCCCTTTATGCACCTCACTCGCGGTGTTTATTATTTCTTTAGTTTGTTGAGAAGATTCTGAAGGCTCAAGCCCCAGGAGACCTATATGGGAGTAACAAACTTCAGAAAGGTCTGCATGCTGCCTTAGCAGCCCCACCCCAGTGGAGCCGCTGGAATTCCTAGTCAGCAGTCACTCCTTCCTGTGACTTGCCGCTGAACCCTGGGCTCTGCCCTGGGAGTCCCTCAGGACACCTGCCATGAATGTTAGCCATTCCTCATCCCCACTGCTGTTCTGTGGCTTTGGTTCAGCAGAAGGGAACTGAGATGGGGTGTAAACGGGACTGAGAGCAGACCTGCTTTGTGTGCGTGTGGGTTTTTTATTTCTTTTGCAAAGACTCTTGCCCACAAACAGAGCCAAACCTAGCCTGTGTTCATGAAAGCATGTTGGCTCCGGGTTGCTGCTGGCTTTTGTCCCTTCCCGCCCCCACCCTATCTGGCTATTTGCTAGCTTCCCTCTCTCCGTTGGCTGGTGTGAGGCTGTGCGAGCAACTCTGTTACTCAGGGGAAGAGACTATGGGAGAAACAGTCATTTCCTTCTCAGAGCAGTAGCGCCTTGATTAGTACAGGGCACTGCTCGAAAGTCCTGAAACAACGATTCATTTCAGACTGAATGTGAAACATTAGCCGCACTCCATCCAGACTCTGGACTCGTAGATGTGCTGGATAAGTAGGCAGAGAGGGGAGCTCTGACCTGGGCCGCCGTGACGACATGGTGTGCCCAAGCACGATCCGCACTGTGTGGCTCATTAGGAGGCCATCTCTTCAGCGCATGCCTCAGCTTAGGCAGCCGGCAGCCAGGCCCTCTGCGGGTCATCCTGCTCTTCCCTCCTGTGAGACAGGTAGCATCTGCCAGAAACCAGAGGGTAGTCAGCTGTGGACTTACAAAGCCAAAAAGCTGAAACGTTTTGAAAACACTGATAGGCTTTTAAAAGGTGCGTTTTTATGCCAAGGCCTACTGGAAGAGAAAGGCACAGGAGAACTCTTTGTGTTATCTGCTCACAACTTAAACCCTAAGCAATTTTTACTGTGAATTTTAAAAAGGGAACTGATTTTCTAGAGCCTGCCTTTGACTCCCCAGGCAGCCCTGGATCGCATGATGTTCACAACCACCAAACTCTGCCTTAGACGGCGCAACCCAACTTTCGCAGCCAAGACTGCATGTACACATGTATCAGATGTGAGCATCTTATTTTCTGTACCTGTAAAGGAAGAGCCTAGGTCCTCAAGCCTGGTCCTGGTCACTAAGAAATAACTAAGTCACTTTGGAGAGAGCAAGGCCTAATCAAGTCATAAATCTGGATGGAGCTACTTTTCGTGCAGAGAAATGTATCAGGTTCTTCCACCAGATGCCCAGGAGCATGGGAGTCATTAGTGTACCCCCTGCCAATGGAAACCCAAAGCTTGCCCTAGAGGTAAAAAGACATTTGGGGAATGGAAAATGGGCTTGTATGGTTCCATTTTTCCAGGAATGTTTTAAAGTTAGGTTTTTTTGGGCAACTGTGCATGGGAATCGTCTTGGCCTGGTTATTTGACCAGCTCATTGGGAGGTCTCGGAAATCGGAGTAAGAATTAAAGTTGCTTGTCTTCTTCCACAGCCTTCTGGGGTCCAGCTGACAAATGGGAGTAAAGAGCTGAGTTTTTCCAATATAAATTAATCATTTCTCTCAGCCTACTTCCTGGTGCCAGTTCCCACTCATTCTCCAGTGCTTGAGACCATCTCTGTTACCCAAGGGGACACCGACCTGAACGGAGCGGGAGCCACCGAAGGCACTGAAGCAGCATCCCTGCCTTTTGCAGTCCCCACACAGCCTTCGAGTGAGCCCCACACATCCCTCAGACCGCTAGCAGAATGGAAAACCCTCTATAAATTTTAAAGCACCGAGTGTTTTCCAGTTTTGTAAAATTAAATTAAGGACTCCCAGACTGACTACACCAAGTGCCAAGTTTCATCCCAGCACACATCATTTTTATAGTGAGTTTTAACTCCGTGAAAAATACAGGATTATAATGAAAATGCTGACAGGCCTGGAGCCAGCTCATGAAGTAATAATGCCACGTCCTTAATATTTTTACACAGCATGTCCTAATCTGCCACAGCTTTCTTTTCCTTTAGACAGCGGTCAAACAAGTGGAAATCCCAGAGTATTCCTTCTTTCTTCTCTTTTGGGTTATATGTTCCCAATTCCAAACCATACTTCTCTGTGTACTGCTTTCAGTCCAGTTACAGTTTTTGCTCTTTATCAAACCTAGCTGACATTTTTCTAAGATATTTGGCTGAGAAGGCAGAGAAGGAAAGGATATGCCCTCAAAAACATCACTTCTGCCCATGAAGGCTCAGAGCTCATAAAAATGACCTCGGGATGCACGGCTCACTAGAGTGATGGACAGCAGTAAGTGCCAGAGTTGGCCAGACCCATCCTGCAAAGAAGCCCACAAACCAAGCCATTTGCCAAAACTCCTGCTGATTTTTAGCCCTTTAACTCAACAAAAAAGAATCCACTGAGTAATGATTGTGACTTCAGAGCTTCTTTCAAAACAGGTGCCTCAAAAGCAACCCCATCCCTCTGCCCTTAAGGTTAAGCAGCAGCTTCTGCACCACCGGCAGGGAAGTTGGAAACCAGTGGTGTCTGTCTTCCAGTTTCTACCCTCATGTTTCTTCCACTTATCAAATGCAGGGCTGTTTTTCTGAGTTAGGCCATTTTAGTTCCAGAAACTTGGGACAGAAAGGTAAAGTCAGTGAGGTCAACTTGACGGAGCAGGTCTGTCAACTCGTACATATCCCAGGTCACAGCTGGCCTGCTGCCCTGGCCTTGCTGGGGTTATTGACTGACCACATTGAGGGCAGATAGTATTGCGAACTCCTGTACACCTCTGGCGCATGCCTTCCTAAATGCAAAAACCCTGCCTCCTTCCCTGTGTCCTACCACTGCGTCGAGATGTCAGAGCCACGAGAAGGGATGTTTTTGCCTACGCTTAAGGTAAAATCAGCCACGAATAAAAAGAGGAAGAAACTTCTCATATAATTTGGTTTTCTGGGTGGATGTATCACCTCCATTCTAAACAGTTCTCGCTTTCCATTAAAACTGGGGAAAGTAGACGAAACGAGACGGAGAAAAGCTTCTTTACACATGTGACTCACACCTGGCTTTGACCCAACTGAGAACCACAGTGGGCCTAGGAAGGAGGCCTAAAGGCAATATTTTCTTTCTCTGGTTAAGAACAGTTGATAGAAGAGACTTTCGGCTGCCAGAACTCTCATTAGCTAGGCAGCCTTCCCAAGCGCAGCTTCCTCATCGGCCACCTAACGCCTCGGAGCCTTTAATAGCTGAGAGCTGAGTAGCCATCATTCCAACGGATAGTCCATTTCCCGGGGTAAGCACTGAGGTTTGGATGATACAAATGGATGGCACTCATGTAGCCAGAAGGGAATCAGAAAAGGGAGGTGCCAGCCCCCTCCATGAAGCATTATAAATAGGAGAGGGTAAGCAGAGGGTTATTATGTGGCCTTTTTGGAGGTGTGGCAGGTATTAGCACACAGGTTTGGATGTCCTTGTGAATGGCACACAGAAGAATTGCTCGCCTTCAAAGCATGATTGATACTTCTTCTGCCTTAACAAATGAGAAACGTCCATGACAGAGGAACCCTGGTACAAGCCAGGTTTTCTCATTAGCAATGAAACATAGCTAATTACTCACTGGGAACATACGCAGTGGGAATTCATGTTAGAGTCCTCATGTTGACTCTTGCTGTGGCCAATCCTTGGAGACCACAGCAGACACACTAAGACCTGCACATCAGTGCAGTCAGAAGAACAGGGGCTGCACTGCATGTGCCCAGGGAGTCCCAGTCCTGAGCACGAAGGAAGACCTGAAGGAGGGTAACCCGTGTTCAGCTAAAAAGCATGAAAAGAAGAGTTAGCAATGGCAGAGGACTGGCAGTTCTGCTCAACCTGCTTTGGTTATAACCAGTTTGTGTTGGCCTACACTTAAAAGCAAGAAGCTAGACTGAAAGTTGACTTTTCTGAGACCACTTTCCATTCAGGATGGGCAGTTGCGTGTATTCAAAGTACATTCTCTGTGATCCTTGCCCTGATGTGAAGGAAAGGAACACTGTTTGTACAGCAAGTGGCAACAGCCTCAGGAGCGACACAGCTTTAGAACATACATTCAGCAACTTGTAACAAAGCAATAACTTTGTAACCTCAAACAGCATGAACTTAAGCAGAGGTATGTTCCTGTTTCAAGTCATCGTCTGGAGCGAGGAAAACGTTCCAGGACTGTTCTGGCAACATACCATGTCAGCTAGAATCAGGAATAAAGTTTGTCCAAACTCCTGTGGCCCTGACATCCCCGGAATGTGGCCCTCCTCCAGCCTGGTTACTAAGCTGACTTGCATACCCATTCTGTTCAGCAGAGTGGAAGGAGGAGGAAGAACACGCCGTGTTTTTGTCCTATGAAGCGTACCACTACTTTCTCCTCTCATTCTCCTAAATGTAACATGCTGCACACCTTACCACAGAGGAGGGTGGGGTGCCTCTATTCCAAGCAGCTAGGGACCTAACATCAGAGGCTGGTGCCCTATAATGAGAGGACAGATAGGGGGGACCAGCAGCAGCAGCTTCTGTCTGGATAGGGACCAAACCAACGTGGTTGGACTCAAGGTTGGCAGAAATACAAATGAAATGACCAGTGATTTCAGCAGAGCTAAATGAAGGAAGCTGACCCAGCAAAAAGTTTTGAGTTGGGTGAATTATAAAATATTTGGGAGATATTTGCAAATAGTGGGCTAGAAGAGCAGGGCTATGTTGTTGTTGTTTTTGGTGTGGGTGGGGGTTTTATTTGCTTTTGTTGTTGTTGTTGTTTTGGGTTTTTTGGTTTTGTTTGGTTGTTTGGCTGGTTGGTTAGTTGGCTGTTGGCTTTTGTTTTGTTATATTGCAATACTGGGGAATGGACCCAGGGTCAAGCTTTGAAAAATCCTAAGCTCACAGTTCCCTGGCTTCTTTTCTGTCAACCTTGTTGAGTTTAACTCTACACATATATACCTTCAGCTGATCAAGCCTTGAATTAATTCCACATTTCTGGAGCTTTTGTCTGTATAGTAATCCCATCTGTAGAATTCTACTCAATAACTTCAGGTTGCCTTCAGGTAGCTTCTAACTCTACCCTTTATCTCATTAATTTGTCCAGACTGTTCCATTATGTTTGAGAGAGCTCTCTGTTGTTAATTTTGTACCCCTTCAAAAATGCTGAAATCCCAGCCCCAGTACCTAATGAATGTGCCCTTATTTGGTGATATGGTATGTACAGGTTAAAATGAAGTCATTAGTCCACTAGTCCAGTACAACTGCTATCCTTACAGAAAGGTGACTTCTCACTATAAAGAGAAGCTGGCACTTAAGCAAGAAGACCACGAAGGCTGACATCTCTGCCACCTCAATCAAACATAACTTCCATATAAAACATCTCTCCCGTGAGCCCTTCATTAACATTCTACAGTAATCCAAACAATAGCCAAGATGAGGTCTCTTGGCTATACAGGGGAGAGGAGAAAAAGGGTGCGAATGGTGAGGAAGAAATGGTGTTGAGAAATCTTGGGACCTAAAAGCACTTTAAAGATCTTTTCATCCAAACTTTTTTGTACCTCAAAAATCATCAAATGTTGTCATTTGCATATTTGAAAACAAACCAAAGAACCCATCAAAACCTAAAGTTCTCCTTTGGAATCATGAGTCTCTGAAACTGAATGTGAAACCAAATTGGGTTTCTTTCTATGATTTTCTTAAACAGTGAGCTTCATTTTAACAAGTTTCAGAGTAAGAGGCTTTACTATAAATCAGTTTCTCAAAGACTTCTTAGCTGCTGCTTCCCATTGGGTCTTTCTTGAATTGATTTCCAAGAAGCCTCATCCATGCCAGTGCTCATGCTGGCCTTAGAAGGGATTCTGCCCTTTCTTGTCCCCATCAGCAGATCCTGGGAGCATGCCCAAGACCTAGGACCCAAGTGGGCTGCAAGAAGTATCCTAGCTGCTCAAAGAGAGAGGATTTGCAATGTAATTCCTATGCAAATATGTCTCATACTTAGCTAACTAAGGTCATTGGCTTTCAGATAACTTCATCAGCCAAAGAGAACAACCTGAAGCACCCTCACTCCTTTTTCAGCCTAAATACTCTTTCGTAAAATCATTTCTGATGGGCTTGGGTAAATGACTTGGGGAAAATATGAAAGATTCTCTGGCCAGGTGTCCCCTACCTGGCAGGACATGACAAGTTTCTTACTTAGCGACATAGAGTCTAGTCAGCCTCACCAGGGCTTTGTCTAGACTGACAGAATAAAATGTTGTAGAATGTGTCTGAATTCCATTCCTTCCTAAGGTTGGATAATCTTCCACTATTCATGTATTCTACATTTTACCTATCTGTCCATTGATGAATTTAGGGTTATTTAAATCTTTTGGCAATCATGTACATTGCTGCTATGAATGTTGGTGTACAGATATCTTTTGAGTCTCTACTTCGTATTCTTTTGAAAATGGAGTTGCTGACCTATGTATTAATTCTGTGTTCAATTTTTTGAGGAACTTCCATATTGTTTTTATCAGCAATTACTCTATTTTACATTTTCACTCGTGTTGCAGTTTCAATTTCTTCACATCTTTTGCCAATATTTGTTATTTTGCTGGTGATTTTTTATAGAGATCTTGGTGAGTGTAAAGTGGTAACTTGTGGTTTTAATTTGCATTTGCCTACAGAGTAATTGAATGTCTCTTCATACGCTTACTGGCCATTTATGTACCTCTAGAATAATATCTTCTCAATTCTTTTGCCCATTTTTTAAGTGGGTGGCTTATTTGAGTTGTAAAAGATTAACTTTCTTTTGATCAGTGATTTGCAAATATTTTTGCAACCTGTGGGCTGCCTTTTCATTTACTTGGTATTTTCTTATAATGTACAAAAGTTTTCAATTTTGATAATTTTTTTCATTACTTAAATCATAGAAATTATTGCCTAATCCCAAGTTAAGATTTCTCCTTGTGTTTTCTTCTAAGAGCTTAATACTCTTAGCTCATATGGTTAGGTCTTTTATCCATGTTGAATTAACTTTTGTACACAATATAAGGTAAAGTTACAACTCCATCTGTTCACATATAGATGTCCAGTTTCCTGGCACTATCTACTGAAATGACTGGCCTTTCTTCATTGGATGATATTGACATTCTTTAGAAAATCACTTGACTATATACTTGTATGCATATCTGTCTTTTTATCAATACCAGTTTTGCTGACCATACCTTTATAATAAGTTTTGAAATCAGAAAATATGAGTTCTCTAACTTTGTTGTTTTTTAAGAATTGTGCTTATTCTGGATCCCTTGAGATCCTATGTTTTCAGAATATGTTCCATTTTGACTAACAGTATTTTGAATGTGTTAATCACGTTGAGTGGAACTGACATCTGAACACTATAACATCTTTTGATCTATTAACATCAGATGTCCTTCCATTTATTTATGGCTTCTTTAATTCTGACATTATTTTGTAGTTTTTAGCATAGAAGTCTTTCACTTCTATTTCTATTTTGTGCTGTTGTAAGAGAATACTGTGATAATTATGATTAACAGAAATGTTTGGCTCACGGTTCTAAAGGCTGGAAAATACAACATAAAAGAGCTAAAAGGTTTGCCATTCCGATTCCAAGATGGTGCCTTAAATGTTGTGTCCTCCTCGGTAGAGGAATGCTCTCTCTCTTCACATGATAGAAGACGAAACAAAAGCCCAAAGAAACCCAAAGAGGTCCAACTCACTTTTTGCAACGGCATTAATACCACCCTTGAAGGCAGAACCTTCGTGGCCTAATAACTTCTTAAAGGTCCCAATTGTATTATTGTTACAATAAACTTTAACATTAGTTTTGGAGAGAACAGACATCAAACCATAGCAGCCCAATTGGTAGGTTTATTATTTTTGATGTTACTGTAAATGAAATTACCTTAATTTTCTTTTTGGCTTATTCACTACAATTGTAATATCCATTTCATTTTATCAGCCAGTGAAGTCACATAACCACACCCAAAGTCAGAAGGGAAAGGAAAGTGCAGCCCATTCACTAGGGGAGTGCGGGGAGGTACTGCAGAGCTGCATGGCAAGTGAGTGGATACAGGGAAGAGGAGGGAACTGGTTTCTATAACAACACATCCATACTGACCTCCCTGGGTCAATTTTAGGATTTTTTTCCAGGACCCTCCTTCAAAATAGTCTGTTCCCATCCTCTCACTATACACCACTCCCTCAGAGAAAATGAAGGGAAAAAATAACCAGGGAAAAATGAACTGAGCAAAGAAAGGAGGTAGCAAGGACCTAGATAAATTGGTAGTCCCAGGTAGACAAACAGTAGATATGGGGAAAAGTGCTCAGCACCCGGGGCAGAGAGAAGCCCCGTCACGTGATATTAAGAATGTCTTAGAGCACCTCCAATCCTCAGTTTCCTCCTCTGATGGTGGCCTAGATGGCTTCTAAGGGCCCTTTCTGAAATGACTTCACCATCTTGACAAACTTTAACAGTGCTTTTTCTAGAACAGAAAACAAGCCAATGTTAGTAAAGTCCCTTCTCTCTACAGATGTATGAGCATGTACTCATTTGCGTAAGTGGCCACCTTAGCTCATCTGGGATGCCATAACTAAAGCACCATGAACCAGGCTGCACGTGATCAAAGGGACAGGAGCTCTCTGGGGTCTCTTCTGCAAGGACACTAATCCTGCTTATGGGGGCTAATCTCCTCGAGGAGACCCTAACTGCTAAAGCTGTTACCTTAGTACTTCGTATTCAATATATGAATTTATAAAGGAAACACACATCCAGACCCTAGCACCATATTGTGTCTTACAGCTCCCATCATTTTCTGACTTACATTCCAGTTTTACTAGTGTGCTTTTAAAAACTTCTATATTAGCTGGACTGTCTTTGGAGGAGAGAAACTAATCTTAACTGTCTACAGAACAATAGATACCAAGAGACATTTTTCCAACTGAACTGAGGGAAAATCTTCAGTATCCTTAAATTTTAATATTTTAGTATGTGTTTTAAAATACATTTTCTGTGGAAACTAAGTCACTGGGGCCATAGAAGCAAAGTCAGCAAGTGTACCCAACTGAGAGGTAGTGCCCGGTAGTTGTGTGGGTGAGTGTGACACTATGGTGCAAGTACCACTCTGGCTTGGTGAGAGCTGTCAAAAGACCAACGTTCTCAATTTATAGAGAAGTGAGGTCAGTGTTTAAAATTTTTTTCCAAGTCCTGGTTGAAAACAATTTACTTCAAAACTCAAATAGTAAAATGACAGGAGAAGTTTTACTATTCAAACCATTTTGTTTCTTAACTGTTACCATGTAGTATGTTTTGACCCAACATATTGCTCCTGAGGAGGCAGGTTGTTCCTGAATAAAATCAGTGTTGAAACTTAAGGCATGTTCAACGGATGACTACTAATTATATCATTTTTGAAACTTGGTATCGGGATATAACCAAAAGTACATACTTTATATTCTCTAAAAATTGGCTTCAGTTGAATAATATTCACCATCCCAGAAGCCCAGAGAATAAAAACACCTCCTGTTTGCTCAGGAGCAGCAAACATAATAAAATTGTCACAGATAAGGCCACACTGTGTGTGTGGTTTCTAGACACTCAGCACTACACTGTTTTAGTGCAGACACTGTAACAGTTCACTAGGATATTAAACCTGCTCCTCTCCTCTCCTTCTAGGCTGCCCTGTCCATGGTCACCCCACCCCCAACATCACCTGGTTCCATGGAGGCCAGCCAGTCGCCACCACCACAGGACTGATACATGACATCTTAGCAGCCGGGCAGATCCTGCAGGTTGCAAATCTCAGTGGTGGGTCACAAGAGGAATTCAGCTGCCTTGCTCAGAATGAGGCAGGGACGCTCACACAGAAGGCATCTTTAGTGATCCAAGGTAAGAAGCTGCCCAGGCTTTGTGTGTTGGACTGACTTGTTGGCTACAACAGCCCACCAACAAATCTAATTCTCCTGTAGAACAAAGTGATTTCTGATGTCCACTGGTACATAGGGCATGGAAACTACAGCTGAACCGTGCTTCCAAGCAGCGAGCCCCTCCTCAGCCAATGTAGCTTTTCAGAAGAGCCTGCAGGCCCTGTCCCAGCTGAATGTGGAAAGCCAGTGCTGTCTGCTAACAGGTCCTTCTGTTCTTAATGTTGATGTGTGCAGGACCACAAAAGCACCCCTATGTATTAGAGGTATACTGGTTTAGCTAGGAAGGATTGTTTTAAAACAACTGCCTGCTTTAAAAATATAAGTTCTCTCTGTTGGATGAGGGGGGAAGAAAAGGAAAAAAACCCTTGATCTGAAAAGTTTGTGCATTGCCTCCTGCCTACAGGGACCGGGCTGCTGTGGGGACAGCCTAATGCTCTGAAGAGCCCTCATCACAGTCACTTACAAGATGCTTTCCAGGTTACCTTGTCTTTTTGGACCTGGCAAAGAACAGACTGAGAAGCCCATGGGGCTTGTGCCTGAGCCTTTCAGGAACACAGGCAGGTCAGAAAGTCTAGGGGCAGGGTGTGGCATGCACTGTATCAGAAAGTTATGAGCGAGCCCGAAACAGTGAGAAGAGAGCCCAAACTGGCCTCTTTATAGAAACTGAGGGGGGGGGGGGGGGGGGGAAGCTTTTGAGATTCCCATAGGCTCCTTGTACTGTGATACTTCTACGGAAAGCAACATTCTACTGTATCCTAAAATGGAGAATTCTATAAGAAGGGACAGAATTTTGAGTCAATATGGGACAAAGGAGTGAGAAAGGATGGAGATTTTTCTGAGCACATAGGATTTCCTCTTAAATATCATCCTTTGCCATTTGGCTTTCCAGATAGAAAAGCAAATATTTCGGTTTCTTGCCAGCTTGCTTTTCTCTGCTATAAACCAAAATCCAGTGCCTATCTGTAATTTTGATAGTACACAAGTACTTGCAAATAATCACTCAAAATTTACCAGCAACATTTATTTTTAACAGCTTTCCTACCAGTGAGTCCCAGACCCCCAAGGAAATTGACTTTTTCTGACGTCATCGTCTTGTGTAAATGAGAACTCTCTGGATAGGCTGCTTGTTGAAACGTTTACAAAATAAATCTGCACTTTTAAATATGACTCAATATCTGATATATTTATATCTCTCTGTAGATGAATAAAGTCACTATTTGGTAAGCCAATAAGGACACAAAATGTTCTATATCAAGTATGTTTTATAATAATGAGCGCTGTAGGTGTTGATTAAGTACCCTGTGTAAGCCCGGAGGTGACTGGCCTGTCACTTTGGGTCCCCAGTCCTCACCAACAATGAGATGAGGATTGTTGCCCGCGTCTTATGGTCAGGCCAGCCGAGGCTCCGAGAGGCCACAGGCCTTGCCCACGTAGGCAAATTTATAACAGCCCCCCTCCCTTGTAACCTACCTACTCCAAACACCCATTTACCTTCCCCCTGCCCTGGGCAGAAGAAATAGAGCAATAATACTATCTTCATTCTCTCTCTGGCCCTCCCCCATGACAGATTACTGGTGGTCTGTGGACAGACTGGTGACCTGCTCAGCATCTTGTGGTAACAGAGGAGTTCTGCAGCCACGCCTGAGGTGTCTGCTGAACGACACAGAGGTTAACCCTGGGCACTGTGCAGGGAAAGTGCGCCCTGCAGTGCAGCCCACTGCCTGCAACCGGAGGGACTGCCCATCTCGGTGAGTGCTACCAGTGGGGCTTTGATGTTTAGCCAAGGGGATAGCAGCACTTTGCATAGACAGATCATCTTCAGAACTGTTCCTTCCTGTAGGCAAGACTTACCGGCTCACGGCCATACTGAAAATGTCCTCAGCATGTGCCTTTTCTCCAGATCTGTTTATCTCTGACCGCTCTGCCAGCTAATGGCTACCCAAGTCCAAGTGCCTAAGAGGCTCAGGTCTGTTCAGAGAGCAAATGCATTCCAGGCCCTGGCCAAAGATAGCTCCCTTTCTGCAATAAGAAACTGACTCTGAGTTGTTTGAAAGAGCACTTTCTGTTGTTCCTCTCACTTTCCTTCTCTCCCTCTCTCTCTCTCTCTCTCTCTCTCTCTAGACAGGGTCTTGCTCTGTAGCCCAGGCTGGCCTGGAACCCACAGTAGTCTTCCTGCCTTACCATGTCCAGCTAGTATATGGTGGTAGGAGACCAAATCCAAGTTCTCACGCTTCCTCGGCACATACTTTAATCACTCAACTAGGCCCCCTACCCCTCAACCTTTAAATACTTGTGCTAACCAGTACTCCAGCTGAAGTGAGGAAATATTATCATCTTCTTTTACAGTTCATCTCACTAAAGTTAGAATAAATCTTCATTTTTCTATTTTGCCTTATCTTTGGGCATGAACCCTCTGCATTTGGGTCCCTTATTTGGCCAAGGATGACATCAAAGTCTCTGCCTCTTCTTATCTTCAGGCCTTGGAAACCTTGCCTCCCATCGAGCACCGCCTGCCCAAAAGTTCAGGCAGTAGCTAATGGGATAATGGATGGCATGGCATTGGCACCCACATGGAGCTCTGAGCCTGGGGAGGCTTGGCTTGGCTCGGCTCAGAATGCCCCTCTCTGACCTACGTGTAGGACTTCTACATACTACTCAGGCAACTGCTTTGTGTTTTGCCAGCTGAGTCTTAAGGAGAAGCCGAGACCAGGAGAGGCTGCATGAAATATGAAACACCGTCATTAATATCAGCAGTTTGACTTGCTGACGGGAAGGTTTCCCCAGGAATGATTAATGTCTTTTTATAACCTTCCTGAATAGTAACATAGCCCATTTCTCTGTTTTCTCAAAACCCCCATCTCAGCTTCTGAAAAAAATTGCTGAAATGTATATTTAGAAATACAAGTTGATTGAAACACAGATCTGACATTCACCAGGGATACAAGAAGCTGGAAGACTGCCCTTGCCAAGCCATGTGAAATGACAAAGAGATTTTTGACATGCCAGAAACTTTTTGATTTGATTTGGTGATGGTCAAAGTCAATCAGCCTAATTTACTTCTGCAAATGAAATAATATTGGCCATGTCTTCTTCGGTTTCAAAGCCCCCAGGACTTTTCAAACACCTCGTGCCTGCTTCCTAAGTGGCTCTGCTCCTGCAGGCTGAAAATCCACAAGCAGCCACCCCTCTCCAGGGCAAGGGGGCAGGGAAATGGCCACCAAACTAATAAGTCACAGATCCACTATTTATGTGGAGGAATTTGCCCCCCCCCCTTCTG
Source organism: Ctenodactylus gundi (assembly GCA_004027205.1). Classification (NCBI taxonomy): domain Eukaryota; kingdom Metazoa; phylum Chordata; class Mammalia; order Rodentia; family Ctenodactylidae; genus Ctenodactylus; species Ctenodactylus gundi. Next base: position 10,758 of record PVKB01000227.1, on the reverse strand, counting down.
CTACATGCCTCTCCTGAAAGCCAGATGTGACACCACTCGGCTAGGAAGTGGCCATGGGCTCACCTTCGACAGATCTTCCTGCCTGGCTTCTCGGGCACGTTAGCCTCCTTCTCTGCGTCCCTCCTGACTATCTTTCTCAGTAGAACCTAGAAACCCTACTTTGACCCTGCAGCTATTTCAACCAGTTCTCATTAAGAAGGGTCTCTTCCCCCAACTTTACATCACCGAGGGTTTTTCTTTTCCTAAATTGCATGAAGTGGTTGAAAAGTACCATGTCTTTCTCATTATTTTTCCAAGACTGTCTCTTTCCCTTCTCTTTGAGAATTACCCCAAGGAACACACAACCAGAGAACCCTGCACATCTGCGTATGGACCAAGGACCACACAGTGTCCCTTCTTTATAGCTTGGCTTCTTGGAAGAGCTTATTTGTCATAGTCCTACTCAGTCTCATCCTTGGAGATGAAGCTTAACATTTTAAAAACAAATATTCCTATCATATATGCAACTCTCTGATATATATGAAATTTATGGACTGATTCATGGGTTTGGAATATTGCCCCACATATCTGGAACTCTTTTATGTTTCTGAAAGATTAAACAAATCAAGTAGGACATGGGTTTAATGAAGTAGAGAATCCTACCAGACTGCTACTGGGGTCAGGAGGCAACACGGGTTTTGGTCTGACTGCCCCAGGAAATTATCCCTGTTCTGTCACAGTAGAAGTACAAGAAATGCAGCACAATTGACATAGGTAAAGACCTGTCTCCCAGAGCCCTGTGCCCGCAATATCGCTGCCTTCACGGCAGCCAAGACAGCTAACCTCAAGAAGCTCTCTCAGAGATGAACCGCCCTGGTCAATGTCCCAAGTGTATCAGTTTCCTGAGGCTGCCATAAAGATTTCCATAAATAATAGTGGCTTAAAGCAACAAAAATTTATTCTCACCTCTTTGAAAGCCAGATGTCAAAGCAAGGTGTCACGAGTACCACACTCCCTTCCAAAGGTTAGAGACAGAATCCATTTCTTTTCCCTTCTGTCTCAGAATGCCTTCAATTTTTCCTGGCTGTGGCTGCTAACTGCAACTCCTGCTCTGTGGTCACACAGCCTCTTCCTCTTTCTCTCCACCTTTACTGAGCATAATTTACCTTCAACTCTCTCTTATGAAAACACTTGTTATCTAGGACCCGCTCAAATAATCTTATCGCATAATCCTTAATTATGTTTGCAAAAACCTTTTTTCCAAATAGGGCAATACTCATGGGTTCCAGGGGTTTAATGTGGATGTCTTTTGGGCCTGTGATACTGTGAAAGGGCGCCATGTCAGCATGTGTGTGGCGACAGGGATGTGCAAGGCTCCCTTTCCCAAGCTGACCCTCTGGGGATCTTCTTGCGCTCCTTCATCTGCACAGGTGGATGGTAACTTCCTGGTCTGCCTGCACCCGGAGCTGCGGTGGAGGTGTCCAGACTCGCCGGGTAACCTGTCAGAAGCTAAAAGCCTCAGGAATCTCAACCCCTGTGTCCAATGACCTGTGCACCCAGATTGCCAAACGACCTGTGGACACCCAGGCCTGTAACCAACAGCTGTGTGTGGAGTGGGCCTTCTCGAGTTGGGGACAGGTAAGGGACCAGTAAGTTTTCTATTCAAAAGGCAAATCTAAAGATATGAACTGCCACAATGGAAAGTAAAACGTTGTCACTGCCGCCGCCTCTGCAACAACTGTCCTTTCACGTTCCCTCTCCTACTAGCACCACCCACTGTCATTTATGAAGTCCAAGACTAATACACCAGCCCCACTTTTCCTTTTGATTTCACTCAACCCTGAGGCCTCCAGTTCTCAGATCAAGCCCTCAGGCACCTGCTTCACAGTCTTTTTACCTCTTGTCACTGACTGTGCTGGGGAGGTGACAGAGTTCTAAGGAGACCATCTGGGTGCTGGATGTTGCCTGGGCCAAGGGCTTTGAACCAGTTGTATAGTCGCTAGAGAGACTTCCTTAAGCAGCCAGTGTCCAGACTGTTACACCCAGTTTGTTATACTCCCACAGGGTATAAGTCAGTTGCTCTGGGGTGGACTCCAATCATGGGTAACTTAGAAACTCTCCCAGGTGACTCTGATAAGTAGCTGGCATAGAAAGCTGTTGTTTCTTCCAAGAAATGTGAGGTACTAGCTGGATCACCTGGAAACTCCCAGCTCCTTTCTCAGTTCTCTGACTTGAGGTTAACATCAAAAGTGTGAGGTGAGCCCAAGAGACTGCAGCCTCCTCGGGGAAGAGTAGAGGGACCCTGAGGACTCACTCCATGTGGAAATTGGGTGTGTAGTTATGATGTGAAAAGATCAACTTACTGAAGATTCTCGGGTCAGGGGGAGCCAACCTGAGCAATGACAGATACCAGGCCATGACAGGTGGCTTAGGCTGGGTGTCACTGTCTGTCATTCACGTGGAACTAGCACAGGTCTGAAGTACAGCTCAGCATTATGTCACCAGATGGGGTTTGAAGAGGTCCTCCCAGAGAGAACATGCGGACCTCAACTCATCCCATATAGGTTCTTGACTCTCACCATGGGAAAGCATTTGAGGATTCATCAGTAAGCAGTGTGGATGGGTTTATTAAGCAGAATCAAAGAAGTACACACTCAAAGAGAAGGATTACAGGCTCCTGATGGGCGAGGCTGTGTTCTGAGATTGGGGTTATTAATGTGAATTTGGGGTATCCTCACAACAAAATATCTAGGATGTTTATCTTTTGACTTATTTATCATATACCTAGTGTCTGTTAGGCTACCTATTAGAGGACAAAAGCAAAAATTGACTATATCAGCTAGGTTTAGATGCAAATTGCTTGCATGTGTTTGAAGTTTAAAAATACAATACTCTTTTATCGATGGAAGTTATGTGTAGATTATAGTATTCGAAGAAAACATAGGACAAATTTAGGGACTTTTTGTATCTTTAAGACTCCTTAGGAGAGAGGTGCCTGGATAGGAGCAGTGTCAGGGGAGAAAAAGGTCTACAAGTAAAAGGGGCCATTGTAACTTCAATTAATTTTGTCTTAAAGCCTCAAATTTTCCAAAATTGTAATTTTAAAATAATTTCCTCTCTTTTTTACTTTATTTCTTCTGCCTCACCTCAGTTAGAGGCCTAGATTTCCCCATCCACGTGGACAAGGACTCTAGGAGGTAAGGAATAGTCATCTGGCACCAAAGCAAATCTGAGGTGGAGGTGCTTGGGGAAATGATACATACTATTTCTCCCAAAGTCTGTTTTCAAAACTTACAATAGCCTTACTGTGCACATAAGAGCTGCCTGCCAGGGCTGATGTTCAGGTGGTACCCAGCAGCGAGGTGATGATCTCTATGAAGTGTGCTCAAAAATACAGTGAATATATTATTTTTAAATGCTTACTACAATAAATGATACATTGCTATTAGTCCCCCTGATAATATTTTCCCCCTACCACTTCAAACACATTGATCCCATCTTTCTTGACGCTTTCTGAAGCAATTCTGGAATTCCTCTTTTGTGTCTTTTGCTATACTACTTTGGCTGCTTCAATTTACCTTTTAGTCAATTTGACTTGAGGGAAAACCTGGAAGGTGCACAATTCCAGATCCAATGGATGAGGACACCCCATGGTATTTTTTACACATCTGCCTTTCCATTGCATGATACACAGTAACCATGTCCCCCATAATTTTTATCATACCATACAAAAAACATGAAAGAGAATTTCCTAAACTGCTTCAGAAAGTGGCAAGAATGATGGGATACATGTGAACGGAGCGACGATGAGTATTTTGAGGAGGGATTAAAGGTAATGGGTATTTTACTGTAGTTTTTAATTTTTAAACACCCTATATTTTTATCACCATTTTTATTGTTGTTTTTGGGGCTGGTGTTAAATGGTAGAGTAACTATTCTAATTGATCAGTCATAGTTTCTACTTAATCAGCTAGGATAACCTCAAGATGCTTTTGTTTGGGGTTTTTTTCATATAACTATAACCAAAGTGACTGAAAATTTCAGGGCAATTATCAAATTGAAACTTATTGGAATTGGCTGTCTACACATTACTGCATTTGTGTTCTATTGCTAGCCCCAGGTGTAACCTTTGGAAAACTATCACTTGCAACTTTTGTTACATTAATATACTGTACCCATCTCCAATGAAAATCAAATTGAATTAGCTACAGTTCACTTGTAACCCATAATCCATTTGCAGCTCATGGGGATCAAAGCTAAGGTTCAACCTGGCCACGTCACAGGTCTCGCCAGCCTCTTTATTTCTAGGGACATAATACTTCACAAGAGCCACCGGAACTCCTCTTGCTCCCACTCACCATTCTCTTACCTGACAATGCCACCTCTGATAGGTGTCTTTTGGGCCAAGTCATCTCTGCTTCTAGGTCCTCATAGCTGTGTAGCAGTTTATAAAACAGACTGGGAACAAATCTGGCTGTATGAGGGAAGTTTCCGTACTGTGTCATCATTGTTAAAATATGCCACAATGCTATATGATTATTCTGAGTGATTCATAATCTTTACCCCTTTCTTCTAAAACCCTTCTGGACAATATAGCTCAAACTTTAATATTAGCCACATAGTAATCTTGCTAAAAATGCATGTTCTGATATGGTAGGGCAGGGTAGAGCCTTGGAATTGCATTTCTAACAGCTCATAGGTGATGCCAAGACTAGTTACTGGTTTATGAGACATGAAAGAGCAGAAAAGGCTTATGCCTAAAAGCATGACAAAACACCATGCTTGATGTCTCAATCTTCATCTGTGTTAGAAATATTGCTTCAAACTGTTGATGCCTCCCAAAACACTGAATTACATTCCTAAAAGAATGAAAATGGTCATCCTTCCTAAAAAAAAATCCTTTTGAAATAGTGTCACTATATATATATATATATATATATATATATATATATATATATATATATATATATTTCCTCATTTTCTTACCTCCAGTGATCTGGTTTTAATCCAGCTTTCTGCTATTTCATTCAACATTTATGATGTACCTGTCTTGGGTGAGAAATGAATTCTGTACAAAAATATATGGAAGAATGAAAGCAAAAAGAGCCCCAGAATATCTTTAAGAAAATTGAGTAACTCGAGAGTAGACATAGAATGTGGCTGGAGCATAAGCACCAGATCATGAAGGATCTTGTGCTGAGAACAAGGAGTATGATATTTGGCATTTTCAGTGGCATCAATTGTATATATATTTTTAATGTAGTTCATTAATATAATTCAGTGTGAAAATCTGATACATGCCTAAGCATACTGTACAGATCAAATCTATCCACCCTTTTTCCAATCACCACTCCCACTCCCTACCCTGTATCTTTCACAATCTCTAATAATCACTACCTTATTTTAGGTCAAATTTTTTAGTTTCCCCATTTGAAAGAGAATTGTCTGTCTGTGTTGGCTCTACTAGTATCCTCTCTTTCTACCCATTTTACTGCAAGTGGAAGTATTTTATTATTTATCCATTCAACTATTGAGAGGAACCTGGACTCAATTCCATATCTTAGCTATTGTAAATAGTGCTTCAGTAAAACATGAACACAGATTTCAGTGGGCAACCACTCCAGCTGCCCTGTGACCCCAGGTAGGCAGCAGCTCAGGCCAGCCCCACAAGCTGCTGCTTTGTGGACTCTATGAAGGAGACCTAGGACAACAGGATACAAGGTCTTGGAAGAAGAAACCACCCATATGGATAGCACAGGGAGTACAGACAGAGTCCATCAACACTACTTGAACAATAGAACCAAGGAGAAACAAGGAAACAAATCACCCATAAGAAAGCCAGACACCCCGAAAGCAGACACCATGGGTTCTGAAGGAGCAGAAACTACAGGAAAGGAAATTGAGAAAAAGGTAGACCTAATGGCCAAAAAGCTCAGAAAAGACATATAGGAGATCCAAAAGGAGCTCAAATTGGAAATAATCAAACAAAATCCATGATGAAAATGTAAGAAGTATAAAGGAAAACTAAAGGCAATGAAAAAGGAATTCAGTAGAGATATAGAAAAATGAACACTTTGAGGATTATTGCCTCATGAAGACACAATGAGTAACTTGGATGATAAGAACAATGAGAACCAAAAAGATAAGAGTCTGGTTGCAATAGTTGATAGATGACTCAAATAACCTCATAATTATGGGAGCACAAGATTAATGAAATTATAGAAGAAAACAAACCTTGAACCCCTTCAGACATATAGAACTCCAGATAACTTTGAAAAGATGAGAAACTCCCCCAAGACACATTATAATTAAAATCATGGAGACCCAACACAAAAAGAGAATATTAAAAGCTGGAAGAGAAAACAGAAAGTCACATACAAAGAAACCAATCAGGATTATTGCAGACTTCTCAAGACAGACTCTAAAGGCCAGGAGATCATGGAACAATATTATCCAAGCGCTAAGAGAGTAAAAATGCTAAAACTGCCATGAAAATTTTAATTTCTCCTTGTATTTTGAAGGATAAAGAAAACCTAAGGAAACTCATAGCCACTAGAGTGGCATGCAAAAAAATCCTTAGAGATATAAAAACAAATAGCACCAAAGACTTCAGAGAAAAAGAAATAATAGAGGATAATAAATTAACAAGTGTGCAAATCAATCAACATTTAAGTATCAAAAGGATGACAAAATATAACAAATATGCCACTATAATGACACTGAATGTAAATGGTCTCAACTCTTCTATCAAATGGTCTCAACATAAGCCTACAATTTGCTGCTTGCAAGGAACACATTTTACCCATAAAGAAACAGACTGAAAAGGGTGGAAATCAGTATTCCATGCAAATAGGTTCAGAAAACAGGAGTAGCTCTACTAATCAGATCAGAAGAGACAAAGATGGACGCTGTATACCGGCTAAGGGAAAAATCCAACAGGAACAAAACCTCTGGGAACTCAATTTTGTAAAAATTATTGGACTTAAAAGGCCATTTAGGCCCCAATACAATCATATAGGGGACTTTAGTACTCCCCTATCAGAGATAGACAGGTTAAACCACTCCCTGAAAAAAAATTGGGCTTAATGAGTATCTACAGTGTCCCACCCAACATCGATAATACACTTTCTTCTCAACCGCATAAGACATTTTCTAAAATTGACTATATTATGAGCTACAAGGCACGTCTTAATAAGTACAAAGGAGTTGAAATAATTCCATGCTTGCTCTCAGATCAGAATGAAATAAAACTTAATCAAAAGAAGCTATAGAAACCATACAAATATGTAGAGACTAAATAGTTACAGACGAAGGTAGAGAAGAAATCAAAAACTTTCTAGAGTTAAATAATAAAGGAAACACGTCAGATCAGAACCTGTAGGACACAATGAAAGCAGACCTAAAAAGAAAACTCATAGCTATAAATGCACACATCAAAAAAGAGCGATCTAAATCAAAAAGTAGAAGAAATTATAAAGATCAGAGCAGAAATCAATGAAATTGAAACTAAAAAAACATCAAAGAGCTAGTTGTTCAAAAGAATAAACAGGATTGATAATCTTGTAGCTAAACTAACCAAAAGAAGGAAAGAAAATACCGTATCAATGCAACTAAAAATTAAAGAGATGAAATCACACCAGACACTGCTGAAATTCAGAGAATCATAAGGACCTATTTTGAAAACTTTTATTTCCTCCAATTTGTTGGAATATATTTCTAGATACATACAAAATATCAAAACTGAACTAAGAAGACAAAAAACCTGAACAGACCCATAACAACATGGAAATTAAACCAGTAATAAAGTCTCTACCAACAAAGAAAGTCCAGGATTCGACAGCTTCATAGTAGAATTTTACCGGTACTTGAGAGAGATGTTAACACTGATACTTCTCAAACTGTTCCATGAAGTTGAAAGAGAAGGAACACTACCAAAGTCATTTTTGGAAGCTAGCATTACCCTGATACCAAAACCAGACAAAGTCCTAACAAAGAAAGAAAATCATAGGCCAATCTCCTTAATAAATATAGATGCAAAAATTCTCAATAAGATACTGGCAAATAGGATTCAGCAAGTGGGTTTCATTCCTAGTAGGGAAGGTTCATTTAACAAGGTAAATCAATTTAATATGCCACATTAGTAAAAAGCTAGAACAAAAATCATACAATCAACTCAACTGATGCAACTGATTCAGTATTTCATGCAACAGGTCCCAAAAAACAAGCAGGGGTAGCTATATTAATCTCAGACTCATCAGACTTCAAAAGAACACAGGTAAAGAGAGACAAAGATGGACACTACAAACTGGTGAAAGGAACATTAGAACAGGAAGAAATCACAATTATCAATAAATATGCCCCCAACCCTAGAGCACCCAATTATGCAAACCAAAAACTACTAGATCTGAAAGGACACATAGGCCCCAACACAATTATAGTAGGGGACTTTAATACCCCAATGTCACAAATAGATCAACCAGACAAAAAACCAACAAAGATATACAACTGTTGAAAGACACTATAGAAAACTTGGACATAATAGACCTTTACAGAGTTTTCCATCCAACATCACATTCTCCTCAGCAGCACACGGAACATTTTCTAAAACAGATCACGTCCTAGGACATAAGCCATCCTTAAACAAATACAAAGGGATAGAAATAATACCCTGCATACTCTCGAACCATAGTGGAATAAGATTGGAACTCAACAGCAATAGAAACAGAAGAAAATATAGAAACACCTGGAGACTTAACAACTTACTACTGACCAAACAATGGGTTATGGAAGAAATCAGAGAAGAAATCAAACACTTCATAGTCATATCAAAATCTGTGGGATACAATGAAAGCAGTCCTGAAAGGAAAATTCATAGCCCTAAATGCACACATCAAAAGAACAGAACAATCACAAGTAAATTCGCTAATGAGGCACCTTAAGGACCTAGAGAAACAACAACAACTTAAGCCAAAAGGCAGTAGAAGAAATTATAAAGATCAGATCTGAAATAAATGAGATTGAAATTAAAAAGACAATAAAAAAGATTAATGAGTCAAAAAGCTGGTTCTTTGAAAGAATTAACAAAATTGACAAACCTCTTGCTAACCTCACCAAGAAATGGAAAGAAAAGGCACAGATTAACACACTTAGAAATGAAAAGGGTGAAATTACAACAAATCCTGCAGAAATTCAGAATATTATAAGAAATTACTTTGAACACCTATATTCCAACAAATCTGAGAACTGGGAAGAAATGGAAGACTTCCTAGATGCATATAAAATACCAAAATTAAATGAGGAAGATACAAAAATCTTGAATAACCCCATCATGCACACAGAAATTGAAGCAGTAATAAAAGCTCTACCTACAAATAAAAGTCCAGGCCCAGATGGTCTCACAGCAGAATTTTTTCAGTTCTTTAGGGAAGAACTAACACCAATCCTCCTCAAACTATTCCATAAGGTGGAAAGTGAAGGAATGCTACCAAACTCATTCCTCGAGGCTAGCATCACACTTACCCAAAACCAGACAAAGACTTAACCAGGAAGGAAAACTATAGACCAATATCCTTAATGAATATAGATGCAAAAATCCTCAGTAATACTCTGGCAAACAGAATCCAACAAGCAATCAGAAAGATCATACACCATGATCAAATGGGCTTCATTCCTGAGATGCAAGGCTGGTTCAACATACGTAAATAAATCAATATAATACACCATATCAACAAAAGCAAAAACAAAAATCATATGATAATCTCTATTGATGCAGAAAAATCCTTTGACAAAATCCAGCACCCCTACATGATAAAAACTCTGAGAAAAATAGGTATAGAAGGGTCCTACCTAAAACTCATAGAAGCCATATATGCCAAGCCTACTGCAAATATTATACTAAATGGAGAAAAATTGAAATCATTCCCTCTCAAATCAGGAACAAGACAAGGCTGCCCACTCTCACCACTTTTATTTAACATAGTCCTTGAAACACTCGCCATAGCAATCAGACAAGAAAATGAAATAAAGGGAATCTGTATTGGAAAGGAGGAGGTCAAACTTTCCTTATTTGTAGATGATATGATTGTCTATATGAGATACCCAAAAAATTCCACTATGAAATTCCTAGAAATAATAAAAAATTTAGCCAAGTCTCAGGATACAAAATTAACACTAAATAATCAATAGCATTTCTATACACTAACAATGAATTTACTGAGCAAGAACTCAGAAAAACAATTCCATTCTCAATAGCTCAGCAAAAAATTAAATACCTAGGAGTATTCCTAACCAAGGATGTGAAGGACCTATATAAATAAAACTACAATACATTGAAGAAAGAAGTTATAGGAGACATTAGAAAATGGAAAGGCATTCCCTGCTCTTGGATAGGCAAAATAAATATAGTCAAAATGGCTATACTACCGAAACTGATATATAGATTCAATGCAATTCCTATCAAAATACCTACAAGTTTTTTCAAAGAACTTGAAACAACAATTCTTAAATTCATATGGAACCAAAAGAGACCGCGAATAGCCAAAGCAATCCTAAGCAACAAGACCAAAGCAGGAGGCATTACAATCCCAGACATCAGGCTATACTATAATGCCATAGTGGTAAAAACAATTTGTTACTGGAATAAAAATAGACAGACCAGTGGAACAGAATCGAGGATGCAGAAACAAACCGAAACGCCCTCAACTACCTAATTTTTGACAAAGGGGCCAAATCCATACAATGGAAAAAGGACAGCCTGTTCAACAAATGGTGCTGGGAAAA